>JARQOD010000009.1:6427517-6701498 GCA_033576555.1 Oophaga sylvatica
CACCCCATAGGCAGTCCTTATTTATAAATGCACCCCATAGGCACCTTATTTATAATGCACCCCCATAGGCAGCTTATTATAATGCACCCCCAAGGCAGCCTTATTTATAATGCACCCCATAGGCAGCCTTATTTATAATGCACCCCATAGGCAGTCTTATTTATAATGCACCCCCATAGGCACTTATTTAAATGCACCCCCATAGCACTTATTTATAATGCACCCCATAGCAGCCATTTTTATAATCCCCCATAGACCTTATTTATAATGCACCCCCATAGGCAGTCTTATTTATAATGCACCCCATAGGCAGCCTTATTATAATGCACCCCATAGCAGCCTTATTTATAATGCACCCCCATAGCACTTTATATGCACCCCATAGCAGCTTATTTATAATGCACCCCCATAGGCAGCCTTATTTATAATGCACCCCATAGGCAGTCTTATTTATAATGCACCCCATAGGCAGCCTATTTATAATGCAACCCCCATAGCAGCCTTATTTATAATGCACCCCCATAAGCACTTATTTATAATGCACCCCATAGGCAGTCCTATTTATAATGCACCCCCATAGGCAGCCTTATTTATAATGCACCCCATAGGCAGCCTTATTTATAATGCACCCCCATAGGCACCTTATTTAAAAATGCACCCCCATAGGCAGCCTTATTTATAATGCACCCCATAGCACCTTATTATAATGCACCCCATAGACCTTATTTATAATGCACCCCATAGGACCTTTTAATGCACCCCATAGCAGCCTTATTATAATGCACCCCATAGCACTTTTATAAGCACCCCATAGGAGCCTTATTATAATGCACCCCATAGCAGTCTTATTTTATAATGCCAGCCCCCATAGACCTTATTATAATGCACCCCATAGCACTTATTATAATGCACCCCATAGCAACCCTATTATAATGCACCCCATAGCATCCTTATTATAATGCACCCCATAGGCAGTCTTATTTATAATGCACCCCCATAGGCAGCTTATTTATAATGCCCCCCATAGGCAGCTTATTTATAATGCCCCCCATAGGCATCTTATTTATAATGCACCCCATAGCCTATTTATAATGCACCCCATAGCACTTATTTATAATGCACCCATACACTTTATAATGCACCCATAGCACTTATTTTATGCACCCAACACTTATTATAAGCACCCCAAGCAGCTTATTTATAATCACCCCATAGAGCCTTATTATAAGCACCCCATAGACTTTTATAATGCACCCCATAGCCTTATTAATCACCCCATAGACCTTATTTATAATGCACCCCATACAGCTATTTATAATCACCCCATAGCACCTTATTAAATGCACCCATAGCACCTATTTAAATGCACCCAACCCTTATTATATCACCCCCTAGCACCTTATTTTAATCCCCCCATAGCACTTTTTAATGCACCCCATAGCAGCTTATTATAATGCACCCCATAGCAGCTTATTTATAATGCACCCCATAGACCTTATTTATAATGCACCCCATAGAGCCTTATTATAATGCACCCCATAGCCTATTATAATGCCCCCATAGGCACTTATTTATAATGCACCCCATAGCACCTTATTTATAATGCACCCCCTAGATCTATTTATAATGCACCCCCATAGCACTTATTTATAATGCACCCCATAGCACTTATTTATAATGCACCCCATAGCAGCTTATTATAATGCACCCCCATAGGAGCCTATTTAAGCACCCCATAGAGCTTATTATAATGCACCCCATAGCACCTTATTTATAAGCACCCCATAGCACTTATTATAATCACCCCATAGCACTTATTTATAATGCACCCATAGGACCTTATTAATGCACCCCATAGGCACCTTATTTATAATGCACCCCCAAGCATTATTTATAATGCACCCCCATAGCACCTTATTTAAATGCACCCCCATAGGCACCTTATTATAATGCACCCCATAGCAGCCTTATTTATAATGCACCCCATAGGCAGCTTATTTAATGCACCCCATAGGCACTTATTATAATGCACCCATAGGACCTTATTTATAATGCACCCCATAGGAGCCTTATTTATAATGCACCCATAGGACCTTATTTATAATGCACCCCATAGCAGCTTATTTATAATGCACCCCATAGGCACTTATTTATAATGCACCCCATAGCAGCCTTATTTAATGCACCCCATAGCACTTATTTATAATCACCCATGATATTACCCTACAGCTATAAATCACCAACTATAGCACCAGTATATATCCCTCTTATAATGCCCAGATATAATCCCAAGATTTTTAATACCCATTTAATGCCCGCTATACACCCCCATAGATATAATATGCAGTATTAATGCACCCATAGCTTTTTATAAGCACCCAACCTTATTATAATGCACCCAGGCAGCCTATTTAATCACCCTAGCACTTATTAAATGCACCCATAATCACCCCCATAGAGTTATTAATCACCATACATTATTAATACCTAGCATCTTATTTAATCCCCATAGCACTATTATATCACCCAGACTTTTATACCCATGCGCTTTTATAAACCCAAGCATATTTATACCCATGCCTTATTATAATGCACCCATAGCATCCTTATTTATATGCACCCATGAGCTTTTATAAGCACCCCATAGGCAGCCTTATTTAAATCACCCCATAGGAGCCTTATTTATAATGCACCCCATAGAGCCTTATTATAATCACCCCAAGCCATAAGCCCCCATAGCTCTATTTATAAGCACCCCCATAGCATCTTATTATAATGCACCCCATAGGCAGCCTTATTATAATGCACCCCCATAGTAAAAGCACTTTATTTAATGCACCCCCATAGCAGCCTTATTAAATGCACCCCATCAAGCCTTATTTATAATGCACCCCTAGGCCTATTATTATGCCCCATATGCAGCCTTATTTATAATGCACCCCATAGGCATATTTATATGACCCCATAGAGCCTATTTATAATGCACCCCATAGGAGCTTATTTAATGCACCCCATAGGAGCCTTATTTTACCCCATGCATACCCCCATAGGCAGCTTATTTATAATGCACCCCATAGGCAGTATTTATAATGCACCCCATAGGCCTTTTTATAATGCACCCCCAAGGCACCTATTTTATAATGCACCCCATAGGCAGCCTTATTTATAATCACCCCATAGACCTATTTATAATGCACCCCCATGGAGCCTTATTTATAATGCACCCCAAGTTATACCCATTTTTATAAACCCCTGGCTTATTATAATGCACCCCATAGGCAGCCTTATTTACAATGCACCCCATAGGTAGCCTTATTTATAATGCACTCCCCATAGGCAGTCTTATTTATAATGCACCCCCATAGGCAGTCTTATTTATAATGCTCCCCCCATAGGCAGCCTTATTTATAATGCACCTCATAGGCAGTCTTATTTATAATGCACCCCGTAGGCAGCCTTATTTATAATGCACCCACATAGGCAGCCTTATTGATAATGCACTCCCCATAGGCAGTCTTATTTATAATGCACCCCCAAAGGCAGTCTTATTTATAATGCACCCATAGGCAGTCTTATTTATAATGCACCCCCATAGGCAGCCTTATTTATAATGCACTCCCCATAGGCAGTCTTATTTATAATGCACCCCCATAGGCAGTCTTATTTATAATGCAACCCATAGGTAGCCTTATTTATAATGCACCCCCATAGGCAGTCTTATTTATAATGCACCCCATAGGCAGCCTTATTTATAATGCACCTCCATAGGCAGTCTTATTTATAATGCACCCTCATAGGCAGTCTTATTTATAATGCACCCCCATAGGCAGCCTTATTTATAATGCACCCCATAGGCAGCCTTAGTTATAATGCACCCCAATAGGCAGCCTTATTTATAATGCACCCCATAGGCAGCCTTATTTATAATGCACCCCCATAGGCAGTCTTATTTATAATGTACCCCATATGGAGCCTCTGTATGATAATGCAGCCCCATTACAAAAATAACAAAGCCAGTACTCACCTCTCTTGCTCCCGGCTCCTGCGCTGCTCACTGCTCACCCTCTCTCCTCCTGACAGCGGGCGCCGGGCAGTGACCTCATCGCGCCCGCTGTCAGACGCTGAGAAGGGGATTATGGGAGAGAAGGAGCGCTTGCTCCTTCTCTCAAAATGCGGTCAGCTGTATCAGCTAGATGCCGATACAGCTGACCCTCCGATGACGGGCGGGGGCCCACTGCTAGCACCGGGCCCCCACCGCCTGTTCAGGGCCCCATAGCGGCCGGGCGGCAGAGCAGGGAGATCGATTCTCCCTGCTCTGCCGCAGAATGTAACTGTATACAGTTTAGTAGCGTAGCTCCGGGTGGGCCCCCTCAGAGTGCGGGGCCCGGGGCCACCGCCCCCTCTTCCCCCCGGTAGCTGTGCTACTGCACATTACACATCAACCTCACACCTTACAATTTACATTGTATATAGCTCTGATGTCTTCAAAGGGGAACAGGGATAAAAGTTGCACATTCTGCACATTGGTGCAGGTCTCAGCAGTCGGACCCGCACCAATCAATAACTTATTATCACTTATCCCTTGGCCACGTTCACATGTTCCATATTTGGTCAGTATTTTACCTCGGTATTTGTAAGGCAAAACCAGGAGTGGAAGAATCAAAGGAAATGTATTATAGAAACACGTCACCACTTCTGAATTTATTGCCCATTACTGGTTTTGATTTAAAAATACTGAGACAAAATACTGAAGGTGTGAACATGGCCTTAGGATAAGTGATTACCCCTGCACTTTTGCTACTGTGTAATAGTCACAGGACAGGGAGGGGTTAAACATCCAAGTATTTAATCTCCATTGGAAATCAAAAATCTCCCCCCTGATTGATATCAGAGAGAACAAGTGACCTCCATACACAACATAATCCACTATACCAAGACCAATAATACCATATACAAGAGATGAATACTGCCACACCATGACCAGATGACATGTTATCACCACACAGGGACCGAATAATACCACATACAAGGGAAAAAATACCGTCACACCATGACCAGATCACCTATTACTGCCACATAGTGACAGAATAACACCATCAAGAAGGAACAAATATCATCACATGACCAGATCACATATTACCACCACATAGGAAGACAGAGAGAGGGAGAGATCTGGGAGCTACCACGTAACATCCAAGCAGGTTTAAGTTGAAATATCACTGGAGAGTGCTGATCCTGCTGGTGAGCACAGGTAAAAAAATAAGCAATTTTTAGGATTATTATGGTCTAATCCTATGACTAAGGGCACTACTATTGCAACAGAAATACATCAGATTTGTTTTAAACTCTTTTAAACTGTTGTAATAAATATTATTTTTACCTGGATGGTTGTGCCGGAAAAAAATCCTTTTCCTCTTTATTAACACCACATAGTAACCCAATAATACCACAAACAAGAAACAAATACCACCACACCATGACCAGATGACATATCCCTACCACATAGTGACAAAATAATATCACATACAGGGGACAAATACCACCACACCATGACCAGACCATATAGTGACTGAATAATACCATATACAGGGGATTAATACATTCACACCATGAACAGACCACATATTACTACCACCACCTAGTTACCGAATAATACAATACTGATTATTAACAAAAAACACAATACTAATAAATACTAATATTGATCACCAGTGACATTATACAAAGTAGCTCTGAATATAGTATAGAGTGCATAGTGTCAGTGTACAGTTAATGCAGTGATCACCAGTGACATTATACACAGGATCTCTGCATATAGTGTCAGTGTACAGGTAATACAGTGATCACCAGTTACATTATACATATGAGCTCTATATATAGTGTTAAAGGTAATACACTGACCACCGGTGACATTACACACAGGAGCTCTGTACATATTATACAGTGTATAGTGTAAGTGCACGAGTAACACATTGAGTCACCACAAGCCAAATACTGCAGGAGAGAAGAGTGCAAATAGGGTCTTATCCGAGGTTAAAATAGTCTTTTGATCAGTTTGCACTCACCTGATTTTTATGATACCAAGGCATATAGACACATCCGAGTCACAAGCAGCAGTGGATCCCACAGGTCAAACCGATGACCGAATCGTAGTATAATAGGGAAAAATTGTGATTATCATCCGCGCTGCTATCCAAATAGTGGTCCAGTCATGTAGATAATGAAGAAATGGTGTTTTATTCTCGCAACGCGTTTCGAAGTCTACAGGACTTCTTCCCAGGAGATGCTATATGTATATGTACCTTGATTGGCCCTACAGTAATTATGTCCCACTTGCCACCATAAATCAACATGTGTGTTCCTTATAGGGACCTCCATACAGTAATTATATCACCCTGTATTTAATAAGGTCCCAGATCCTGGTCCCTTTATATAATGTACCAGTCCTAGGCCCCATATGTTGCCCATCCTGGATCCCACTGACCAATTTAACCCTTAACGACCGCCGATACGCCTTTTCATGGCGGTCATTAAGGGTACTTAAACCACAGCTGTGGAAAAGTGAATAGCGCCTCCCACAGAACATGAATCGGGTCGGTTTTTCCCGACCCGGTGTTGCGATTGCCGTTATTAACCCTATAACGGCGATCGCAACAACAAAAAAAAAATAATGTGCCATTTAATTTCTCTCTCCTCTGATGTGATCGGACATCAGAGGAGAGAGAAAAAGGGACCCCGATCCCCCCCTTGTAGCCCGATACCCTCCATGTGGCCCAGGGCCCTCCGTGTCCCCTGTGGGCGCCGCCATCTTTGATGGCGAGAAAATGGCGGGCGCATGCTCAGTGCGCCGCCGCGATGTGCTGGGGGGCTTGGGCAATTTTCTCTGGGGTCTCGGCTGCCGGGGGTAGCTGAGACCCCAGAGAACATGATCCGGGTCGGTATTTACCGACCCCGGTGTTGCGATCGCCGTTATAACAGTTAACGGCGACTGCAGAAAAAAAAAAAAAAGAATTTCTCTCCCCTCTGATGTGATCGCACATCAAGGGTGAGAATTAGGGTCCCCAGGTCCCCCAATCCCCCTGTACCTTACTGTCCCCTCTGCGTCCTCGATCTCCCCCTGTCCTGCGATCCGCCCCCTGTCCTCCGTCAGCTCCCCTGGCTGCGATCGTCCCGTCGTCTTCTGTTGTGAATGGGCTTGAGATGAGTTCTGAGCAGAGGCTCCCTCTGGTGGTTACAAGCGGTACTGGTCTGTTAGTGAAGATTGTGAGGACTGGGAATCAGGTGTTACTGACTGGTCTTATATAAGGGAGTCACCTTCCCATCAGGGTTGCCGGTGATCAATTGTTCTGGTCTGAATCCTTGATTCCAGTTTCCCTTGTAGCCTGCTGTGTCGTGTCTGCATCTCCTTCTAACAGATAAGACATTTTCTTCTTTTTGTTTCTGTGCTTGATTTTTGCATTTTGTCCTGCACTTCTGTGGGGGCCTTCTGGGTCCCCTCAGGGGCTTTTGCCCTCTCAGTTTAGTTCAGCCACTGATGTTTGTACTTTTGCTTTTTCCAGTTTTTCAGTGGCTGCTGTTTTGATTTGTTACACCAGAGAGCTAATTTAGGTGGTAGAGGTCGTGTGATCTCAGGTGTTATTGAAATTAGTAGAGTTGGTGCTTTCAGGGTTTTTTTTGGGATTGCAGTAAGTACCCTTCCTATCCTTTTCTATTTAGTTAGTTTGGGCCCCAACGTTTGCTCATACTATTTTCTGTCTGTGTCAGTATTTCGTCTTGTCTAACCGCCATTACATGTTTGGGGGCTTGCTATTATCTTTGGGGTTCTGCTCCGGGGCAGATAGCTTTCCTATTTCTATCTTTAGGTGTAGTTAGTTTCTCAGGCTGTGACGAGGCGTCTAGGACCAACGTAGGAACGCTCCACGGCTGCCTCTAGTTGTGGTGGTTAGTCAGGGTACTGCAATCTCATAGATTCCAACTGCTCTGGTGTATTGCCTTTTTGTCTGCACTCCTCAGCTACCGAATCATAACAGTATCACCGGCCCAAAAAATTGAAAATTGTATGGTACCCACAGAAGGGAAAAAATATTGTGAAAGAAAAAAAAAGGTTGTCAGAGTTGTCAGAGATATTTTTCTGTTTGTTGCATTTTTTTTTTTCCCTCTGTATCTCTGGGTGCTGGGGAGGATTTTTTTTTTCTCTCAATGGAGTTTGCACAGTTGTCTGGCCGTGTGGATCAGCTTGCCACTGAGGTTCGGAGTATTGCTATCTATCTTGCTAGGTTGCCTGTTGTGGAACCTAGGATTCCCATGCCAGATTTGTTTTTAGGGGATCGAGCTAAGTTTCAGAATTTCAAAAATAATTGTAAATTGTTTTTGCCTTAAAATCTAAGTCCTCAGGAAACGCAGCGCAGCAGGTTCAAATTGTCATCTCTCTCCTGCGCGGCGATCCTCAGGATTGGGCTTTTTCCCTGACACCTGGGGATCCTGTTTTGAGTGATGTTGATGCATTTTTTCAGGTTTGGGGTTATTGTACGATGAGCCTAATGTCACTGATCAAGCTGAAAAAGCCTTGTTGGCATTAAATCAGGGGCTTGATGACGCTGAGTTATACTGTCAGAGATTCCGTAGGTGGGCAGTCCTGACCAAGTGGAATGACGATGCTTTGGCGGCCCTTTTTCGGAAGGGGCTGTCAGATAATGTAAAGGATGTTATGGTGGGATTCCCTGTCCCCTCTGGTCTCAATGATTCTATGTCATTAGCGATTCAAATTGACAGACGTTTGCGTGAGCGGAGAAGTATGCGTGGAATAGTGTTGCCTTGTGAACCTGCTTCTGAATCCATGCAGTGTGATAGAGTGGTGTCTGGGGCACAGCGTCATGAGTTTCGAAAGCGCAATGGGTTATGTTTCTACTGTGGTGATGCCTCTCATACTATTTTAGTCTGCCCTAAGCGGGGAGGACGTTTTGCACGCTCAGTTGTCTTGGGTAGTGTTCAGACTAAGTTTTTACTAACTGTCACTCTGATATGCTCTCTGTCCTCATTTTCTGCTCAGGCTTTCGTTGATTCTGGAGCAGCTATTAACCTGATGGATTATGATTTTGCTAAACGTTGTGGGTTTCCCTTGATACCCCTACAGAAGTCTATTCCCTTCTGGGGATCGATTCTACCCCTTTGGCTGAGAATAAACCTTAGTTCTCTACTCAGGTTATAATGAGGGTGGAACCTGATCATCAAGAGTGCTGCAAATTTTTGGTTCTGTATAATCTGCATGATATTATCGTACTGGGTTTCCCTTGGTTACAGTCTCATAATCCTGTTTTGGATTGGAAATCTGTGTCTGTAACCAGTTGGGGCTGCCAATGTGTTAATACCAACACTCCTGTTTTTTCTTCCTCCCCCCAGGCTCAGGATGTTCCTGACTTTTTGACTGATTTTTCTGATGTGTTTAGCGAAAGTAAATCTGCATCCTTGCCTCCCCATAGGAGCTATGACTGCGCTATTGAATTAGTGCCTGGTAGTAAATTCCCTAAAGATCGCCTTTTTAACTTGTCTGTACCTGAACATGACGCTATGCGGTCTTATATCAAGGAGTCATTGGAGAAAGGTCATATCAGACCATCCTCTTCACCCTTAGGTGCCGGTTTTTTCTTTGTGGCCAAAAAGGATGCTTCATTAAGGCCGTGTATTGATTATCGTCTTTTGAACAATATTACTGTGAAATATCAATACCCGTTACCCTTGATTTCTGACCTGTTTTCCAGGGTGAAAAACGCTACTTAGTTTACCAAGCTTGACCTCAGGGGGGCATATAACCTTATTCGCATTAAGCACGGGGATGAATGGAAGACGGCATTCAATACCCCGGAGGGGCATTTTGAGTACCTTGTGATGCCCTTTGGGCTCACTAATGCTCCTTCTGTCTTCCAGTCCTTCATGAATGACATTTTCAGGGATTTTGTGGATAAATTTCTGATTGTTTATTTGGATGATATCTTGATTTTTTCCAATGACTGGGACTCTCATGTGAAACATGTTCGAACTGTATTCCAGATTTTGAGAGAGAATGCTCTGTATGTGAAGGGATCAAAGTGTCTTTTTGGCGTACAGAGGATCTCATTTCTGGGATTCATTTTGTCCCCATCTGTTATTGAAATGGACCCAGTCAAGGTTCAGGCCATCTGTGATTGGGTCCAACCTACTTCATTAAAGGCTCTTCAAAGATTTTTGGGTTTTGCCAATTTTTATCGTAAATTTATTGGTAATTTCTCGGTTATTGTTAAACCATTAACTGATTTGACCAAAAAGGGTTCTGATGTGGTGAATTGGCCTCCTGAGGCAGTCTCTGCATTTCAGGAACTTAAGCAGAGATTCACTTCTGCTCCTGTTCTACGGCAGCCTGATGTTTCTCTGCCATTTCAGGTGGAGGTTGATGCCTCTGAAATTGGGGCAGGTGCCGTTTTGTCCCAAAAAGATCCAGAGACCTCTAAAAGTAACCCTTGTGCCTTTTTCTCTCGAAAATCTTCTCCTACTGAACGTAATTATGACGTGGGTAATCGGGAGTTATTGGCCATGAAGTGGGCTTTTGAAGAGTGGAGACATTGGCTGGAGGGAGCCAAACATCAGGTGGTGGTCCTTACTGACCATAAGAATCTGGTTTATCTGGAATCTGCCAAGCGACTCAATCCTAGACAGGCCATGTGGGCCTTGTTTTTCACACGTTTTAATTTTGTGGTTTCCTTTCTTCCTGGCACTAAGAATGTTAAGGCGGATGCCCTCTCGAGGAGTTTCCT
Organism: Oophaga sylvatica; assembly: GCA_033576555.1. Lineage (NCBI taxonomy): Eukaryota > Metazoa > Chordata > Amphibia > Anura > Dendrobatidae > Oophaga > Oophaga sylvatica. The sequence continues at coordinate 6,438,305 of JARQOD010000009.1, forward strand.
TGCGGACTCTCCTGAGTTATCTGATCCTTCTGTTATTTTGAAAGAGGGTGTAGTTCTTTCCGCCATCTCACCCAATTTGAGACTTGCTCTGGAGGGGTGTCAGGAGGATAGGCCCGAGCGCTGCCCTGTTGGAAAATTGTTTGTCCCGGATCAGTGGAAAAAGAGTGTGATGTCTGAGATTCATTGTTCCGCGTTGGCTGGGCATCCCGGAATTTTTGGTACCAGAGACTTGGTTAGTCGGTCCTTTTGGTGGCCTACCTTGTCTCGTGATGTCAGGGAATTTGTGCAGTCGTGTGGGACTTGCTCTCGCTCCAAGCCTTGCTCTCGCTCTGGTGGTTTGTTGATGCCATTGCCTGTGCCCAAGAGACCATGGACCCATATCTCTATGGATTTCATTTCCGACCTTCCTGTTTCTCAGAGAATGACCGCCATCTGGGTGATTTGTGATAGGTTTTCCAAGATGATACATCTTGTGCCATTGCCTAAGTTGCCTTCCTCCTCTGAATTGGTGCCTTTGTTCCTTCAGCACGTGGTTCGTTTACACGGCATTCCTGAGAACATTGTGTCTGACAGAGGAGTCCAGTTTGTTTCCAGATTTTGGAGGACCTTTTGTTCTAAACTTGGTGTTCAATTGTCTTTCTCCTCGGCGTTTCATCCTCAGACCAATGGTCAAACTGAGAGAACAAACCAGACATTGGAGACTTATCTAAGATGCTTTGTGTCTGCTGATCAGGATGACTGGGTTTCTTTTTTGCCTTTGGCTGAGTTTGCTCTTAATAATAGGGCTAGCTCTGCCAATTTGATGTCTCCATTTTTCTGTAATTCTGGGTTTCACCCTCGATTTTCTTCGGGACAGACGGCGGCTTCTGTCTGTCCGGGTGTTGACTCTGTTGTGGAGCGTATGCAACAGATTTGGGACCAGGTAGTGGAGAGGTTGTCCCTCTCTCAAGAGAGGGCCCAGCGGTTTGCTAACCGGCATAGGACTGATGGTCCTCGGTTTAAAGTAGGGAACTTGGTCTGGTTGTCCTCAAAAAATATTCCTATGAGAGTAGCATCTCCTAAATTTAAGCCTAGGTTCATTGGACCTTATAAGATCATGGAGATTCTTAATCCTGTTTCTTTTCGTTTGCTTCTTCCAGGGACATTTAAGATCCATAACGTGTTCCACAAGTCCTTGTTGAAGAGGTTTGTTGAGCCAGTGGTTCCTGCTGCTGTGCCTCCTGACCCTGTTTTGGTTGAGGGCAATCTGGAGTATGTGGTTGAGAAAATATTAGATTCTCGTTTTTCTAGACGGAAACTCCAGTATTTGGTTAAGTGGAGAGGTTATGGTCAGGAAGACAATTCTTGGGTGTTTGCTTCGGACATCCATGCTAGGAGACTCATCCGTGCGTATCATAGAACTCATCCTGACCGACCTGGTTGCTCAAATGAGGGTTCGGTGACCCCTCCTCAAGGGGGGGTACTGTTGTGAATGGGCTTGAGATGAGTTCTGAGCAGAGGCTCCCTCTGGTGGTTACAAGCGGTACAAAAGATTGTGAGGACTGGGAATCAGGTGTTACTGACTGGTCTTATATAAGGGAGTCACCTTCCCATCAGGGTTGCCGGTGATCAATTGTTCTGGTCTGAATCCTTGATTCCAGTTTCCCTTGTAGCCTGCTGTGTCGTGTCTGCATCTCCTTCTAACAGATAAGACATTTTCTTCTTTTTGTTTCTGTGCTTGATTTTTGCATTTTGTCCTGCACTTCTGTGGGGGCCTTCTGGGTCCCCTCAGGGGGCTTTTGCCCTCTCAGTTTAGTTCAGCCACTGATGTTTGTACTTTTGCTTTTTCCAGTTTTTTCAGTGGCTGCTGTTTTGATTTTGTTACACCAGAGAGCTAATTTAGGTCGTAGAGGTCGTGTGATCTCAGGTGTTTTTGAAATTAGTAGAGTTGGTGCTTTCAGGGTTTATTTTTGGGATTGCAGTAAGTACCCTTCCTATCCTTTTCTATTTAGTTAGTTTGGGCCCCAACGTTTGCTCATACTATTTTCTGTCTGTGTCAGTATTTCGTCTTGTCTAACCGCCATTACATGTTTGGGGGCTTGCTATTATCTTTGGGGTTTCCTATTTCTATCTTTAGGTGTAGTTAGTTTCTCAGGCTGTGACGAGGCGTCTAGGACCAACGTAGGAACGCTCCACGGCTGCCTCTAGTTGTGGTGGTTAGTCAGGGTACTGCAATCTCATAGATTCCAACTGCTCTGGTGTATTGCCTTTTTGCCTGCACTCCTCAGCTACCGAATCATAACAGTCTTCTTACTGAAAAAAAAAATGGCGGCAGATTAAAAAATGATTCATTCATTCTCCAAAAGTACATTTTGATCACTGTGATAAACTATCACAGTGATCAAAATAAAAAAAAAGTACATAAACCCCCCCTTTATCACCCTCTTAGTTAGGGACATATAATAAAATATAGAAATTGTATTTATTTTAATTTTTTCCGTTAGGGTTAGGGCTAGGGTTATAATTAGGGTTAGGGTTATAGTTAGGATTAGGCTGGGTTCATACTGCGTTATGGCAGTCTGTTAGACAGACTGCATTACACCGTGGTATAACGCGGTATAACACAGTCCGTTAACGCTGCCATTCACCCCCATTTGAGGGCGCATCGCGAGGCATGCCGTAAAGCGGCATGCGATCGCGACGTGCCGTCATTCAGTGACGGAGCCTCGGACGCGGCCTGCAGCATCTGGGCTCAGTCACCGCTAGCGCAGATGAATCATTAGCGTTATGTTATACTGTTACCAGCCCGTCAATGCTATGTGTTGAACAGGCTGGGCTCAGTCACCGCTAGCGCAGATGAATCATTAGCATTATGTTATACTGTTACCAGCCCGTCAATGCTATGTGTTGAACAGGCTGGTAAAACGCAAAATGAACCTAGCCTTAGGGTTAGGGTTATAATTAGGGTTAGGGTTACAATTAGGGTTGGAATTAGGGTTGGGATTAGGGTTAGGGTTGGGATTAGGGTTAGGGGTGTGTTGGGGTTAGGGTTGGAGCTAGAATTGAGGGGTTTCCACTATTTAGGCACATCAGGGGTCTCCAAACACGACGTGGCTTTCAAAAAGTCAAATGGCGATCCCTCCCTTCCGAGCCCTGCCGTGCGCCCAAACAGTGGTTTACCCCAACATAGTCTGCATTACAAAATAGCGCTCCTGCCCTTCCAAGCTCTCCCATGCGCCCAAACAGTGGTTCCACCCAACATATGGGGTATCAGCGTACTCAGGCAAAATTGCACAACAACTCTTAGGGTCCAATTTCTCCTGTTACCCTTGGGAAAATAAAAAAATAGTGGGCTAAAGAATCATTTTTGAGGAAAAAAATTATTTCTTATTTTCACGGCTCTAGGTTATAAACTTCTGTGAAGCACTTGGGGGTTCAACGTGCTCACCACACATCTAGATAAGTTCCTTCAGGGGTCTAGTTTCCAGAATGGTGTCATTTGTGGGAGTTTTCCACTGTTTAGGCGCATCAGGGGCTCTCCAAATGCGACATGGCGTCCAATTTCAATTCCAGCCAATTTTGGTTTGAAAAAGTCAAACGGCGCTCCTTCCCTTCCAAGCCCTGCCGTGCGCCCAAACAGTGGTCCCCCCCCACATATGGGGTATCAGCGTACTTAGGACAAATTGGACAACAACTTTTGTGGTCTAATTTCTCCTGTTACCCTTGGGAAAATAAAAAATTGGGGACTAAACGATCGGTTTGTGGAAAAAATATGATTTTTTATTTTCATGCCCGGGCGTTATAAGCTTGTGTGAAGCACTTGGGGGTTCAAAGTGCTCACCACACATCTAGATAAGTTTCTTAGGGGGTCTAGTTTCCAAAATGGGGTCACTCGTGGGGGTTTTCCACTGTTTAGACACATCAGGGCCTCTACAAACGCGAAATGACGTCCAGTCAATTCTGCGTTGAAAAAGTCAAACGCGCTCCTTCCCTTCCAAGCTCTGCCATGCACCCAAACAGTGGTTTACCCCCACATATGGGGTATCAGCATGCTCAGGACAAATTGCACAAGAAATTTTGGGGTCTTGTTACCCTTGGGAAAATAAAAATTGGGGTAAAAAGATTGTTTTTGTGGAAAAAAATATGATTTTTTATTTTCACGGCTCTACGTTACAAACTTCTGTGAAGCACTTGGAGGTTCAAAGTGCTCACCACACATCTAGATACGTTCCTTAAGGGTCTAGTTTCCAAAATTGGGTCACTTGTTGGGGGTTTCCACTGTTTAGGCACATCGGGGCTCTCTAAACGCGACATGGCGTCCAGCCAATTCTGCATTGAAAAAGTCAAATGACGCTCCTTCCCTTGCGACCTCTGCCGTGCGCCCAAAAAGTGGTTTACCCCCACATATGGGGTATCGGCGTATTCAGGAGAAATTGCACAACAAATTTTGTGGTTTGATTTTTCTTTTAACACTTGTAAAAATAAAATAAATTGGTTCCGAAGTAAAGCTTTTGCAAAAAAAGTTAAATGTTAATTTTTTCCTTCCACATTGCTTCAGTTCCTGTGAAGCATGTAAAGGGTTATTAAACTTCTTGAATGTGGTTTTGAGCACCTTGAGGGGTGCAGTTTTTAGAATGGTGTCACTTTTGGGTATTTTCTATCATACAGAACCCTCAAAGTGACTTCAAATGTGATGTGGTCCCTAAAAAAAAATGGTGTTGTAAAAATAAGAAATCGCTGGTCAAATTTTAACCCTTATAACTTCGTACCAAAAAAAAATTTTGTCCCAAAATTGTGCTGATGTAAAGTAGACATGTGGGAAATGTTATTTATTAAGAAATCTGTGTGACATATCTCTTGATTTCAGGGCATAAGAATTGAAAGTTTGAAAATTGCTAAATTTTCTAAAATTTTTGCCATATTTCCGTTTTTTCATAAATAAGCGCAAGTCATATAAATTTTTTTTTACCACTAACGTGAAGTACAATATGTCACAAAAAATAATCTCAGAATCAGCTTGATTCGTTAAAGCGTTCCAGAGTTATAACCTCATAAAGTGACAGTGGTCAGAATTGTAAAAATTGGCCCGGTCATTAAGCTGAAAAATGGCTCTGTCACTAAGGGGTTAATAAAGTCTCCATCCTGGGCCCCTTACAGTAACAATGTCCTCATCATATGCCCCTTTATTCAATGTCCCAATTCTAGGCCCCTATGTCCACTTTAATAATGTCCCCATCGTGGGCAACTATGTCCACTACACTTCCCAATCACAGAGGTGGGAAAAAATAAGATGCTTCTCACCTTACTGTGCTTCCCGGCATCTTCTTGTGGTTCATATTCGGCGTGGTCTTTAAAATGGCTGACGACTGCAGCTATGGCAGGGTGCTCTGTTCTGTGACAATAATGATAAGTAACACAGCACTCATAAAAAAATGGTTGGTGCTCAAGTTTGGTTTCCAACCCAGTAGACAAACACAAAAATTACTTGGCACTCAATTGAAGAGAAGAAAGGATGATTTTTTGATTTTTATTATTTGCATCCAGACAAAATAGATTCAAATATTATAAACGTTTTCGGTCTGTCAAAAGGACCTTCGTCAGAACATGTTATAGAAAGAGCTGAGCAGAATTTGCTACTAGACAGGGTAGCATCTATTTTGCTGGGATCCACAAATATGGGAATTGTACTGATCCAGGGTGCTGCCGCTGATGGAGGACCATATCCATCCTTTCTTCTCTTCAATTGAGTGCCAAGTAATTTTTGTGTCTGCTCTGTGACAGGTCACGCCCTGATGTCACATAGCAGTAATATTGAAAGACCGCCGGCCTATCAAGGCTGCAGGTGTCAGCGAGTATCCTCTGATAGGCCGGCAGCTATTTAACATAACTGCTATGTGACTTCGGCACGCGGTCTGTCACAAAGCAGAACACCCTGCCACAGCTGCAGCCGGCGTTCATCTTGATGTGCGTCGTTGACAAGGAGAGCTCCAGGTTTTCATGGGCCCTGGTCGAGAGATTCTCAATGGGCCCCTTTAACACATATCATGATTCCTGATGCACAAATAAGAAATATAGGATAGTACAATGCCAAAGATTTCACTTACTTCTTACATTACATGAGTGATATCTATTGTAAATTCTACAATAGCTCAGAAACTGGTGAATTCTTGCAGCGCACAGCACACAGAGTAACTGAAGACTTATCATTTTAGACTGAACAGTATAGCCCTCAACACAGTATTAAGGGCACCACATAGTCCTCCACACAGTATTATGGGCACCACATAGTCCTTCATACAGTATTATGTGCCCCATATACTGCTCCATACAGTGTAATTAGTACCACATAGTGCTCCATACAGTATAATGGACACCATATATTGCCCCAAACAGTATTATGGGCCCCATATATTGCTCCACACAGTATTATGGACACCATATATTGTTCCATACAGTATAATGAGCTCCGTATATTGCGCCATACAGTATATCAAGGGGCACATATGATGCTCAATACAGAATAATAAACCCATATAATGCTTCATACAGTATATAATGGGAGACATATAAAATACATGCTCCATACAGTATAAATGGGGATAACCCCATATATAATGCTTCTCCATACAGTATAATGGCCCATGTAAGGCTGCATACATTACATTAAAAAAAATAAAATACCTCTCCCTTTTCCCGCTGCAGGTCAGATATACTCAGCTCCTTCTGACTCACTGCAGTGCTCAGGACAGAGAGCACACTGTAGTGACATCAGCCAAGCTCTAGTGATGCCAGTGAGTGAACAAGGTTCCTCTTCCTGCTCCTCCTCTTCCTCCAAAACTGTCCCCTGACTGGACACTTGTGTAACTGGCTGCTGTTGGTATGTTGGTACAAAAACCCACCCTCTGAGCCATGTTTGTATGACAGGTCTAGTAACCATGAAAATGGTCCCTGTTCCTCCTGCTCCTCTTCTTCCTGTGCCACTACCTCATCAATCAGTGCCTGTAGTGCTGTTTTCAGCAGGCATACAAGTGGTATAGTAACGTTAATGTTACTGGAATATTCAAAGCAGCGCAACACAGGACACACGTCCCGCATGGAGGCACACTCATTGGTGATGAAATGGAGTTGTTCCGCTGAGCGACTCACAAGTGCGTGCTGCAGCTGAAACTCCACTATTGCCTGCTGCTGCTCACACAGCCTCACCAGCATATGCAGAGTGGAGTTCCACCTTATTTGTACGTCGCATATGAGGCGGGAAGCAGGTGGTGAGCAGGAAGACAGAAGTGATGCTGCAGCACAGACAGACGAGCAGCAGCAAGTAGTGTTGAGCATTCCGATACCGCAAGTATCGGGTATCGGCCGATATTCGCTGTATCGGAATTCCGATACTTAGTTCCGATATTTTTCCAATATCGTATACCGGAATTGGAAGTTCCCATAATTCTTTGAGAGGCAATGTGATTTTAGTCAGCCAATGAGGAATCTTATGAAGTGTGGGCACATCCTGTAATGCTGCGGTCATCTTAACTAATGGCATGGCTGTGATTGGCTGCTGAAATGATGTCAGAATGCACTATAAAAGGCGCCGCCGCCATTTTAGCGTCACTGTGCTGTGAACTCAGTTAGGGACAGAACGCTGTTCTGCTGACTTTGAGGGACAGTTAGACATTGCGATTTTGTGTACTGTGCTTTAGGCAGGCTAGTTTACCAACCGCTGTGTAAAGCTTCCTTTTGCCAGTGTTGTTTTAACAGCTCTGTGCAAGGTGTGTGTGAGAGTGCAGGTGACGCTGCAGTTTGCTCTGCATCCACCGCTGTTTGTAGGCATCTGCACGTGTCACTCACTGACTCTTTTTTTATTTTATTTTGTGGAATTGGTGCAGCTCCATTATATTTGAAAAAAATCTAATCTATTAGTGTGACGCGCTTCCATCCGTATACAATACATTGGTTGCAAACACTATAGAAGTACAGAAAGGAGCCTTTCACAGATAGTGAACAGTTGTGTTTCAGTGTTCACTGCAGTCTGTGAGGTTTTGATTTTTTGAGTGCAGATCACACTCCAGTTAGTTCTTCAACCACTGCTGGTTGTAGTCTGCTGAGCGTGTGTCACTGCCTCATCCTTCACATTTTTCTCTAATTGGTGCTGCTCCATTATATTTGAAAAAAATCTAATCTATTAGTGTGACGCGCTTTCATCCGTATACAATACATTGGTTGCAAACACTATAGAAGTACAGAAAGGAGCCTTTCACAGATAGTGAACAGTTGTGTTTCAGTGTTCACTGCAGTCTGTGAGGTTTTGATTTTTTGAGTGCAGATCACACTCCAGTTAGTTCTTCAACCACTGCTGGTTGTAGTCTGCTGAGCGTGTGTCACTGCCTCATCCTTCACATTTTTCTCTAATTGGTGCTGCTCCATTATATTTGAAAAAAATCTAATCTATTAGTGTGACGCGCTTCCATCCGTATACAATACATTGGTTGCAAACACTATAGAAGTACAGAAAGGAGCCTTTCACAGATAGTGAACAGTTGTGTTTCAGTGTTCACTACAGTCTGTGAGGTTTTGATTTTTTGAGTGCAGATCACACTCCAGTTAGTTCTTCAATCACTGCTGGTTGTAGTCTGCTGAGCGTGTGTCACTGCCTCATCCTTCACATTTTTCTCTAATTGGTGCTGCTCCATTATATTTGAAAAAAATCTAATCTATTAGTGTGAAGCGCTTCCATCCGTATACAATACATTGGTTGCAAACACTATAGAAGTACACAAAGGGGCCTTTCACAGCTACTGAACAGTTGTCTGCAGTGTTCACTGTAGTCTGTGAGCTTTTCATTTTTTGAGTGCAGATTAGCTCCAGTTAGTTCTTCAACCACTGCTGGTTGTAGTCTGCTGAGCGTGTGTCACTGCCTCATCCTTCACATTTTTCTCTAATTGGTGCTGCTCCATTATATTTGAAAAAAATCTAATCTATTAGTGTGACGCGCTTCCATCCGTATACAATACATTGGTTGCAAACACTATAGAAGTACAGAAAGGAGCCTTTCACAGATAGTGAACAGTTGTGTTTCAGTGTTCACTGCAGTCTGTGAGGTTTTGATTTTTTGAGTGCAGATCACACTCCAGTTAGTTCTTCAACCACTGCTGGTTGTAGTCTGCTGAGCGTGTGTCACTGCCTCATCCTTCACATTTTTCTCTAATTGGTGCTGCTCCATTATATTTGAAAAAAATCTAATCTATTAGTGTGACGCGCTTCCATCCGTATACAATACATTGGTTGCAAACACTATAGAAGTACACAAAGGGGCCTTTCACAGCTACTGAACAGTTGTCTGCAGTGTTCACTGTGTCTGTGAGTTTCTTTTTGAGTCAGTACGCCATAGTTCTCAACCACTGCTGTTGTAGTCTGCTGACGTGGTCACTGCCTCATCCTACATTTCTTATTGTGCTCCATTATATTGAAAATTAATCTTTATTGAAGCCTTCATCCGTATACAATACATGGTTCAACCTAAGAAGTAACAGGGCCTTCACAGTAGAACAGTGTCGCAGTGTCACTGTAGTCTCGAGGAATACACCTTAGGCCTTATAACTTTGCTTCTTCAATCTACCAGATGAGAAGGCAGGAGTAAGGACGTGGTCGTGGCCGGGAGTTTCAGCAGGGAGAGGACGTGGGGATTCTGTGGCTGCTGCCGCACCCAGTGACACAGCATCCACCAGTTTTCCCCGTGAGCGTTCCTTTAAGCGCACTTTTGTAGGAGCTCAGCGTACCCCCCTGCTGCGGGAAGAACAAATTGAAGCCGTTGTTGGTTGGATGGCAGCCAATGCATCGAATTCAATTGCTTCCACCTCCTCTCAGGACCACAGCACTGTTGAACAACCATCTGTCTCTTCACCGCCTGCCAAATTGCCCAGGCAGTCAGAGAGTTCTGAACTGGAGCCAGCTGAGTCTCTGCTTCTGTTCTCAGAATCTGTTGGCTTGCAAACAGGGGCCCAGCCAAGCAGCATTCTGGAATGTGAAGAAGAGGCAGTATGCAGTGATGCGCAACAGCTGTGTCTCTCTGAATCTGAAGAGGCGGGTGAGCCAGTGCCGATGGTCAGCACACCGCAGAACGCATCTGATGATGATGAGACTCAGGTGCCAGTTTCTGTTGAGCATGGTGCTGGCCAGACCACCCAACAGCAGCAGGTGTTGGAAGAGGGTAGTGGAGATGATGAGGTCCAAGACCCAACATGGCGTGAGGAACAGGAAGGTGGTGGTAGCAGCTCTGAGGAAGAGATTGCCCCAACGGTCCAAACAGTAGGGAGAGGTAGGCTGCAGACTCGGTTGCCTGTAGCCTCCAGTTTGGCACCCGTTCGTAGCAGTTCTCTTCCAACAGCAAAAACGGGCGCTCCCAGGACTTGCACTGCGTGGTCCTTTTTTGACACACTTGCAGATGATATTTGCTATGTCAAATGCAAGCTGTGTAATCAAAAAGTAAAAAGAGGTAAAAGTGTCAGTAACCTTAATACCACAAATATGTGGAAACATGTGCGGTCAAAGCACGTGGTTGAGTTACAAAGACACACTGGAGATGTAGGCCAACCTACAGCAGCACCTACATCTTCAGCTCGTGTTGGAGCCTCTTCCTCCAGCTCACACACAGCTGGTTCGGCTTCCTCACAGGATCGCCATGGAAGAACCTCTGTCACTGTTGTCCAGAGACCCAGTGTTATTCCACCCACAGCTGCAAGTTCCCTGTCATCTCACACTCCCAGGCCACAAAACAGCCATCGGTAGCACAGGCATGGGATAAAAGACGGCCATACTCGGCAAACCATCCACGAGCACAGGCTCTGAATGCTGGCATTGCAAAACTCCTGTCCCTTGAAATGCTGTCATTCAGGCTGGTGGAGACTGACAGTTTCCGTAACTTAATGGCATTGGCAGTCCCACAATACAATGTGCCCAGCCGATTTTATTTCAGCAGGCAAGCCGTCCCTGGTCTGCAAAAGCATGTTGAGGGAAAAATTAAACATGCGCTACTAAACGCCGTCAGTAGCAAGGTCCACCTGACCACCGATGCGTGGACCAGTACCCATGGCCAGGGACGATACCTTTCCCTCACTGCCCATTGGGTCAATGTTGTGGAGCCGGGTACAGATCTTGCGAGTGGCGCTGTACGTGTTCTGCCAACTCCAAGGATTGCAGGAATCAAGTCTGTCCACATTGACTCCTCCTCCTACTCCAGTTCCTCAGAATCATCGCTGCAGGAGCCGTCACGGTCTACCTCCACATGGACCCGTGAACGCTTACCTGATGCGACCGATATGAGCACAGCCGTGGCCAAACGTCAACAGGCCGTCCTGAAATTAATTTCCATGGGGAATCGAAGCCACACAGCGCAGGAGCTCTGGAATGCCATCAAGCAGGAGAGCTACGTGTGGTTTTTGCCAGCGAATCTCCAGCCAGGCTTGGTAGTGTGTGACAATGGCCGAAATCTGGTGGCAGCTCTGGGCCTTGGCAACCTCACTCACATACCATGTCTGGCACATGTGCTCAACTTGGTCTGCAGAGTTTTTTGAGGGACTATCTGGATCTTGATGCACTGCTGCACAAGGTCCGCCTAGAGTGCGCTCACTTGCGACGTTCCAGCATGGCCAGATCGCGCATTGCAGCTCTGCAACGCAGATTTCGCCTTCCTGAACATCGCATCATATGTGACGTACCCACCAGGTGGAATTCCACGTTACATATGTTGGAGCGGTTGTGTGAGCAGCAGCCAGCAGTAATGGAGTATCAGCTGCATCAGGCGCAATCAACTCGCAATTTGCGCCGTTCACACTTCACCACTACTGAGTGGGCCTCTATGAAGGACATCTGCCACGTTTTGCGTCCGTTTGATGAGTCAACGCGGATGGCGAGTGCAGATGATGCACTAGTCAGCCTGACTGTCCCCCTTATCTGCCTGCTTCAAAAAACACTGCAAGCACTAAGGGATGAGGTTTTGGAAGAGGTCGAGGATGAAGAGTCACAAATTCCATCACCTTCTGGACAGTCAGCGCAACGTGGTTCCTCACAAAGGGCTGGGCAGGGCTCACTTTGTGAGGAGGATGAGGAGGAGTCAATGGAGGAGGAAGACATCGCTCCAGAGGGAGGTACACAACGCTCTAGTCAGTATGTAGAGCGAGGGTGGGGTGATTGCAGAGCAGGCAGAGATGACGCCTCTTGCAGGGGACAGCGTTTCTTGGCCAGTTGGGAGTCTGCAGCACATGGTTGATTTCATGCTGCAGTGCCTGAGAAACGACCGCCGCATCGCCCACATTCTCACCACGTCTGATTATTGGGTGTACACCCTCCTAGACCCTCGCTACCGGGACAACTTACAAAGCCTCATCACACCGTTGAACCGGGAGCGTAAAATGCGGGAGTACCAAGACACACTGGTGCAATCCATAATGTTCTCCATTCCAGCCGAGAGCACTGCTGCTGCTGCTACTGCTTTACAAAGCAGCTCTGTGCGTCGAGGCAGTGGAGACAGCTCTGCAACAAGAGGGAGCACAAGCAGCGCCTCTGCACAGGGCAAGACCAGTATGTTCCAAATGTGGCGAAGTTTTGTGGCAGCGCCACAAATGTCTACACCATCTGAGACGGCTCCAGTCAGCAGGAGGCAACGTTTCCGTAAGATGGTGACAGACTACATGTCTTTCCCTCTCAGTGTACTCCCAGATGGCTCTTCCCCATTCAAGTTTTGGGTCTCTAAGCTGGATACATGGCCAGAGCTTAGCCAGTATGCATTGGAGGTGCTGGCTTGCCCTGCTGCCAGTGTATTATCGGAGCGCGTCTTTAGTGCTGCAGGTGGTGTACTAACAGACCGTCGCATGCGACTATCCTCCGATAATGTAGACCGGCTTACTTTTCTGAAAATGAACAAGGCATGGATCTCGCCTGAATTTGTCTGTCCGTTTTCAGATTAAATAACTGGTTCGCAACGTTATCCATGTCTCCTGTTATGTTCATCTTTCTACCACCTGAACTCTACTCCCTGGGCTACAACACTGCCAGTTGCTGCTCAGAAGTGTCGTGTCCACAGACCAATACACAAGCTATAGTGTTAGTGGGGTTCAGTAACGCCAGCTGTTCCCCTGCTGTGTGTCCGGCAAGAAGTCTCCTGTTCCCTACACATGCACAGAAAAACCCATGTCGAACATGCTCCAAATAGGGAAGAGCCGTCACCCTGATTGTTATGCTTAAAACAGGAAATTGTGAAGTTTTCCAGGCCTAGAATGATAAATTTTTATGACAAATATGGACAAATAATAATTTGTCATCACAGCGCATATCTGCACATGTCTATTAGAAATGGTAACAAAAACTAAAACATAGTCTTCACTTTTTGAAATTAATGCATAAAAGTACATTTCATACTTATCAATTAATGCTTTTTAAGGAACTTTATCTGTACCTGTAAGATAATGCAGTCAATGGATGTACGAATCATAAAATCCTCATCATCATCATCACGAGTTTTATTTAACCAGCCACATGCCCCCCGAGGAAGCCATAGCGAAACGAGCGTCGGGGCGCGTCTCTGAGTAACATTGTCACTATGGGTGAGTTCTTTTCTAACCTGTGCAATAGTATTCACTAGCATATCCAATCTTGAGTTGGGGAATCCGGATCCCTATTTTGCGCACGCACTTGCGGCTTTTTTACTCATGTATTTGGCTTTACACTTATGGCACACTATGGCACATATTTTGATTAAAAAATGATATTATATGCCTGTCTATTACTATGTGCTGCTCTCACCCTCTTGGCATATGTTTTCAGAATAGCTTACATCTGGTAACATCACGCATACCGTATCAAACCACTTTTGTAGTCATTTACTGATGTATGTTTTATTATGTCTGAAGTATACGCTTTTTGTACTTAATAAATATATATTTTTCATACTTTTTATGGCGTTTTGCTCCAATTTTCTTTGTGCTGGCATTGCTCAATGGAGTGCCATAGGGTCACTTACCCTATTTTGGTAGTTCTTCTATGTATTACCAATTTTGCCATATATGTGATTATTTGGTCATAGATCATGTTCTTTATAACATGCACAGAAAAACCCATGTCGAACATGCTCCAAATAGGGAAGAGCCGTCACCCTGATTGTTATGCTTAAAACAGGAAATTGTGGAGTTTTCCAGGCCTAGAATGATAAATTTTTATGACAAATATGGACAAATAATAATTTGTCATCACAGCGCATATCTGCACATGTCTATTAGAAATGGTAACAAAAACTAAAACATAGTCTTCACTTTTTGAAATTAATGCATAAAAGTACATTTCATACTTATCAATTAATGCTTTTTAAGGAACTTTATCTGTACCTGTAAGATAATGCAGTCAATGGATGTACGAATCATAAAATCCTCATCATCATCATCACGAGTTTTATTTATGACAGAGATTATAAAATACACATACTGATGCCAACTGTAACTTCACACACCATATATGAAATGGCCAGCATCTAAACCTGGTAATAATGTGCAATAATAAATTATTACATCTAGAAAGTGCATCATGCATACTGACAATAGGTAGTTATACCTGCAAGTGCTGTTGAAACAACCACAACAGATATAAATTAATAATGGTATATAGGTATCACAGTGCATAGTTACTCATGGACAATGTCGATGTAATACTGTACCTCAATAAAGTCAGCGTCAACCATTATGCTTGTTAGTCTTGTAGATTGTTAAAGAGGGAACGGTCTTTTTTTGTTGGTCATAGGTGGAGTATTAGACAGTAAATGATTACTGCTGTCGTATTTTTGGCGTCCCTAGGGCGCAATAACGCTGCGTAACGTCACATTTTATAGAGTCATCTAATTGACACACGCTACCCTACCCTACGCGTGACAGTAGGAAGGTAGTGTTGACGGATAAAGCCTTGCGCAACCAGACATGCTTTTACCCTCTTCAACACTGTACAAGCAAAAAATGCATGATTGCAGCCGCAGACTTTATTGACGTACGTATAATCGCCATTACCCATCAGAGGCTGTCCACTGTCTGATACAGACATAGAAATACCTTTGCTATCCGTAGCCTTTGTTTCCTACACTTGCAGGCACACACTTAAATTGTGACATGCATTTATGTTTTTTAATGGTATTTTTTATCGTACATTATTGTGTCATCTATTGATGAGTCCATGCTGGACATGTCAACATGCTGTACAAAGTAAACGATTTTATTAACTTAAATAATTGAAATGTCTGTGACTGTCACATCTAAATTGCAATGATGATGATGATGGTGGACCTATTACAAAATCCTTGTCTTCATATGTTATGGTTTAACATAGCGTTCCTTAAGCATTATTCATAAATACAAAAATGGATTTGTGTGTAGAAATATGTGATTCTTCATTTTTTGTTTTAGTCTTAGCCTGATGAAGAGACCTGAGTAGTCTCGAAAGCTTGGAATTTGTTACCATATTTTCAGTTAGCCATTAAACGGTATCAACCACAGAGGACTCT
The DNA here is from genome assembly GCA_033576555.1 of Oophaga sylvatica. Classification (NCBI taxonomy): domain Eukaryota; kingdom Metazoa; phylum Chordata; class Amphibia; order Anura; family Dendrobatidae; genus Oophaga; species Oophaga sylvatica. The sequence continues at coordinate 6,453,813 of JARQOD010000009.1, forward strand.
CAAGTATAAATATTTTTCTATTCTTGGAATTGAAATTCATCATTTTATTGTCCTAGTAAAACTTCATTTATTCTTGTTTGAAGTACATACATTTGCAATGGCCACGTAACAAGGCAATAACTCAATATTTTATGCCTACACCCTCCTTGACCCTGGGCTTCAACACCGCCAGTTGCTGCTCAGAAGTGTTAGATGCACAGATGAAAACAATCGCTGATGTGTTTTGGGGTTCAGTAACGCCTGCTGTTCCCCTGCTGTGTGTCTGGCAAAAATTACTGCTGCTAACTACAACTTCAAATTCAAACATCTCCGTGTGGTCGGTGCGTCGCCTGCCCCAACATGGACCGCACAAAAGTATTTCGCAATTCCTCAGGGACAAGGGAATTTGATATCAGAGGTTACATATCTTGTACCTCTCGATATGTTGTTTACTTTGCCCTTTGTCCCTGTAACCTTATCTATATAGGGATGACTACCCGTCAATTTAAAGTTCGTATTCGCGAACATGTATTGGGCATACAGGCGGCGGCCGACCATGACGATCCTACCACACTTAGAACCATACCAAGACATTTTAAACTCCATCACGGATGTGATAGCTCGCTAATTCGATTTAGGGGCATCGATATAATCGAACCGGGTATGCGCGGTGGCAATCTAAGCCAAAAATTGGCACAGCGTGAAACACGCTGGATATGGACCTTGGATACTGTCCATCCGAAAGGACTGAATGAGGCCATTAGTTTTGTTCCGTTTCTCTAAAAGCAAGTGCTGGTATTTGACTTTATTTCTTATGTTGTGCTGTTTTGTTGATTTTAACTGTTTTTATTTATTTCTCTCTTTTTAGTATATTTCCACCTATACTATATCCCTGTTGTACCACGTCTGATGTCATACTACTATTTTCTCGGACGTTTATTGAATCCCAATGTGGACCAAAGCTACCATCAACTGATTAAGTCGACTCATTGTCCCATATATTTACTATGTCCATTACATTGATCGTTTGCTATTACCTTATCATACTGTCACGCTGTCTAATGATATGAATACAATGTCAGTAAACTATTTATACAGGAACCACACTCTATACAACATATAGTTTAGCAACATCAGAATGTAAGTATAAAATAGATTTACCTGACACGATATCTGCAGAACTTAGGGTAAATCTTGAGGACTTGATGAGCTGTAACAGGAAAGAGGAGGACCGGGGTCTAACCTGACCCTACACTGGGGTCCTAACTAATCCCTTACCTTGGAGGTACTGATAATGGTTCAGAGGTCCAAGTCTCCAGCCTAAAGGGTATGCCACACTAAACAATATCGCTAACGGATCGCTAAAAAAACGTCACTATTTAGCGATCCCGTTTAGCGATATTGTTCAGTGCGGCAGCTTCCAGCGACGAGCTTCCTGCTGTGATCTCGCTCGTCGCTGGAATCGTTCCGGACCCTATTTCATCGCTGGCGCTACCCGCTGGTAAGTATCTAATCGCTGTGTGGCACCTTTTCTTAGCGATTTAGACGGTACTTTTTGTACCGCTAAAGTCGTTAAGAAGATCGCTAACGGCGATAGCGTCGTTAACGTATCGCTAAATGTGGCCGCATTTAGCGATATAGAAACAAATCCCGCTAGCGATCTCATTATATGCAACGCTAACGAGATCGCTAGCGGGATAGCTTAGTGTGGCAGTACCTTAACCCTGTCTCCTATCAGACCCTGAACCCTGTAATCAGTCCTAAGAAGGATCCTGATTACCACCAAAGGGATATGGGATGATCTCAGCTAAATACACAGATAAGACATATAAGACAGACAGGATAGCACTCACTTGCATACACACTCAAACACCGAAGGAACATAAATGGTCTGGGAAATAAACTCTAAGCAAGTTGAGCTTAAAACAACTAAGGAGCTCTCAACTTAAGTCAATACAGATTCATTCCTATCTGTGGACTGAATGAAGGATTTCACTGGCAACTCCCAAAGCAGACAACCAGGAATTTAAAGGAAACCAATCAACAAATAATCAATTGCAGCCGGGAGAAACTGCACCCAGTCCCAGCACCGAGCACAGACAGAATTAACTCCCTAGCTGCCAAACACAAAGAAACAGCAACTCAGCTGTGAGAAGTCAAAATGTGCAACCGCGACGATCTTCGTGGCAATGCACACATGACACATACTTATCTGTGTTTCTATGTATTTCATTATTCTCATTGCATTGATTGCCTGCTATATTACTATCTGTTATTATTATTTATGATGCTGAAATCGATCTTCTATGTCCATTGCATGTGTCAATTCATCCCTATATCGCAGACATGTTTACTGGGCGGTATCTTTCTCTATACTTACCCATCTGCTCTCGTACTTGACGCGCATGCGCAGTGGCGCGCTGTGCGCCTGGCGGCTCTCGGCATCTCCATGTTCCTGTGGGCATCACCTAGTGGCGTCACCGGTGACCATGATGCCGACGCCGTCCGGCGTCCTGCGTTACTATTGTGACGTGCGCGTCTCTATGGACGAGCTGAGAATATGTAAGTCTCGCGATACTATGACGCATAGGAAGTGATTACATTCGGTAACTATAGTAATGTGATGCCTCTCTAGGACTAATTACCTATGCTGTTGGCAATCAAACATTTGGATCACGTGGTTTTGTACCGAGTTATTCTATTGGTGGTTTATCTCTTTTTATACTTCAGCTCCCCTATCTCCCATCACCCTTGAGAAAGGCAATCTGCCGAAACGCGCGTCGGGGAGGGCACATCAGGCTATCATTGCTGTACACGTGCTAAGGTAATATGTGGGAGCTACTATATTGAATCATGGATTATGTTCATCTTGCTGACACTTAGTCTATCCACATTACCCATGGCGGTTGTGATTTATATTTTCAAACTATGCTGATAGGTGGTTTATCCACATGACCTGTGGCTATTGTGATTTGCATCTTATAACTATAATTATGCCTTGTGATATACCAATGCTATCACAGCCATACTAGCACGTGTTCATTTTATTATTTTTGTTGGGATTAGTGCAATATTTCTGTGAATGTCCAACCTATATATGCATATTTTTTGCACTACCCGTTTAATATAATATTGGTAACCAATTGATTCCTGCTGTTCCCTGTCCAACATTTGGCATAAGGTCAATTGACCTCTCTACCCCCTTGTTTCCTTACCCCTGTTATATGTGCTCATTAATAAAATTGTATATTTTTTACGTTTACATCTGTTGGGTGTTTTTTTGCATATTTTTTCTTTGTGGTGTTCTGATTTCAGCGAATATTCCCTGTTACAATTATCCATACAACTATTTATGCATTATGATTTAATTTAATTTAATCTAATATTGTTCATATAGTTGTGTTTATTCATGAAGTGGTATTATTTAGATGAAAACAATCGCTGATGTGTTTGTGGGGTTCAGTAACGCCTGCTGTTCCCCTGCTGTGTGTCTGGCAAAAATTACTGCTGCTAACTACAACTTCAACTTCAAACATCTCATACTAGGCCTCTGCCTACACCCTCCTTGACCCTGGGCTTCAACACCGCCAGTTGCTGCTCAGAAGTGTTAGATGCACAGATGAAAACAATCGCTGATGTGTTTGTGGGGTTCAGTAACGCCTGCTGTTCCCCTGCTGTGTGTCTGGCAAAAATTACTGCTGCTAACTACAACTTCAACTTCAAACATCTGATACTAGGCCTCTGCCTACACCCTCCTTGACCCTGGGCTTCAACACCGCCAGTTGCTGCTCAGAAGTGTTAGATGCACAGATGAAAACAATCGCTGATGTGTTTGTGGGGTTCAGTAACGCCTGCTGTTCCCCTGCTGTGTGTCCGGCAAAAATTACTGTTAGCTACCTAATCATGGTGAAAAAAACATGACATGTCAAAGTGTCTAGTGCTACACATAGATATGAGGCTACACCCTGATTTCTAAGCTGTAAACATTTGAAATGTCAACTTTAAAACCATAAAATGATTAGTCTTTGTCACAAATCTGTAACAAAATAATTGTGACATATTATTACAGATATGCACATGTCGAAAACAAATGCAAACACAAAAGCCTACTTATGCTATAGGATACTGATGGTCAACCTTGTCACTCCATAGCTTAGACAAATCCAACTCAGATTCATGACTCAAATGCTGCAATGTTGGAAGTGCATAATGTGGGTTGAACTTTGACAACTGCTGCAGTGCGAAGGTTATACTTCAGTGTTCTTGCCTTTTAAATAAAAGCATACAAGTAAATATAATAATCCAATGTTGATTAAGGGACGTGATGTACACCTGTAATATTGTGCAAACAATGCATGTAGGAATAGTCCTCTTCAACATTACTTATATTTGTGTCATTTTAAAAAATACATATTTAGTTAGAAAGTTAACAGCCCATATCATAAAGGTCCTTCATGTAAACATGATAATCGCTAACAAAAATCATGCATTACCTTGGTAAAGTCAATAGTGCATAGTCACAATAGCAAAATATATACCTGTAAGTGGTGCTGAAAGAACGACAACTGATAGAATAGGTGAATGATATCTATTTATCAGACTGAATAGCGACACCTGTACAATGTCGATATAATACTGTACCTTAACAAAACAGCTGTGTCACACCTCACACTCGTTTTTATTGTAGCTTGTTATGTAATAGGGCACATGCGTATATGTTTCATCATAGGTGCATGTTTACTGAGTAAAGCAGTCATGACAACGCCTTTGTGTTGTCGGTACGCTTGCGATGATGGACGATGCGCACCGTGAATGTTAGTCTGCGTCATAAGACGTACAGACGCTCCAATACCCAACGCGTCACAGCAGGAAGCCAGTCTGTGCGTCCAAACAAAGGCGCAACCATACATGCACGTAATCTTTTATAAAGCTTTATAAAAAAAAGGATGTAGTAGTAACGCACACTTTATTGAGGTACAGTATTACATCGCCATTCACCATCTGTGGCTATGCAGTCTCATCTATATATACCTTATCTATCCGTTGTCATGCTTGCAAGTCCACAGTCAGGCATAAATATCTGTTTTCACTCTGCACTATGCACTTTTTAAATTTTTTGTTTGTTAATATAAATGATTGGCACATATTATCAGTATTACATGATGGAAATTTTAGATATTTTTAAAATTTTTTTAGTGATATTATTCACCAAATGTAAAGTTTTATGAATGTCAAAGATAACTTGTAATGCTGATTATGTTTTTAAGTCAGCCATTCATTGTCTACACAATAAAAATGGTGTACATACTGTTACTTAGCCATCATTAATGGATTCTGATATGTACTTGTATGCTTTTATTTTAAACCGTATAGCAGATTATTTAACCTATTTTAATTGTGGGTTGCATTGCTTTTCAACATGTTAATGTATGCGTTTATGTTTGTAAATTATTAATTTACATATATTTTTTTAAGTAAAATCATCATCTTATGGTACTAAAGGTTATATTTCTCGTGTTTGGAGTATAGACATTTTTAATTGACACGTAACAAGGAAAATACTTGATATAGTATTTAAACATACTCCTTGACCCTGGGCTCCAACACCGCCAGTTGTTGCTCGGAAGTGCTGTTAGCACAGTCAACACTTGCTCCTGTGTTACTGGGGTTCAGTAATGTCAGCTGTTCCCCTGCTGTGTGAACGGCAAAAAGTCCTGCTGCCTCCACCATGTTCTCTTCTCATTCCTGGGCTACAACACCGCCAGTTGTTGCTCGGAAGTGCTGTTAGCACAGTCAACACTTGCTCCTGTGTTACTGGGGTTCAGTAATGTCAGCTGTTCCCCTGCTGTGTGTACGGCAAAAAGTCCTGCTGCCTCCACCATGTTCTCTTCTCATCCCTGGGCTACAACACCGCCAGTTGTTGCTCGGAAGTGCTGTTAGCACAGTCAACACTTGCTCCTGTGTTACTGGGGTTCAGTAATGTCAGCTGTTCCCCTGCTGTGTGAACGGCAAAAAGTCCTGCTGCCTCCACCATGTTCTCTTCTCATTCCTGGGCTACAACACCGCCAGTTGTTGCTCGGAAGTGCTGTTAGCACAGTCAACACTTGCTCCTGTGTTACTGGGGTTCAGTAATGTCAGCTGTTCCCCTGCTGTGTGTACGGCAAAAAGTCCTGCTGCCTCCACCATGTTCTCTTCTCATCCCTGGGCTACAACACCGCCAGTTGTTGCTCGGAAGTGCTGTTAGCACAGTAAACACTTGCTCCTGTGTTACTGGGGTTCAGTAATGTCAGCTGTTCCCCTGCTGTGTGAACGGCAAAAAGTCCTGCTGCCTCCACCATGTTCTCTTCTCATCCCTGGGCTACAACACCGCCAGTTGTTGCTCGGAAGTGCTGTTAGCACAGTCAACACTTGCTCCTGTGTTACTGGGGTTCAGTAATGTCAGCTGTTCCCCTGCTGTGTGTACGGCAAAAAGTCCTGCTGCCTCCACCATGTTCTCTTCTCATCCCTGGGCTACAACACCGCCAGTTGTTGCTCGGAAGTGCTGTTAGCACAGTCAACACTTGCTCCTGTGTTACTGGGGTTCAGTAATGTCAGCTGTTCCCCTGCTGTGTGTACGGCAAAAAGTCCTGCTGCCTCCACCATGTTCTTTTCTCATCCCTGGGCTACAACACCGCCAGTTGTTGCTCGGAAGTGCTGTTAGCACAGTCAACACTTGCTCCTGTGTTACTGGGGTTCAGTAATGTAAGCTGTTCCCCTGCTGTGTGAACGGCAAAAAGTCCTGCTGCTTCCATCATGTTCTCTTCTCATTCCTGGGCTACAACACCGCCAGTTGTTGCTCGGAAGTGCTGTTAGCACAGTCAACACTTGCTCCTGTGTTACTGGGGTTCAGTAATGTCAGCTGTTCCCCTGCTGTGTGTATGGCAAAAAGTCCTGCTGCCTCCACCATGTTCTCTTCTCATTCCTGGACTACAACACCGCCAGTTGTTGCTCGGAAGTGCTGTTAGCACAGTCAACACTTGCTCCTGTGTTACTGGGGTTCAGTAATGTCAGCTGTTCCCCTGCTGTGTGTACGGCAAAAAGTCCTGCTGCCTCCACCATGTTCTCTTCTCATCCCTGGGCTACAACACCGCCAGTTGTTGCTCGGAAGTGCTGTTAGCACAGTCAATAACTTGCTCCTGTGTTACTGGGGTTCAGTAATGTCAGCTGTTCCCCTGCTGTGTGAACGGCAAAAAGTCCTGCTGCCTCCACCATGTTCTCTTCTCATTCCTGGGCTACAACACCGCCAGTTGTTGCTCGGAAGTGCTGTTAGCACAGTCAACACTTGATCCTGTGTTACTGGGGTTCAGTAATGTCAGCTGTTCCCCTGCTGTGTGAACGGCAAAAAGTCCTGCTGCCTCCACCATGTTCTCTTCTCATTCCTGGGCTACAACACCGCCAGTTGTTGCTCGGAAGTGCTGTTAGCACAGTCAACACTTGCTCCTGTGTTACTGGGGTTCAGTAATGTCAGCTGTTCCCCTGCTGTGTGTACGGCAAAAAGTCCTGCTGCCTCCACCATGTTCTCTTCTCATCCCTGGGCTACAACACCGCCAGTTGTTGCTCGGAAGTGCTGTTAGCACAGTCAACACTTGCTCCTGTGTTACTGGGGTTCAGTAATGTCAGCTGTTCCCCTGCTGTGTGTACGGCAAAAAGTCCTGCTGCCTCCACCATGTTCTCTTCTCATCCCTGGGCTACAACACCGCCAGTTGTTGCTCGGAAGTGCTGTTAGCACAGTCAACACTTGCTCCTGTGTTACTGGGGTTCAGTAATGTAAGCTGTTCCCCTGCTGTGTGAACGGCAAAAAGTCCTGCTGCCTCCATCATGTTCTCTTCTCATTCCTGGGCTACAACACCGCCAGTTGTTGCTCGGAAGTGCTGTTAGCACAGTCAACACTTGCTCCTGTGTTACTGGGGTTGAGTAATGTCAGCTGTTCCCCTGCTGTGTGTATGGCAAAAAGTCCTGCTGCCTCCACCATGTTCTCTTCTCATCCCTGGGCTACAACACCGCCAGTTGTTGCTCGGAAGTGCTGTTAGCACAGTCAACACTTGCTCCTGTGTTACTGGGGTTCAGTAATGTCAGTGTGTAGCCCTGGTACACAATACCAGGAGGATGAGTGGAGAGGTAACGGTTAAGGGCTCTCCATGATATCACGTATACTTCGGACACACCCAGCAGGGGTGTGGAGGGGAGTGCTGAGTAGTCTGAGTTCAGTTCAGTCAGTGACTCGAAAGAGTTAGGAAGTGCAGTCTTTGTGCAGTTCAGAAAGTGGAGTCCAGTAAAGGTGAGCCAGTTCACCTCAGCCTGGTCAGAGCTGTGCCCCACTAGAGGACGGACTGAGACATCTGTTGAGAGTCTGAGCAAATCGAAGGGCATAGTGGAAGAGAACAGAAAAGTGCCATCGGTATAGAATACCTGCACATTGTTACCGGTCACTGGAGACCGAAGCATCACCATAGCTTCATGCATGGTGGTAGGAAACCCAGAGGCTTACCGGACCTTAGGTAACGGAAAGCAGCCCCTGAAGAGTCAGTACGTAACTGGGGTCAGGGAGAGTGAGAACCTTGAGTCAGTGCACGACAGGAATTGGAACTCAGCTCTCTCAGAAGAAGGCTCCAACCACAAAACTGACCGGGCAGCACAGCTTTGGAATAGCTGGAGATTATAGAGGGAACTACGCTTCATGCTGGTTGTACTCATCATCATTGGAAAGTAAAGGAGGCCCCTAACTTGCTTAGCCGTTGCCTCAAAGCTCATCCTCCATCAACCCCATCAGCCTCCCTGGGACCTGCCTGAACAACTTGAAGTAAAGGTATGGAAAGACGCTGATGTGTGAGACTGTGTTATTTGATTGCATTCCTGCACTACCCTATCATAACCATCGACCTGAGGGAAGAGTCCCACCTGTAGGGGACCCGACATCTAGCTGCCTCACCATCCCCTCAGAGATCTACAGCAGCGCTGGTACAAATTACCAGAGACTACAGGTGGCGTCACGAACTGTATATATATATCCCCTGTAAATATACCCCCCAACATACGCCTGACCGCCAGGGCCACAGACCGAGCCACCGCTACCTGTGACAATCCCATAGACTTCTACGGGCTCGGCTCTGAGTACCCATTGCCCTGGAAACCCACAATTGTGGTGCGTGGTCGAGACAAAAATTTGGCGTCACGAACAGGATACGAAACTTGCAGCATTGCGAGCCCTGTGTGCCTGTGGAGTGTTTTGGCGAAAAAGACTGTTGCTGTTGCTTGGCGCCAAATACCGCCATATTTGCCGCCAGATTCGCGCCCTAAGGCGCTGGAGAAGAAGGTGGGCGTACCTGAAAGAGCGCGCAAAGTCTTGGACACGCCCCTGGCTCTGACTCATCGGCAGGTCCTGCAACAGGAAGTGAACGTTCTGACATCAGAGCGCCTGCGACGAAGGTCCTGTTCCCACTGCGGTGCCTGTGAAATAGCAGCGTCTGAAACCGGTAGGCTCCGTTTAACCAAGGGGGCGCTAAGATGTCACAACAACCGGCTGACAGTGCGGCCCCAGCCGGAGTCCCCAATCCCGCACCGCTTGGTATTGTAGCGCCAGATGGGGGCGCAGGCCCTGCACCCAGTCCGGTAGTCCCGATCATGCCACTAACGCTCCCATATATGCCTGGGGCGAAATGGCTTCCCCAGTACAGCGGTGAGCCAGGCACATTAGCAGGCTTCAAGCGGAAGTTATGCAGCATCCTAGAAATGTACTCCATGCCTGAGAGACAAAAAGCTGCTGTGCTAATAGGGCAGCTAACTGGCGCTGCTGAGAGGGAAGTGGAGACTTGGGATACCGTTGATCAGGAGTCGGTACCTGCGATCTTCCTTAAGCTGCATGCCATATTTGAAGACCGCACAGAAACGGATCTCCGGATGGCCTTCTATCACTGTTCACAACAGCCAGGTGACAGCATCCGGGACTACGCTTGCCGACTACAAGGAGCCTTGAGAGCTCTTAAGCAGGTTAATAATTTAAATGCTATTGATGAGAATAAAATGCTGAAAGAACAATTTATACAGGGATTGAGATCCCAAGAGGAACGCAGAACTGTAAACTGGTGGTCCTTAGATCATCCGGATGCTACCTTTGATGCCCTAAAAGACATGGCAATAAAAGGGCTGCGGCCCCTGGGTAAACTTGAGGTGGCAACCCAACATCATCAGGCTGAAGTCACTCTGGAACCGGCAGTAAACCCCTTTTCCCCGTTAGTGGCCGAAGCCAAAGCGCAGGTGACCCCTCCTAGTGAATTGGATTGTCTGCGCTCAGAGGTGCGCCAGCTGACTAAAAATCTGGCTGCTGTAATGAGTGCCCTGCAACTGCGGAAAGAGGAAGAAGGGAAGATCTTGTTAGCAGACTGCCCAGAAGACGTCCCGTGGATGCACCGGAGAAGAAAGAAGACGTCGCCCCCCCGGAGGAGGACAACGCCACCCCCAGGAGCGACCTCTGATCAACACCCTCCTCGTCGAGAGATCATCTGTTACCGATGCAACCGGAAAGGTCATATGTCTCCACAGTGTCCTTTAAACGGGCAGAACCTGGGTCCAAGGGCCAACACCCAGGAGAATACCCGTCAGGCCCCCTAGACTGGAACCGCAGGTATGTGGGTGGGCGACCCTACCTGTCTATCATCTTAGATGGTATTGCAGTTCCGGCATTGTTAGACACTGGGTCCCAGGTGACCCTAATTCCTGATGCCCTCTATACTAAGTACTGGTCAATGGACAGTCTTAAACCCCCGAGCCCTGACTTTACCGTGTATGCTTCTAATGGTCTTCCTGTAGAAGTACTTGGGACAAAATGTGTAGATGTAAAGGTGGGCAGAGAGGAGTTGAAAGACCAGGGGCTTCTGGTAGTAAAGACTGTAAATGAGGAGAACGGTTTAAATATAATTTTGGGTACTAACATTATCGGTAATTGTTTGGGAGAAGTTGTGTTCTTGCTCCAACAGCTCGCTGAGATTGCCCGACCAAGGCAGAGAGGAGTAATCCAAAGAGAGATCCGGGCCCTGGTGTGTCAGCAGCAAGCGAAGCTTACAGACGGCGAAATTGGTAATGTACGGGTCACTGACTCGGATCCTATTGTGATACCCCAATGAGTGAAATGATCATTTGGTGCAGGGCAGCCATAGGTCTGAGAGGACAGAATTACCAAGCTGTAGTAGAACCCACCATTCAGAACATAGACCTACACTTATGACTGCTAGAGGAGTAGTAGAAGTGGTGAATGGAAGAGTACCGGTACGGCTTCTCAATTGGGGAGATGATGAGGTAAACTTACCCCGTTACGCAACTATTGCTAAACTACATGCTGTTGATAATAATTCTATTCTCCCGGCTGAGTCCTTAGACTCCTGTCAAATAGCGGAGGACAATGACCCAGCAACTCAGGTGGCGGAATGGTGTCAGCAACTCCATGTTGGGACGGACACCACTCCCGCTCACCAGAAGCAAGGGGTATTACGGGTGGTGCAAGAGTACGCCAAGTGTTTAGCAAGAATCCACTTGATTTTGGGATAATTAAGGGAGTACAACATCATATCCCTACAGGCAGTCATCCTCCCATCAAAGAGCGGTATAGGCCCATACCTCCAGCTCATTATCAGAAGGCTAAAGAAATGTTGCATGATATGAAGAAAGCTGGGGTGATAAGGGATAGTTGTAGCCCATGGGCAGCCCCTCTAGTTCTGGTTAAAAAGAAAGATGGTAGTATGAGAATGTGTGTGGATTACAGGCAGGTGAACCGCATAACACACAAGGATGCATACCCGTTACCACGCATAGAGGAATCATTAGCTGCTCTGAAAACGGCTAACTACTTTTCTACCCTTGATCTGACTAGTGGTTACTGGCAAGTGGCTGTGGCTGAGGAGGATCGTGAGAAAACGGCTTTCACCACCCCAATGGGGCTCTGTGAGTTCGACAGAATGCCGTTTGGGCTCAGCAGTGCCCCAGGAACATTTCAGAGAGTGATGGAAAATTGTCTGGGACATCTCAATTTTGAAACCGTGCTGCTATACCTAGACGACGTCATCGTGTATTCCAAGACATATGAGGACCATCTGAAGCACCTGGCAGAAGTATTTGAGTCCCTGTCCAGGTACGGGATGAAGTTGAAACCCTCAAAATGCCATCTACTCAAACAGAAGGTACAATACTTGGGGCACATCGTCAGTTCGGAAGGAGTAGCGCCGGACCCAGAGAAAGTCACTGCCATCCAGAAGTGGCCGGAGCCGAAGAACCTTAAGGAAGTGCGACAGTTCCTGGGACTAACGGGTTACTACAGAAGGTTCGTGAAAGATTACACGAAGAAGGCAGCTCCTTTACAGGACCTCCTGGTAGGACAATCCTTAAAGAGCAGAAACCCTCCCTTTAATTGGGGTAAGGAACAGGCTGAAGCATTCCAAAAGATGAAAGAGATCCTTACAGGTGATGAGATCTTAACCTATCCTGATTACAGCCAACCGTTCCTGTTGTACACCGACGCCAGTAATGAAGGGTTGGGAGCAGTTCTCAGTCAGAAGCAGAATGGCCAGGAAAAAGTCATCGCATATGCCAGCAGAAAACTCAGGCCAACTGAAAGGAATCCGGAAAATTATAGCAGCTTCAAGCTGGAGTTTCTGGCGCTGGTCTGGGCCATTACTGAAAGATTTAAGCACTATCTGGCCTCCAATCGGTTTCACTGCGTTTACAGATAACAACCCCTTAACGCACCTGGAAACCGCCAAGCTGGGTGCCATGGAGCAGCGATGGATGGCTCGGTTGTCCAATTACCAGTTTACTATCAAGTACCGGGCAGGTCGAAAAAATGCTAATGCTGACGCATTGTCCCGAATGCCGCATGACTCTGATACGGAAGAAGAATCGGACGACCTGGAAGAAATTGAGCTACCTGCGTTCCATCGAAATGGGGTAGTCCACGAGCATCGAGTCAACAGAAAGCAGTATGGTGCAACATTAAATCCTTTACCCCATCACAGCTGGAAAGAGACTCAGGACAGTGATCCAGTGGTCAGCCGCATCAAGGAGTTGTTAAGACAGGAAGGCTCCTCTTTGGAAAAGGATGCACCTATGTCAGCCAAGCTCTTGTGGAACGAGAAAAGCAGGTTGTTCCTATACCGTGAGAAGTTGTGCAGGAGATACGTCAACCCCAGAACCCATGAGATGGTCTGGCAGATAGTGGTCCCCAAGGCAGACGTCCCAATGGTGTTGGAAGCATACCACGATCAAGCGGGACACTTTGGCTGGAGAAAGCTGGAGACCCTGTTGAGATGCCGGTTCTACTGGGTAGGGATGCGCAGCTCCATCGAGAGGTGGTGTCGGAACTGTGGACCCTGTGGTCTCAGAAGGAAGGACTACGGTAGTCAGAAGGCGCCCCTGCAACCTATCCGGACGACTCGCCCCCTGGAGATTGTGGCCCTGGACCACGTCAAACTGTCGCCAAGTAGATCTGGATACTCATACGCCCTGACCATGGTGGACCATTACTCCAGATTTCTGGTGGTTGTTCCAGTTAAGGATCAGACCGCAGTGACGGCCGCGAAAACCTTTCAAGCAAGTTTCTGCAGACCGCATGGGTATCCGGAGCAAGTATTAACCGATCAAGGACCTGCTTTCGAAGCTGATTTATTCAAGGAATTCTGTCACATGTACGGGTGCAAGAAAATTAGAACAACGCCATACCACCCTCAAACCAACGGTCTTTGCGAAAAAATGAACCATATTGTCCTTGACTTGTTGAGATCCATACCGTTGGAAGACAGAAATCGATGGCCGGACTTACTACCTGATTTGGTTGACTTGTATAACCATATACCTGTAAGTTCTACTAACTGCACTCCAGCCTATCTTATGAGAGCAAGGCCCGGAAGACTACCAATGGATTTAGAACTTGGAGTGGTAGAACCGGAGGCAGACGACGCCATTGAAAACTGGGACATCAATCGGCAAGAGCAGTACAGACGAGTGCAAATCTGTGTCGAAGAAAGTCTCAACAAGGCACGGGAGAAACAGGAAGATATTTACAACAGAAATGCTCCTGCCAAGCCTTTGATGCCTGGAGAAGTGGTATTAAAAAGAAAAAGGAAAATGCACAAATTGGATAACCAGTGGGAACAAGAACCCTACGTTGTACAAGATTCTAAATATGACAACAGAAAAGTTTGTATCATTAGTAAGGACGGAGGAAGAACAATCACCACTGTGTCCAGAGACCATTTGAAATTGTGTACAGAACCCTTAAAGCGTTGTGAAAAGAACCCTGTCATCAATCAAGAAGAAAGGAAGGAAGAGGTCATACACACGGATCTGGGAGATTTTCCTGCGGATTGGCCCAGACTGGGAGATGCTGTAATAATTCCGGTGTTGCAGTTTTATCAGCCACAAGAGGAAGTTCTACCTCCAGTTATGCCCGTGGTACCAGTTGAGCCAGTTCAGGAGTTACCCATTCCAGCAACACCTCAACCCGCGGAATCTCAAGAAGGATCATCTGAAGCAGCGCCCCATACTATGGGATCCCCTGGTGAAGCTGACTCACACCGCCCAGCCATCAGTACGCTTGCCAGATCCATAGAAAGATTGAGGCAGTTCTATAGTTTGCCGTTACGCAGTGCAGACAGATCGCAACTTAATATACCTGAAGCTACTCCACGTAGATCAGAGCGAATCACAAAAGGGAAGATACCCATTCGATACCAGCAGTAATTATAACAAATTAATGTGAATATTGTAAAAAGTATATATATATGTGTCTTTTCTTTATGGTGTCTTATAATGGACTCAGAGGCTGAGGACTGAGCCAGCCCAAAAACTTATCTTGTAAATAGTTGCACTAAGGTGCCTTTTATTGGTTTCACACGAAGCCTTGACTTACCTCTGAACATAAAACCCGTGTGGTGAGGCACTGAGTGAGGTCTGCATTCGGATGTCCTGCAGCCCACCCAGGACCCACGTTGAAGGTTTGGTGCGGGTCCTTCACAAGAATATTGTCGTTTATTTATGAACATGTTTATTTAATATTTCGTATTTTTCTATATTCAATGTGTTGTTAGCAACGTTCAAGACATCCTTACCTCCCGGATGGGACGAATTAATGTTTAATGTTGATGTTTAATGCATAAACAAAATGTCTCTTGTATTTCACAGCCCGGGAGTGCTGTCGTTTACCATGGGGGAATGTGTAGCCCTGGTACACAATACCAGGAGGATGAGTGGAGAGGTAACGGTTAAGGGCTCTCCATGATATCACGTATACTTCGGACACACCCAGCAGGGGTGTGGAGGGGAGTGCTGAGTAGTCTGAGTTCAGTTCAGTCAGTGACTCGAAAGAGTTAGGAAGTGCAGTCTTTGTGCAGTTCAGAAAGTGGAGTCCAGTAAAGGTGAGCCAGTTCACCTCAGCCTGGTCAGAGCTGTGCCCCACTAGAGGACGGACTGAGACATCTGTTGAGAGTCTGAGCAAATCGAAGGGCATAGTGGAAGAGAACAGAAAAGTGCCATCGGTATAGAATACCTGCACATTGTTACCGGTCACTGGAGACCGAAGCATCACCATAGCTTCATGCATGGTGGTAGGAAACCCAGAGGCTTACCGGACCTTAGGTAACGGAAAGCAGCCCTGAAGAGTCAGTACGTAACTGGGGTCAGGGAGAGTGAGAACCTTGAGTCAGTGCACGACAGGAATTGGAACTCAGCTCTCTCAGAAGAAGGCTCCAACCACAAAACTGACCGGCAGCACAGCTTTGGAATAGCTGGAGATTATAGAGGGAACTACGCTTCATGCTGGTTGTACTCATCATCATTGGAAAGTAAAGGAGGCCCCTAACTTGCTTAGCCATTGCCTCAAAGCTCATCCTCCATCAACCCCATCAGCCTCCCTGGGACCTGCCTGAACAACTTGAAGTAAAGGTATGGAAAGACGCTGATGTGTGAGACTGTGTTATTTGATTGCATTCCTGCACTACCCTATCATAACCATCGACCTGAGGGAAGAGTCCCACCTGTAGGGGACCCGACATCTAGCTGCCTCACCATCCCCTCAGAGATCTACAGCAGCGCTGGTACAAATTACCAGAGACTACAGGTGGCGTCACGAACTGTATATATATATCCCCTGTAAATATACCCCCCAACATACGCCTGACCGCCAGGGCCACAGACCGAGCCACCGCTACCTGTGACAATCCCATAGACTTCTACGGGCTCGGCTCTGAGTACCCCATTGCCCTGGAAACCCACAATTGTGGTGCGTGGTCGAGACATCAGCTGTTCCCCTGCTGTGTGTATGGCAAAAAGTCCTGCTGCCTCCACCATGTTCTCTTCTCATTCCTGGACTACAACATCGCCAGTTGTTGCTCGGAAGTGCTGTTAGCACAGTCAACACTTGCTCCTGTGTTACTGGGGTTCAGTAATGTCAGCTGTTCCCCTGCTGTGTGTATGGCAAAAAGTCCTGCTGCCTCCACCATGTTCTCTTCTCATCCCTGGGCTACAACACCGCCAGTTGTTGCTCGGAAGTGCTGTTAGCACAGTCAATAACTTGCTCCTGTGTTACTGGGGTTCAGTAATGTCAGCTGTTCCCCTGCTGTGTGAACGGCAAAAAGTCCTGCTGCCTCCACCATGTTCTCTTCTCATTCCTGGGCTACAACACCGCCAGTTGTTGCTCGGAAGTGCTGTTAGCACAGTCAACACTTGCTCCTGTGTTACTGGGGTTCAGTAATGTCAGCTGTTCCCCTGCTGTGTGTACGGCAAAAAGTCCTGCTGCCTCCACCATGTTCTCTTCTCATTCCTGGGCTACAACACCGCCAGTTGTTGCTCGGAAGTGCTGTTAGCACAGTCAACACTTGCTCCTGTGTTACTGGGGTTCAGTAATGTCAGCTGTTCCCCTGCTGTGTGAACGGCAAAAAGTCCTGCTGCCTCCACCATGTTCTCTTCTCATTCCTGGGCTACAACACCGCCAGTTGTTGCTCGGAAGTGCTGTTAGCACAGTCAACACTTGCTCCTGTGTTACTGGGGTTCAGTAATGTCAGCTGTTCCCCTGCTGTGTGTACGGCAAAAAGTCCTGCTGCCTCCACCATGTTCTCTTCTCATTCCTGGGCTACAACACCGCCAGTTGTTGCTCGGAAGTGCTGTTAGCACAGTCAACACTTGCTCCTGTGTTACTGGGGTTCAGTAATGTCAGCTGTTCCCCTGCTGTGTGAACGGCAAAAAGTCCTGCTGCCTCCACCATGTTCTCTTCTCATTCCTGGGCTACAACACCGCCAGTTGTTGCTCGGAAGTGCTGTTAGCACAGTCAACACTTGCTCCTGTGTTACTGGGGTTCAGTAATGTCAGCTGTTCCCCTGCTGTGTGAACGGCAAAAAGTCCTGCTGCCTCCACCCTGTTGTCTTCTCATCCCTGGGCTTCAACACCGTCAGTTGTTGCTCAGAAGTGTCATTGGCACGGGTACTCACTCCTGCCCAGACTGGTTACAGCACGCAATCTGTTTCCTGTCAGTGTAAACGTCACTTAGCCTCCAATAAGTTGTCCTGTCGTGTTGCGTTCGGGTTAGTCGACTCTATGGTGCTTGGAGTTTAGGTGCTTCCTATGTGTGCTGCGGGATATGCAAATAAAGGCTGTTTCCGTTGTGACAATAGGACAATCACCCACTGTAGTACTGTGGGATTCGGTAACTGGCGGCCGGCTCGTGGCCTGTCAACTTAAATTTCCATGGGTACCTTCTGCTACCCGTCCGGGTTCCAGTACCGTCAGCTGGTTCTCCGCAGTGCCTTTGGCCTAGGTGCCTCCATCTCGGTATCCGAGTTCCAGCAACGTCTGCTGGTCCTTGGTAGTGCTTTGGAGCACAGGTACCTCCTGCTTAGTAACCGTGTCCCAGTAACGTCAGCTGGTCCTCGGTTGTGCCATTGGCTCTTTTCCTTCTGCTGCCCCTCCGGGTTCCAGCACAGTCAGCTGGTCCTCGTTACTTGCATTGGCTCTTGTACCTTCTGCTACCCGTCCGGGTTCCAGTACCGTCAGCTGGTTCTCCGCAGTGCCTTTGGCCTAGGTGCCTCCATCTCGGTATCCGAGTTCCAGCAACGTCTGCTGGTCCTTGGTAGTGCTTTGGAGCACAGGTACCTCCTGCTTAGTAACCATGTCCCAGTAACGTCAGCTGATCCTCGGTTGTGCCATTGGCTCTTTTCCTTCTGCTGCCCCTCCGGGTTCCAGCACAGTCAGCTGGTCCTCGTTACTTGCATTGGCTCTTGTACCTTCTGCTACCCGTCCGGGTTCCAGTACCGTCAGCTGGTTCTCCACAGTGCCTTTGGCCTAGGTGCCTCCATCTCAGTATCCGAGTTCCAGCAACGTCTGCTGGTCCTTGGTAGTGCTTTGGAGCACAGGTACCTCCTGCTTAGTAACCGTGTCCCAGTAACGTCAGCTGGTCCTCGGTTGTGCCATTGGCTCTTTTCCTTCTGCTGCCCCTCCGGGTTCCAGCACAGTCAGCTGGTCCTCGTTACTTGCATTGGCTCTTGTACCTTCTGCTGCCCCTCCGGGTTCCAGCACAGTCAGCTGGTCCTCGTTACTTGCATTGACTCTTGTACCTTCTGCTACATTTACAAATTGAAGATTTTTTCAATGCTTTTTTGGGTAATCACTCTGGATCTCCAACAATGAAGACGACGACCCTGATGACCACCCCGAAGAAGATGACGACCACAAGGACGACGAGCATCAAGCCAACCAGCCTAAACACCATCGCAAAGAAGAAATAAAAGATTACCAAACAGGACTAAGAAGGTTAAGACAAACTACAAGATACAGAACAAGAGACTTAAGAACAATAAGCAGAAGATCAAAAAGCAGAAGAACATGAAGTATAAGACCAAAATGAAGAGCAAAATATATGCTCTAAATTATAAGCAGAAGAAGACTAAGCAGTGTATGGGGGTGAGTCCGTTCCTCCTCGTGGTGCCCCTGGAAAATGCCTGCTGATGCAGGCTAAACTGAACACGGACAAATACTGTTGTAATTTAAATCTTTTGTGACAGCAAGAACGGAAGGATGAAAAATTCATACTTTGACAGATTACAAGTACAGGATTCTCTGTCACAAATAAGAATATGATGAAGAAGATGAAGTACAATATGAATAAGAATAATAGTTTAATAAGAAGAATATGAGTAATGTTAACAAAAAGATGAATAGCAAGAAGTTTAAGAAGAAGATAAAGAAGGTGAAGTTGAAGAATAATTTGATGAAAAAGATGATGCTGCTGAAGATTATGAAGGAGAAAGTGTGTCAAAAGTTAAAAAGGTGAAGAGATGGAAGTTGTGAAATATACATATTTGCCAAAATAGAAAAAACGCTAACAACATTGTCAATTTCTTCGTCAATCCGAACATCTTTAAAAAAAAAAAAATTTATGCTATTCCATTTGATTGGGTTAAACATCTATGCCTTTAATGTCTCCTCAACCTTCCCCAATACATTCTACATTACTCCTTGTTGTTTTCCTTCATGTACAATTAACCAACAAGGCAAGAATGGGTTTTTTTTAATTCCGATATTTTGTTCCCATAGACTTACATTGGATTTCCGGTATCGGTATCGGGTATCACCGATATTTTTTGGGTATAGGCGATACCATTCCAATTCCGATACTTTTGGATATCGGAAAGTATCGCTCAACTCTAGCAGCAAGGTGAAAACACCAAAAGTGCGCACACACTGTCTGCACTTTCACAAGTAGAATGGACATATCTTAATAATTTTTGAGGAAGCTTTGCACCACCAAATTAAATACATGCACCAGATAAGGGATGTGTGTCAAGTTGGCTAAGCCCAGAGCTGCTAACAGATTTTGCTGTTATCGCACACCACCAGGCCAGGCTTGAGGTTCAGCCACAATCAAACACTCATCTGTCTGCTCTTTGAATCCCCATCCACAGCTCCTGTGTAGTGTAGGATCTGTGCCCCAAACAGATCAGTTTCACAACATCCTGCTGTCGTTTCCACCTAACTGTGCTGAAGTTGATGATGCAAGTCTCACTGTGACTGGATGAGGAGGTGGTGGAGGAAGCAGAGTAGGAAGAAGAGGCAACCTGGACAGAGGAGCATCTAGCAAGCCTCGATGGTGGTAGGACATGTTCTAAAATGCCTTCCGCCTCTGGTCCAGTTGCCACTATATTTACCCATTGGGCAGAGAAAGAGATGTAACGTTCCTGGCTGTGCTTATTGGTCCACGTATCAGTGGTTATGTAGACCTTGCCACTGATGTTGTTGCGCAGTGCCCACCTGATTTGGTCTGCCATATGTGTGTGCAGGACAGGGATGGTCAGCCTGGAAAAGTAGTAGCAGCTGTGAACAACATACTGTGGGGCAGCCACTGCCATTAGTTCTTTTTAAGTTTTCTCCACCAGACGAAATGGCAGCATTTCAAAAGCTAGCAATTTGGAACTGCTATCATTCAGGATCATGGCTCATGGGTGGCTAGGTGGTATTTCCTATTTCTCTCTAGTGTTTAGGGGATTTTAAAGCTGAGCACTTCCATGGGATGGTGTGGAGATATTCAGTGACACTGGCAGTGAAAGTGGTGCTGTCACATCCTCTCTTTCTGGGGAGGCAGGTGGCCATGTTGATTGCGAGTTGGAGGAAGAGGTCAAGACCACAGCAGAAGAAGGTGCAGGAGGAGGTTCAGATCTTGCATGATTTTTAAGATATGTACTTCACTGCATCTCATGCTTAGATTTCAGATGACTCATCATGCAGGTGGTGATCAGGTTCAGAAGATTTTGCCTCACGTCAGGTTCTGACGGCACAGCGTTCAAACCATCAGTGGCTTGTTGCTCGTCAGGACATTGGAAATATAGCAATAGTGAATATAAAATATAACTTTTAATAGTACTAAATAAAACAAAGATACTGTGTGTCACCCAATAAAAAAGAAGCTGTCAAATCAGTGAATAATGCAAATTGTAAGGTTCTTTGTCTCTGTTGACATGTTCCTTGAAACTCAGTTTTCCGTCGGCCATTTTGCTTTCTGTCTTTCTGCAGCTCTTGCCCTCAGTTAATATGGAGTTTCCAGTTTTCATGTTCCTGCCCTGATTCTTCCCTCTTGCTTCTTAAGCAGCCTCAGCTGAACAATCAGTGCTCCTGAATCAAGCCTCAGTCAGTCTGTGACCTGACTCCTGGAAGCCTTGGACTTGTACTCCAGCTATTCCCTACTGAGGAACCTTGGAACACTTTTGGACTCTGGAAACCTGCTGTTTGGTGAATCCATGTTTGCAGAGGAATTACGGTACAGAGAAGAGATCCTGAACCTGCTTTGGAGATTTATTGTAGTGCTTGAAGTTACTCTGGCCTGCTGTGTCTCCTGTCGCTGTTCCTGCAAACTGTGTGAACTTTTCAGCATGCTTGTATGAAGTAATACAAGTCATTTCATTTCAACCTATGTCTCCTGTGTTTCCTCTACCCAAGCACAAGACGCTATAGGAACTGTACACTATACATGACAAGATTCAGGAGTCCAATGTTTAGTGTCTGCTGGGTCTGGGAAAGCCGTGTCTGCTGTGACTGTGGATATCAGATGTCCGTTTAATACCTTATGTGATGACAGTGGTTGTGACTTCTCACAACCATTCCAGGTGAGCGCATTCCCTTAAAATTTTACTCTGGAGTGTTACCACAGGTAAACACTATTGTTTTTTTTTTTTTTTTCTCCTTTCCTCTTCCAGCACTTCTGCCTTAAAAGATCTGGAAGATGGAGGCCCGCATAAAGGAACTTTGCGGAGTGACTGATACAATCCTTTCAGATGTACAGACTTTAAAAACCCGTTTTGCAAGCCTACAGGACCTCACTAATCATAATTTGCAAGTGTTTGGACAGACTACCCAGGAATTGCGAGCCAGGATTGAGGCTCTAGAGGAACGAGCCCAGGCTCCTGCCATAACCCCGAGTTCTGGGATCCCCAAATTACCTCCTTTTCGTTTTGGCGGTGAACGTGAGAAATTCAGGGGATTTATTAATCAATGCAATTTATTTTTCTCTGCACATGCTTCACAATTTCCCACTGAACGATCCAAAGTGCTTACTATAATCATGTTGCTTACCAATAAGGCTTTGATGTGGGCAAACCCTCTGATTGAGACTGAGGATGATTGTTTGAATCACCTTAATGCTTTTATTTCAGCCATGGGGCAGGTGTTTGATGACCCCAATCGAGGTGCAACAGCTGAAGCAGCCATGTTAACTTTGCGCCAAGGTAAGCGTTCAGTAGCCGAATATGCCCTGGATTTCAGGAGATGGGCTCTTGATACCACTTGGGACACTTCCGCTAAAAAATCTATTTTTCGGAAAGGGTGTCTCCACTGATTAAGGATGAACTTGCTTGTGCCGACCCTCCCACTGCGTTAGGTGACTTTATTAACT
The DNA here is from genome assembly GCA_033576555.1 of Oophaga sylvatica. Taxonomy (NCBI): domain Eukaryota; kingdom Metazoa; phylum Chordata; class Amphibia; order Anura; family Dendrobatidae; genus Oophaga; species Oophaga sylvatica. The sequence continues at coordinate 6,476,245 of JARQOD010000009.1, forward strand.
ATTGTATCCGTATTGATGCTCGTCTGACTGAACGCAGACAAGAGAGATGGTTCGAAAATAATCGCACTAACCTTTTACTACCTCCCTCCTCAGCTAAGGAACCTTTGAGTAGGATAACAAGGGAACTAGAACCTGAACCCATGCAGGTGGACTCTTTACAAAGACGGGTTAGTGATGCACGCAAGAACATCGTATAAAGGAAAATCTATGTTTTCTACTGTGGTAAGTCAGGGCACTTCATTATAAACTGCCCCAGCCGTTCTCGTAAGACTACTGCAGCAGTCATTGACTGTGAGTGTTGCGAGAGGAGCTCTGTCATGTCCGAGCCTCAGGCTCCAGAGAGATCTGCTGCAAGAGATCTTGATTTCTCAGACTTAAACTCTGTTAGTTCTGGGGACGATGACGGTATAAACGCTGCAATTTTTCAAGTTTCCTCAGCGGTGTCCCAGCTGAGTTGTAAAAGAAACAATTCTCATTGCTTCCTTTCCATCAAACTCTGGTTGACTCAGTCTGGGTGTCTAGCTCTGCTATGATCGACTCAGGAGCAAGTGGAAATTTTATGGATATCTCCTTTGCTCTGAAACAGGGGATACGTTCAGTGAAGAAGGCTACTCCAGTACAGATGGAGACTGTGGATGGCTCTCTACTGACTTCTGGACAAGTGGATCAAGAAACAGAGCCTTTGAGGGTCCTTATGGGTAAAGATCATCAGGAGAAAATGTCTTTTTTGCTTATCTCTTCTCCCCACTTTCCCATTATTCTAGGGCTACCATGGCTGCAGGCGCAGAATCCTACGATTAACTGGGAGACCAAGGAATTACACTTTCCGGAGAAACAGATGAGTCAAGGAGTTTCAGCTTGCTCTGTTCCTAAAGGAACCATGTCAGTCCCTGAACTACCAGCTGTATACCAGGACTATGTGGATTTATGTGACAAGAAGAACGCTGATCAGCTTCCTCCTCACCGTCCATATGATTGTCCAATTGAATTATTGCCTGGAGCCGAGATACCTTTTGGTAAGATCTACCCCCTAGCGGGCCCGAGCTAAAAGCTTTGAAGGATTATTGTTGTGAATGGGTTTGAGATGAGTTCTGAGCAGAGGCTCCTTCTGGTGGTTACAAGCAGTGCTAGTCTGTCCAGTGAAGATTGTGAGGACTGGGAATCAGGTGTTACTGACTGGTCTTATATAAGGGAGTCACCTTCCCATCAGGGTTGCCGGTGATCAATTGTTCTGGTCTGAATCCTTTATTCCAGTTTCCCTTGTAGCCTGCTGTGTCGTGTCTGCATCTCCTGCTAACAGATAAGACATTTTCTTCTTTTGTGTTTGTGCTATATTTTTGCATTTTTCCTGCACTTCTGTGGGGGTCTGCCTGGTCCCCTCCGGGGGCTTCTGCCCTCTCAGTTTTGTTCAGCCACTGTTGTTTGTACTTTTGCTTTTTCCAGTTTTTTCAGTGGCTGCTGTTTTGATTTTGTTACACCAGAGAACTAATTTAGGTGGAAGAGGTCGTGTGATCTCAGGTGTTTTTGAAATTAGTAGAGTTGGTGCCTTTCAGGGTTTTCTGGGATTGCATTAAGTACCCTTCCTATCCTTTTCTATTTAGTTAGTTTGGGCCCCAGCGTTTGCTCATACTATTTTCTTTCTGTGTCAGTATTTCATCTTGTCTAACCGCCATTACATGTTTGGGGGCTTTCTATTATCTTTGGGGTTCTGCTCCGGGGCAGATAGCTTTCCTATTTCTATCTTTAGGTGTAGTTAGTTTCTCAGGCTGTGACGAGGCGTCTAGGACCAACGTAGGAACGCTCCACGCTGCCTCTAGTTGTGGTGGTTGTCAGGGTACTGCAATCTCATAGATTCCAACTGCTCTGGTGTATTGCCTTTTTTACCTGCACTCCTCAGCTACCAAATCATAACAGTATCACCGGCCATAACTGAAAATTGTGTGGTACTCACAGAAGGGAAAAATATTGTGAAAGAAAAAAAAAAAGGTTGTCAGAGTTGTCAGAGATATTTTTCTGTTTGTTGCATTTTTTTTTTTTTTTTCCCTCTGTATCTCTGGGTGCTGGGGAGGATCTTTTCTCTCAATGGAGTTTGCACAGTTGTCTGGCCGTGTGGATCAGCTTGCCACTGAGGTTCAGAGTATTGCTACCTATCTTGCTAGGTTGCCTGTTGTGGAACCTAGGATTCCCATGCCAGATTTGTTTTTAGGGGATCGAGCTAAGTTTCAGAATTTCAAAAATAATTGTAAATTGTTTTTTGCCTTAAAATCTAAGTCCTCAGGGAACGCAGCGCAGCAGGTTCAAATTATCATCTCTCTCCTGCGCGGCGATCCTCAGGATTGGGCTTTTTCCCTGACACCTGGGGATCCTGTTTTGAGTGATGTTGATGCATTTTTTCGGGCTTTGGGGTTATTGTACGATGAGCCTAATGTCACTGATCAAGCTGAAAAAGCCTTGTTGGCATTAAATCAGGGGCTTGATGACGCTGAGTTATACTGTCAGAGATTCCGTAGGTGGGCAGTCCTGACCAAATGGAATGACGACGCTTTGGCAGCCCTTTTCCGGAAGGGTCTGTCAGATAATGTAAAGGATGTTATGGTGGGATTCCCTGTCCCCTCTGGTCTCAATGATTCTATGTCATTAGCGATTCAAATTGACAGACGTTTGCGTGAGCGGAGAAGTATGCGTAGAATGGTGTTGCCTTGTGAACCAGCTTCTGAACCCATGCAGTGTGATAGAGTGGTGTCTGGGGCACAGCGTCATGAGTTTCGAAAGCGCAATGGGTTATGTTTCTACTGTGGTGATGCCTCTCATGCTATTTCAGTCTGCCCTAAGCGGGGAAGACGTTTTGCACGCTCAGTTGTCTTGGGTAGTGTTCAGACTAAGTTTTTATTAACTGTCACTCTGATATGCTCTCTGTCCTCATTTTCTGCTCAGGCTTTCGTTGATTCTGGAGCAGCTATTAACCTGATGGATTATGATTTTGCTAAACGTTGTGGGTTTCCCTTGATACCCCTACAGAAGTCTATTCCCCTACTGGGGATCGATTCTACCCCTTTGGCTGAGAATAAACCCCAGTTTTCTACTCAGGTGATAATGAGGGTTGAACCTGATCACCAGGAGTGCTGCAAATTTTTGGTTCTGTATAATCTGCATGACATTATCGTGCTGGGTTTCCCTTGGTTACAGTCTCATAATCCTGTTTTGGATTGGAAATCTGTGTCTGTAACCAGTTGGGGCTGTCAATGTGTTAATACCAACACTCCTGTTTTTTCTGCCTCCCCCCAGGCTCAGGATGTTCCTGACTTTTTGATTGATTTTTCTGATGTGTTTAGCGAAAGTAAATCTGCATCCTTGCCTCCCCATAGGAGCTATGACTGCGCTATTGAATTAGTGCCGGGTAGTAAATTCCCTAAGGGTCGCCTTTTTAACTTGTCTGTACCTGAACATGACGCTATGCGGTCTTATATCAAGGAATCATTGGAGAAGGGTCATATCAGACCATCCTCTTCACCCTTAGGTGCCGGTTTTTTCTTTGTGGCCAAAAAGATGGTTCATTAGGCCGTGTATTGATTATCGTCTCTTGAACAATATTACTGTGAAATATCAATACCCGTTACCCTTGATTTCTGACCTGTTTTCCAGGGTGAAAAAACGCTACTTGGTTTACCAAGCTTGACCTCAGGGGGGCTATAACCTTATTCGCATTAAGCACGGGGATGAATGGAAGACGGCATTCAATAACCCTGAAGGGCATTTTGAGTACCTGGTGATGCCCTTTGGGCTCACTAATGCTCCTTCCGTCTTCCAGTCCTTCATGAATGACATTTTCAGGGATTTTGTGGACAAATTTCTGATTGTTTATTTGGATGATATCTTGATTTTTTCTAAGACTGGGACTCTCATGTGAAACATGTTCGAACTGTATTCCAGATTTTGAGAGAGAATGCTCTGTATGTGAAGGGATCGAAGTGTCTTTTTGGCGTACAGAGGATCTCATTTCTGGGATTCATTTTGTCCCCATCTGTTATTGAAATGGACCCGGTCAAGGTTCAGGCCATCTGTGATTGGGTCCAACCTACTTCATTAAAGGCTCTTCAGAGATTTTTGGGTTTTGCCAATTTTTATCGTAAATTTATTGGTAATTTCTCGGTTATTGTTAAACCATTAACTGATTTGACCAGAAAGGGTTCTGATGTGGTGAATTGGCCTCCTGAGGCAGTCTCTGCATTTAGGAACTTAAGCAGAGATTCACTTCTGCTCCTGTTCTACGGCAGCCTGATGTTTCTCTTCCATTTCAGGTGGAGGTTGATGCCTCTGAAATTGGGGCAGGTGCCGTTTTGTCCCAAAAAGATCCAGAGACCTCTAAAAGTAACCCTTGTGCCTTTTTCTCTCGAAAATTTTCTCCTACTGAACGTAATTATGACGTGGGTAATCGGGAGTTATTGGCCATGAAGTGGGCTTTTGAAGAGTGGAGACATTGGCTGGAGGGAGCCAAACATCAGGTGGTGGTCCTTACGGACCATAAGAATCTGGTCTATCTGGAATCTGCCAAGCGACTCAATCCTAGACAGGCCAGGTGGGCCTTGTTTTTCACACGTTTTAATTTTGTGGTTTCCTTTCTTCCTGGCACTAAGAATGTTAAGGCGGATGCCCTCTCGAGGACCTTCCTTGCGGACTCTCCTGAGTTATCTGATCCTTCTGTTATTTTGAAAGAGGGTGTAGTTCTTTCCGCCATCTCGCCCAATTTGAGACTTGCTCTGGAGGGGTGTCAGGAGGATAGGCCCGAGCGCTGCCCTGTTGGAAAATTGTTTGTCCCGGATCAGTGGAAAAAGAGTGTGATGTCTGAGATTCATTGTTCTGCATTGGCTGGGCATCCCGGAATTTTTGGTACCAGAGACTTGGTTAGTCGGTCCTTTTGGTGGCCTACCTTGTCTCGTGATGTCAGGGAATTTGTGCAGTCCTGCGGGACTTGCTCTCGCTCCAAGCCTTGCTCTCGCTCTAGTGGTTTGTTGATGCCATTACCTGTGCCCAAGAGACCATGGACCCATATCTCTATGGATTTCATTTCCACCTTCCTGTTTCTCAGAGAATGACCACCATCTGGGTAATTTGTGATAGGTTTTCCAAAATGATACATCTTGTGCCATTACCTAAGTTGCCTTCCTCCTCTGAATTGGTGCCGTTGTTCCTTCAGCACGTGGTTCGTTTACACGGCATTCCTGAGAACATTGTGTCTGACAGAGGAGTCCAGTTTGTTTCCAGATTTTGGAGGACTTTTTGTTCTAAACTGGGTGTTCAATTGTCTTTCTCCTCGGCATTTCATCCTCAGACCAATGGTCAAACTGAGAGAACAAACCAGACATTGGAGACTTATCTAAGATGCTTTGTGTCTGCTGATCAGGATGACTGGGTCTCTTTTTTGCCTTTGGCTGAGTTTGCTCTTAATAATAGGGCTAGCTCTGCCACTTTGATGTCTCCGTTTTTCTGTAATTCTGGGTTTCACCCTCGATTTTCTTCAGGACAGACGGAGGCTTCTGTCTGTCCAGGTGTTGACTCTGTTGTGGAGCGTATGCAACAGATTTGGGACCAGGTAGTGGAGAGGTTGTCCCTCTCTCAGGACAAGGCCCAGCGGTTTGCTAACCGGCATAGGACTGATGGTCCTCGGTTTAAAGTGGGGGACTTGGTCTGGTTGTCCTCAAAGAATATTCCTATGAGAGTGGCATCTCCTAAATTTAAGCCTAGGTTCATTGGACCTTATAAGATCATGGAGATTCTTAATCCTGTTTCTTTTCGTTTGCTTCTTCCAGGGACATTTAAGATCCATAACGTGTTCCACAAGTCCTTGTTGAAGAGGTTTGTTGAGCCAGTGGTTCCTGCTGCTGTGCCTCCTGACCCTGTTTTGGTTGAGGGCAATCTGGAGTATGTGGTTGAGAAAATATTAGATTCTCATTTTTCTAGACGGAAACTCCAGTATTTGGTTAAATGGAGAGGTTATGGTCAGGAAGACAATTTTTGGGTGTTTGCTTCGGACATCCATGCTAGGAGACTTATCCGTGCGTATCATAGAACTCATCCTGACCGACCTGGTTGCTCAAATGAGGGTTCGGTGACCCCTCCTCAAGGGGGGGGGGTACTGTTGTGAATGGGTTTGAGATGAGTTCTGAGCAGAGGCTCCCTCTGGTGGTTACAAGCAGTGCTAGTCTGTCCAGTGAAGATTGTGAGGACTGGGAATCAGGTGTTACTGACTGGTCTTATATAAGGGAGTCACCTTCCCATCAGGGTTGCCGGTGATCAATTGTTCTGGTCTGAATCCTTTATTCCAGTTTCCCTTGTAGCCTGCTGTGTCGTGTCTGCATCTCCTGCTAACAGATAAGACATTTTCTTCTTTTGTGTTTGTGCTATATTTTTGCATTTTTCCTGCACTTCTGTGGGGGTCTGCCTGATCCCCTCCGGGGGCTTCTGCCCTCTCAGTTTTGTTCAGCACTGTTGTTTGTACTTTTGCTTTTTCCAGTTTTTTCAGTGGCTGCTGTTTTGATTTTGTTACACCAGAGAACTAATTTAGGTGGAAGAGGTCGTGTGATCTCAGGTGTTTTTGAAATTAGTAGAGTTGGTGCCTTTCAGGGTTTTCTGGGATTGCAGTAAGTACCCTTCCTATCCTTTTCTATTTAGTTAGTTTGGGCCCCAGCGTTTGCTCATACTATTTTCTTTCTGTGTCAGTATTTCATCTTGTCTAACCGCCATTACATGTTTGGGGGCTTTCTATTATCTTTGGGGTTCTGCTCCGGGGCAGATAGCTTTCCTATTTCTATCTTTAGGTGTAGTTAGTTTCTCAGGCTGTGACGAGGCGTCTAGGACCAACGTAGGAACACTCCACGGCTGCCTCTAGTTGTGGTGGTTGTCAGGGTACTGCAATCTCATAGATTCCAACTGCTCTGGTGTATTGCCTTTTTTACCTGCACTCCTCAGCTACCAAATCATAACAGATTATATAGACGAAAATTTAGCCAAGGGCTTCATACGCCCCTTTCATCTCCCGCAGGTGCACCCATCTTCTTTGTGAAGAAGAAAGATGGATCTCTGAGACCCTGCATAGACTATAGGGAACTCAATAAGGTTACTATTAGAAACCGTTATCCATTGCCTTTAATCCCTGAGTTGTTGGAGAGAGTGCGGCATGCCAAAATTTTCTCTAAACTGGATCTCCGTGGGGCCTATAACTTGGTCCGTATTAGACCTGGGGATGAATGGAAGACTGCTTTCAGGTCACGCTATGGACACTTTGAATATCTAGTTTGCCTTTTGGTCTGAGTACCGCCCCTAGCCACTTTCCAACACTTCGTGAATGATATCTTCAGGGATCTCCTAGATACATTTGTGGTGATTTATCTGGATGATATTCTAATTTTTTCTAACTCCACAGAGGAACATCATGGACATGTGAGAATGGTCTTAGAACGCCTAAGACAAAACCATCTCTACATCAAACTTGAAAAATGTGAATTCCATAGGACCGAAATTCAATTTCTGGGGTATGTACTATCTACGCAAGGGATTAGTATGGATGGAAGCAAGACCCAAGCCATCAAGGATTGGCCAATTCCTAGAAATGTGAAGGAGGTGCAGCGTTTCATCGGGTTTGCCAACTTCTATAGACGTTTCATTAAGAATTTTTCTGAGGTAGTGTCACCTATCACCCAACTTACCCGGAAACAGTCTAGGTTCTCCTGGACCCCGCAAGCTCAGGAAGCATTTTCCTGTTTAAAGGATAAATTTACCACCGAACCTATCTTAGTACATCCCAACCCCGAGCTTGCCTTCATAATAGAGGTGGATGCTTCAGACTGTGCCGTTGGAGCTATACTCTCTCAGAGAACAGGTGAGAAGAATGTCTTGCATCCCTGTGCCTTCTTTTCCCAGCAGTTGTCTTCGGCTGAGAGGAACTACGATGTGGGCAATAGAGAATTGTTGGCCATTATTGCCGCCTTCAAGGAATGGAGACACCTTCTTCAGGGAGCTGCACAGCAAATAGTCGTCCTGACAGACCATCATAACCTTGAATTTATCAGGTCGGCTAAGTGCCTGACTCCTCGCCAGGCTCGCTGGAATCTTTTCCTAAACCAATTTAATTTTGTCATTTCTTATAGACCAGGATCGCGCAATGGAAAGGCTGATGCACTCTCTAGGATTCATTCAGCAGAGACACGTCCACTTACTCCTCCTAAGACTATTCTTCCTGACTCTAGATTCCTGGGAGTGATTCATAATCAAGACCTACTTAAGGACATCAAGGAAGCATACCATGCGGATTCTTTGTTGGCTCAACCCCCAAGGGACGTAAGTCTTGTCTTTAAGAATGGTGTTTGGATTCAGGGACAACGTCTGTATATACCTGAAACAGTCAGATTGAGAGTATTGCAACTCATCCACGATTCCAAGATAGCCGGGCATAGGGGAATTCTAAAGACACAAGAATTTCTTTCTCGTTTCTTTTGGTGGCCCACTTACAGGAAAGATGTTTTAAACTATGTCACTTCATGTGAAGTCTGTGCAAGATGCAAAACACCTCGCTCCTCACCAACTGGTCTGTTGCAACCCCTTCCCACCCCGTCCCGCCCGTGGGGATCCATTTCTATGGACTTCATTGTGGAGTTACCAACCTCTCAAGGGAAGAACACCATTCTAGTGGTGGTTGACCGTCTAACAAAGGCAGCTCATTTTATCCCTTGTGTCGGCTTACCCACTGCAAAACAGACATCAGACTTGATGATTAAGAATGTGTTTCGCTTACATGGAGTACCGGATGAGGTCATTTCGGATCGAGGGGTGCAATTCACTTCAAGGTTTTGGCAAAATTTCTGTGCAGCATTGGACATTAAAGTAAACCTTTCTTCTGCTTTTCATCCCCAGACTAATGGACAGACAGAACGAACCAATCAGACCCTGGAGCAGTATCTCCGCTGTTTTATCTGCCACCTACAGGATGATTGGGTGGATCTACTTCCACTGGCTGAGTTCTCTTATAACAACACTCAGAGCGCCTCCACTAAGCAGTCTCCTTTTTACTCCAATCTAGGTTATCATCCTAACATTCTTCCTCGATTTCCCATAGATACGCCCTTGCCGGCAGTGGCTGAAAGAATCACTTCTTTACAAAAGAATATGGATCTTCTAAAGGAAAATCTAGAATTGGCTCAGGAAAGGTACAAGAAAGCAGCAGATAAATTTTGTAAACCTGCACCAGCTTTCAAGGTAGGAGATTTGGTCTGGCTGTCAACCAGAAATCTTAAATTAAAGATTCCATCGTCTAAATTGGGACATAAGTACATTGGACCTTATAAGATCAATAAGATTATAAGTGCTGTTGCTTGTCGTCTTCAACTGCCCAGAACTATGAGAATCCACCCTGTCTTTCATGTATCCCTACTAAAAGCTGCAACACCCAATACGTTTCCTGGACGTTCTTCTCCTTGCCCTGACCCAGTGCTGGTCGATGGTCAGGAAGAATTTATGGTGGAAAGGATTCTAGATTCCAGGTTGTACAGAAATCAGTTGCAATATTTGATTAAATGGCAGGGCTACCCAGTGGAGGACAACTCATGGGAACCAGTCAATAATGTAAATGCTCCTCGCCTGCTCCGCCAGTTTCATCAGAGGTACCCTGACAAGCCTGGTCTGAGGTCATCCGGAGCTTGTCCCTAAGGGGGGAGTAATGTAAGGTTCTTTGTCTCTGTTGACATGTTCCTTGAAACTCAGTTTTCCGTCGGCCATTTTGCTTTCTGTCTTTCTGCAGCTCTTGCCCTCAGTTAATATGGAGTTTCCAGTTTTCATGTTCCCGCCCTGATTCTTCACTCTTGCTTCTTAAGCAGCCTCAGCTGAACAATCAGTGCTCCTGAATCAAGCCTCAGTCAGTCTGTGACCTGACTCCTGGAAGCCTTGGACTTGTACTCCAGCTATTCCCTACTGAGGAACCTTGGAACACTTTTGGACTCTGGAAACCTGCTGTTTGGTGAATCCATGTTTGCAGAGGAATTACGGTACAGAGAAGAGATCCTGAACCTGCTTTGGAGATTTATTGTAGTGCTTGAAGTTACTCTGGCCTGCTGTGTCTCCTGTCGCTGTTCCTGCAAACTGTGTGAACTTTTCATCATGCTTGTATGAAGTAATACAAGTCATTTCATTTCAACCTATGTCTCCTGTGTTTCCTCGCACCCAAGCACAAGACGCTATAGGAACTGTACACTATACATGACACAAATGCTCTATAACTGGCACTGAGACGAGCAACTTAACTTAGGATAAAAAGTGCCACTTGTGGTAGCAAAGTTGCAACAATGTATCATGGTGCAGCCACATGGGGGAATCAACAATGTACTACCCTCCAAAATTCAAAGGCTGTCACCAGGAACCACATACATAACGCATAATATAATGTATTGTGACAGATTAAACACATAAGGTGAGAAAAATAAGGAACGATCTCACCATTAATGTAAAGAGGTAACGGGAGCCTTTACAGGAACCATGTAGCATATGGAAGGTCCCTGATGCATCCAGCGGGAAGACAATCCCCTGTCATTCCCTAAGGGGCTATCAATAGACTATCCCCCAAGCTCCCGTCCTAACAAGGGCAGTCCACAACTAGACCTACAATTGAGTTCGCCCTGCACTTTCCCTATGAGGATGTCCCGACGCGTTTCCTCCAAGCAGATTCATCAGGGGACTGACTTGTATTAAAGTGCAATGGTGCTAAAGTGGAGAGACATAAGACCCTTCTGCTCTCAATGCTGTCTGCAGAGAGCAAAAGTGGCCGAGAGGGCGTTTAAATAAAGTATGATGTGTTACATCACTTCCTGAACAAATATCCAATAAATCGCTTTGTTTACCTCAGACTAGAACATGGTCCGGCATCCTCTGCCGCGCACACGAGTTGCCACATGGAGAGATCAGCTGGCTTCCATTGGTGGAACGCACGGCAGAGTGAATCCCCGTCAGTGGAACGCAGGGGGAAAGACAAGTGAGTCACGTACCCTTGTGGCAACACCCATCATGAGAACACGCCTACTTCCTGGATCACATAATACATCGCGTGAATAACGCTAGGAAGGAGACAGGGGGCGTATACCATCCCCGTGTCATCAATAGAGAGACGTGTCCATGCTAGGTACATAGGGAGACAAGTGAGTCACGCTCCCTTATGGCAACACCCACCGTGAGACCACGCCTACTTCCTGAATCGCAGAGCACATTGCGTAAACAACGCATCGCTAAGAAGAGGACAGGGGGTGTGTGCCACCCCCATGTCATCAATAGAGAGGCGTGGCAATACTAGGTCCATAAAGGGCCAGGGGGGAGTAAATTGTCACGTCATATAAGAGAGGCGTGTCCTCACAAACAGAGGGGCAGACAAGAAAAACCAAATCAAAAGAAAGGGGCGTGATAAAACAATACATCAAAGAAATGTATGCCCCTATTTGTAATGAATAAATAACTATGAAAGCATGACACTTACAGAAGTACCGCATACAAAATAATATGTAAGAAATGAAAGTTCTGTACAAGTTAGAAACATCATTAAAAAGCATTGCTCCATTTTACATATGGACAGGGATATTTCGTTGTATCTTGATAAGGATCCACTGATCACCTACAATAAAGCACGGTCCTTAAATGACAGACTTGTTCACAGTCATTTTTCTGCTCCAACCACAAAAACATGGCTGCATAGTAATGTGAATGGCTGCTACAGATGTGGACACTGCGTGGCCTGCCAACACGTAGACACTGGCAATATGTTTGTGAGTAACATGACAGGCAGGAATTACTCCATTAAACATTTCATGAATTGCAGTACAAAGGGGGTTATCTACAAAGCAACCTGTACTTGCGGACTTGAATATGTGGGGAAAACTATTCGTGAATTCAAAAGGAGAGTCGGTGACCACGTTGGTGACATCACATATAAGAGAGATACTTCCATCTCTAGACATATCCATGGTAGCCATGATGGTAAAATCAACTGTATCAATACCAAGACAGGTTATTACACTTGGGGTTATTTAGTTTGGAAAAACGAAGGCTTAGGGGTGATCTTATTACAATGTACAAATATATGAGGGGACAGTACAAAGACCTTTCTAATGATCTTTTTACTCTTAGACCTGTGACGGGGACAAGGGGGCATCCTCTACGTCTGGAGGAAAGAAGGTTTGGCCATAATCACAGATGCAGATTCTTTACTGTAAGAGCAGTGAGACTATGGAACTCTCTGCTGTCTAATGTTGTAATGAGTGATTCCTTACTAAAATTTAAGAAGAGACTGGATGCCTTTCATGTAAAGTATAATATTACAGGCTATATTCACTAGTTTCCTAGATATTGCGTTGATCCAGGGAGCTAGTCTGATTGCCGTATGTGGAGTCGGGAAGGAATTTTTTTCCCCAATGTGAAGCTTACTGTTTGCCACTTGGTTTTTTTTTGCCTTCCTCTGGATCAACATGTTAGGGCAGGTTAGGATAGGATATGGGTTGAACTAGATGGACTAAAGTCTTCCTTCAACCTTAATAACTATGTTACTATGTTACTATGTATCAAATTTATGGCTATCGATAGAGTTTTCAAACCCCCAAGGGGGGAAATTGGGGCAAATTAATACTACAGAGGGAGGCCAAGTGGATTTTTTATTTGGATACGATTTCTCCCAAGGGCTTAAATGACGAGATCAATTTCGGTTGTTTCATTTGATTCCTCTTTTATTTTGTTGGCCCCTTTTGCTTCGGACCCACTGTATTGAATATTTTTTGACAAAAATCTATATTGTCACCCATAATTTTGGGATTTTCATATATATCTCATGATTAGTCCTGATCCAATTATTGTTTTTTATCCTCATTTATAATACATACAAGTATATGAGCTCTCTGGTACCTATTCACACAGCACATTCAATCAAGCCTTTATTTTGTCAGGCCTTGTATTATTTAGACAGTACATTGAATTAACCCTTTATTTTGTTATTGTTCTGTGGGTGTGCTTTCCATATTATAGATCTGATAGAACGCCTTTCATTGGTATATGTGCCCACTGGCACTTATCTCTATATTATACTTTATTATTTTTGTTAATATAGGTTTAATTTTTGATAGATCTGTCCCTTATGTACTGTATCTTTATGGCCTCTCTAATTATTTTTATGTGATGCCACATTATGGTTGTGATAGGATAAGAGTTCATCCTTGAGTCTTACATATTATTTTGTATGCGGTACTTCTGTAAGTGTCATGCTTTCATAGTTATTTATTCATTACAAATAGGGACATACATTTCTTTGATGTATTGTTTTATCACGCCCCTTTCTTTTGATTTGGTTTTTCTTGTCTGCCCCTCTGTTTGTGAGGACACGCCTCTCTTATATGACGTGACAATTTACTCCCCCCTGGCCCTTTATGGACCTAGTATTGCCACGCCTCTCTATTGATGACATGGGGGTGGCACACACCCCCTGTCCTCTTCTTAGCGATGCGTTGTTTACGCAATGTGCTCTGCGATTCAGGAAGTAGGCGTGGTCTCACGGTGGGTGTTGCCATAAGGGAGCGTGACTCACTTGTCTCCCTATGTACCTAGCATGGACACGCCTCTCTATTGAAGACACGGGGATGGTATACGCCCCCTGTCTCCTTCCTAGCGTTATTCACGCGATGTATTATGTGATCCAGGAAGTAGGCGTGTTCTCATGATGGGTGTTGCCACAAGGGTACGTGACTCACTTGTCTTTCCCCCTGCGTTCCACTGACGGGGATTTACTCTGCCGTGCGTTCCACCAACGGAAGCCAGCTGATCTCTCCATGTGGCAACTCGTGTGCGCGGCAGAGGATGCCGGACCATGTTCTAGTCTGAGGTAAACAAAGCGATTTATTGGATATTTGTTCAGGAAGTGATGTAACACATCATACTTTATTTAAACGCCCTCTCGGCCACTTTTGCTCTCTGCAGACAGCATTGAGAGCAGAAGGGTCTTATGTCTCTCCACTTTAGCACCATTGCACTTTAATACAAGTCAGTCCCCTGATGAATCTGCTTGGAGGAAACGCGTCGGGACATCCTCATAGGGAAAGTGCAGGGCGAACTCAATTGTAGGTCTAGTTGTGGACTGCCCTTGTTAGGACGGGAGCTTGGGGGATAGTCTATTGATAGCCCCTTAGGGAATGACAGGGGATTGTCTTCCCGCTGGATGCATCAGGGACCTTCCATATGCTACATGGTTCCTGTAAAGGCTCCCGTTACCTCTTCACATTAATGGTGAGATCGTTCCTTATTTTTCTCACCTTATGTGTTTAATCTGTCACAATACATTATATTATGCGTTATGTATGTGGTTCCTGGTGACAGCCTTTGAATTTTGGAGGGTAGTATGAGTCGCACTAAGTACCATGGCAATGGGGTACTCGGCACCGAGCCCATGAAAGTCTATGGGGTTTGTCACTGGCAGCAGGACTCGGTCCGTGGCCCTGGGCGCTCATACAATGGGGGATATTTACAGGGGATATTTAGGATAGGTAGTTTGTGACGCCACTTGTGGTATCTGGTCAATTGGACCAGCGCTGCTATTAGGATCTTCACAGGGGATGTTATGGGGGCAGCTGGGTGGTGAGTCTCCCACAGGCGAGACAGGTCCCTGGAAGTCTATGGTGGTGATGCAGGGTGTAGATAATAATTCAGTCGCACACAATGCAGCTTCTTTTCATACCTTTTACTGGTAGATGGTTCAAGCAGATCCCGGGGAGCTGGTCGGGGTGGAGAGTGCACATTCGGGTAACAGCTGAGCAGGTTAGAGGCCTCCTTTACTCCAACTTGTATGTGAGTCCAACTTGCCTGAAGCAAAGTTAACTCTAAATCTCCAGCGTTCTCAATAGCTGTACTGCCCGGCCAACATTGTGGTGGAGCCTTCTAAGTGATGAAACTAAGTCCTTACTTTTGCTTGGCCTAGCTCAAAGTCCCTGTTCCACCTGACTCCGGTTACGTATTGACACTTAGGGCTGCTCTCTGCGACCTGTAGTCCAGATGCCTCCGGTTTTCTTGTTACTAAGCTTGAAACTGTAGCAACGCTTCGGACCCCGGTGTCCGGCAATTTAGTGCAGGCGATCCAATACCTAAAGCACTTCTCTATCTTCTCCACTGTGCCCTTCGCCCTGCTTCCCGCTCTTAACATAAGCACTTGTGGCGGTTGTGGAAAATGTCAGCTTCCTCCAGAGTTTGCTGCACAGCTCTCAGTTTCCTCCAAAGTCCCAACTGGACCGAGACTGAATGTCTGCTCTGTCCTTCAGACAGAAGCTAACAGACTGAAGTTCCACTGAACACTACTTCCTCAAGATCTGATCTTCTAATCTCAGACAGGAAACTATCTGGGGATGACTCACTCCTGAGCCACCCGTAGCTTAACTAAAACTGACTGCCACGTGTCACTCCCCCTTTATAACTCAGATGGGTGTGTCTGAAAGTGTGAGTGACAGTGAATGAATATCAAGCGTTGCTGTTACCTTCCTGTGCACTCTCCTGGACTTTATGTGTGCCTGCGTAGCTGGGCCACACATCCCCCCTTGGTAAAACACAGCACTCCCGGGCTGTAAAAGAGAAAAAGAAAAAACATTTTTGTTTTGCATATAACAACAACATTTTAACTCTTCCCATCCGGGAGGTACGACTTCTTGAACGTTACAATTTGTACAATAAAGAATACAAAAGTATCAAAAGTATCAAAATATCAAACATTCTCATATATACAAGATACTTGTGGAGGACCCGCACCAAAAACCTCCCACGTGGGTCCTGGGTGGGCTGCAGGACTTCTGACTGCAGACCTCACTCTAGGCCACACCATACGGGTTTTTCTTCAGAGGTAGATATTGTAATGGTTTCATGTAAAACCAAGATAATGCACCGAAGCGCAACTATTTACAAAGACAAGTTCTTGGGCTGGCACAGTCCACAGCCTCTCAGTCCATTGAGGGTTAAACACATATATTCTTCAAGTATTCACATATCAATAACTTTACTTGCTTTACCCAACCAGGGTATTCTATTCAATATGTAATCTATGTAACATTCTCGTACATAAAGGACAATAAAGTGCAATTTTCAAAATTCTCAAACTTTTTACATTTCTTGAATGCGGTAAACCCCTGTCTGGGTCCTACCGGTCTTCACTTTTACAACTCTCAATGACGTCTTCCACTCCTGGGGCTGGAACGACGCGATGCTCTTTGGACCTCATAACAAATAAGTCATGGCCCGATATCAGTGTTTGAGTGGCCACAGTCCTTGTGCGAACCACTAGGGACGCAACGGGTGTCTCAGGCAAATATTGACTTTTCATCAAAGATGCAGGCTTAGGCTGCGATTTAACTGTGGTCGCATCATCCGGTTGCGATACAAAATGAGTCGCAGGTTTCGTTGCGGGATACGTTGCTGATTGCGATGCAGGGGGCGATGCCGGGGCACGGCCCGGTGCGGTGGGAGCTCGGGACTCAGACGCTTCGGTACCGGCGTCGGGGACGGGGTCACTAACAATGGAGACGTTCAGGGCATACCACCCCTTCATACCCCAGTGACGGGTGTAGCTCACAATGTCCCCATTAATCAGGTCCCTCCCAGGATGACCAATGGGCAGGTGGGATTCTACGTCCCTGCGGCTTACAAAGACCCCTGGATAGAGGCCCGGCTCGCGGATGAAGCCCCAGCCCTTGCGGAGCTGGAACTCGGTGACGCACCCCTGCCGCCGCGGTTCCCGTCGGGTACCTTTTTCTCGGCGGACGCTTTCCTTGTCAGCTATGAACTCCTCATGCTGCCGTTGTCGGGACCGCTGGATGTTCCACTCTTCCTCCTGCTGCTGTTTCACTCTCTCGCTGTGCTGCCAGGCATTTCCGGCTTGGAGGTCGTAAGTCACGTCGTCCAGACGCTCCATCTCATCCCAGTCGATTTCTGGCAATGATGGCTGGGACCCCACCGGTGATCTCACTGGGGAACCGTACTCTGCTGGGGCCTCCTGGCTTGGCTGGCACTCCGGACCGGGCAGGACCTCCTCAGCCTCCTTCACCTCCACCTCCGCATCGGTGGGATCAGGTACAGCACTCTTGGTAGCATCCTCCGGTCTTTTCATAGCCTTCTTCAGCAGGGAACTTGGGAAATCAGGAGACGGCGTTAGGCTTGTGGGAGAGAACACTGCGTCCCACAGCAGCCGCTGTGTCTGGGCGCACCAGCGTCTCTCCGTCTCCTGTAGATCAGCACGACTCTGGAGCTTCCTTCTTAGCTCCTCATTCTCCTTCCGCAGCTCCATCATGGCGGGGTCGGTGTCCCTATCCGGGGACAGCTCCGGCACAGGTAGGAAATCTTCCGGTCCTCGGCACAGATTCTCCTGTCCTTCCGCCATCTCGTCCCAGGCCAGAGTGTAGTTTCCATCAGAAACAATCTGGTCTCCTCCGTGGAGGCGGGATTTGCGTCTCCTCCTCTTCGGATAGAGGATGAAGAGGAGGCAGATTTCTTTAGCAGTGGGGCAGGACCGCACATTATAGTAGCCCTTGGAGAGGGCGGCCATATCTTTCGTGCCTCAGGGGGGGTACACGCCCACGAATGCACGCCCACCTTCTTCACCAGCGCCTCAGGGCGCCAACATGGCGGTAAAATGGTGGTATTTGGCGCCAAATGCAGCAAACAGTCTTTTTCACCAAACAGTTCAATATAGGCACACAGGACTCACAATTGCAAGTTTCGCATCCTGTTCGTGACGCCAAAGATTGAGTCGCACTAAGTACCAGGGCAATGGGGTACTCGGCACCGAGCCCATGAAAGTCTATGGGGTTTGTCACTGGCAGCAAGACTCGGTCCGTGGCCCTGGGCGCTCATACAATGGGGGATATTTACAGGGGATTATTAGGATAGGTAGTTCGTGACGCCACCTGTGGTATCTGGTCAATTGGACCAGCGCTGCTATTAGGATCTTCACAGGGGATGTTATGGGGGCAGCTGGGTGGTGAGTCTCCCACAGGCGAGACGGGTCCCTGGAAGTCTATGGTGGTGATGCAGGGTGTAGATAATAATTCAGTCGCACACAATGCAGCTTCTTTTCATACCTTTTACTGGTAGATGGTTCAAGCAGATCCCGGGGAGCTGGTCGGGGTGGAGAGTGCACATTCGGGTAACAGCTGAGCAGGTTAGAGGCCTCCTTTACTCCAACTTGTATGTGAGTCCAACTTGCCTGAAGCAAAGTTAACTCTAAATCTCCAGCGTTCTCAATAGCTGTACTGCCCGGCCAACATTGTGGTGGAGCCTTCTAAGTGATGAAACTAAGTCCTTACTTTTGCTTGGCCTAGCTCAAAGTCCCTGTTCCACCTGACTCCGGTTACGTATTGACACTTAGGGCTGCTCTCTGCGACCTGTAGTCCAGATGCCTCCGGTTTTCTTGTTACTAAGCTTGAAACTGTAGCAACGCTTCGGACCCCGGTGTCCGGCAATTTAGTGCAGGCAATCCAATACCTAAAGCACTTCTCTATCTTCTCCACTGTGCCCTTCGCCCTGCTTCCCGCTCTTAACATAAGCACTTGTGGCGGTTGTGGAAAATGTCAGCTTCCTCCAGAGTTCGCTGCACAGCTCTCAGTTTCCTCCAAAGTCCCAACTGGACCGAGACTGAATGGCTGCTCTGTCCTTCAGACAGAAGCTAACAGACTGAAGTTCCACTGAACACTACTTCCTCAAGATCTGATCTTCTAATCTCAGACAGGAAACTATCTGGGGATGACTCACTCCTGAGCCACCCGTAGCTTAACTAAAACTGACTGCCACGTGTCACTCCCCCTTTATAACTCAGATGGGTGTGTCTGAAAGTGTGAGTGACAGTGAATGAATATCAAGCGTTGCTGTTACCTTCCTGTGCACTCTCCTGGACTTTATGTGTGCCTGCGTAGCTGGGCCACACAAGTACATTGTTGATTCCCCATGTGGCTGCACCATGATACATTGTTGCCACTTTGCTACCACAAGTGGCACTTTTTATCCTAAGTTAAGTTGCTCGTCTCAGTGCCAGTTATAGAGCATTTGCATTATTCACTGATTTGACAGCTTCTTTTTTATTGGGTGACACACAGTATCTTTGTTTTATTTAGTACTATTAAAAGTTTATTTTATATTCACTATTGCTATATTTCCTAATTAATTTGGTGAATTTGGTCCTTTATTTTCTCCGGCCGACACTGGAGCTTTGCTTTCTCGTCAGGACATTGCCTGAAAGAAATCCCACTCACCGTTGGTGTGATCATTTCCTTGGCACATTGTGCAGAAGCAGTTGACGTACTGGCTAGGGGCTGTGCTTTTCCACCCTGCTCCCTTTTTTTGCTGTGCTGCTGGGGCAGCGTGGCCATCTTCCGCCGAACGAGCACGTAATTATGTTGGCGTTTGATCCATGAAGGGTCTAGAACCGCATCATACCCCGCATCATTATCCACCCACTTTGCACCCCTGCCCTCCTTTCTGGTCTGCACACTACAGAAAGACGCAGGAGTTGTCACCTGTGTTTTCTCAAAAATAAGAGATGTGCTGCGGTGGTCCACTGACCATGTGCACTGACCCTCCCACATACTCATCCTTTGACATAACAAGTGGTTGGGCATCAGTGCACTCAATTTCTTTCATTTCTGGGGCAGGGCCAGGTGGATGGGCCATGGAGCCAGTTGACTCATCAAAAAACAGAAAAGGCTGTTGCATGACTTGGGGTCCAGACAGCTTGGCTGTTTTGCAAGGACAAAACCACAAAAAGAGGACATTAAAATTCTCCAAAAATCTATAAAAAACACCAGGAAAAAGGCAGGGCTGCCCAGTGCTAACTAAAATGCATCCTATGTGAACAGAGACCACAGTTTACAGAGACATCTGGGTCCAACTGCACTCTGAAAAATAAATACGGTGCAAAAACACATAGCAATATATGTGAGGTTTTAGTTGATATTATGGCCAAAATACTGAAGCTTGCAACCCACGTCAAAGGTCCCCACGTTTGCGAGTCCTACTCTAAAAGCAAAAACACAAAAAGGAGCTTGAAAATCCTCCAAAAATCTATAGAAAACACCAGGAAAAAGGCAGAGATGCTTACCTGCCTACGCCTCAAAACAAATGCACTGTCAGGGTGCAGTGGACCCAATTAAAGATGGCGGCTACACAGGTGCAGCAATACCGATGAAACAGCCAGCCTACATTCAGAGGGTAGCCGTTTGGTACACCAGTGCACAAAAGATACAATATGTATGTGGCATTTTTCACACTATTTTGCAAGGGGGAAGAATGATGACCATGGTACTCAGGTATCAACTCTGCACGTTCTGCAGGGGACCGCATGGAAGACAATGCAGAAGAACTGTAGGCACTCTCAGCAATCCAATATAACACCACCTCAACATGTTCTGAGCAGCGATACTCCGGCCTACGAAATGACGTGTAACACCCTGTCAACTGCATGCACCTGAGGAAGGTGTTTCACTTAGGCACGTAACAGGCACAGAATAACCATGTCTTCTCCCTGCAGTAGCTCCACCATCACCACCAGTAGCACCACGACCACGTCCTTTATTTAATGCTCGCCTCATATTTACGGGCACTCTATGCCAGGATGTACGGGTACTATACATCAGGCTGGAAGTGCTCTGTGCACTAGGGTGTACGGGCGCTATGCACTAGGCTGGAAGTGCATTGTGCACCAGGCTGTATGGGCGCTCTACAAGCAGTATAAATGAACTGTGTATCAGGCTGTATGGGTACTTTGGAAAATGCTTGAACTTTACTGTGTACAATGCAGTACAGGTAATAATCATCAGACTATAAAGAAAAAATACAGGGGCTGTACGACACTCTTTTCTACTCTCTGACAATGCTGATAATGGTGGCGCAACCGGTGATCCAACCTTTCTACAGGCACGTGCTACGCCGCATATTCACAGCCATGCCAATATTTGGCATGGCTATGTTGCAGCAGGAAATGCCCACAGCCATAATACTTGGTGATTTCCACCAAGCTTTATTAGGTGCAGCTGATACCAAAGGGTAAAATGGACTTCCGATTTGAAGTCCATGTTTGGGGTTTGGTACCACACACTAGGTCTCCGGGGTATTGACCCAAACTTTAGCTTTCAGATTACCGCTGTTTTCAGTGAGATATATAATTAGTGCAGTGTGTGTCTAGTTTTCTGTACTTGCATTTATTGAAAAAATTAAATAAAATGGCATGAGGTCCTGCTTATTTTTAATAACCAGCTGAGGGAAAGCAGAGAGCTGGGAGCTGGTTTCATTATTCTGGGAAGGGGCGTGACCTATACTGGTTATTAAAAAGGGAGGACCCAAAAAAATTATCGTACAAACTCGTGAATAAGCCGAGTTTTTCAGCAAATTTTTTTAGTGCTGAAAACACCCCCTTGGCTTATACACAAGTCAATTGTCCCAGAAAGATGGCGAGGTAGGGGGAGCGGCGGAGCAGCAGGTTACAGAGGCAGGAGCCGGCGGCTGTGGCTAAAGCCTGTGCTGCTGCTGTAATAGAGTACAGTGACAGCCACAGCCACCGGCTTCCAGCACACATCATACTCATACTCACCTACTTGCGCTGCTGGCACTGCATCTCATTCGTTCCGGTGCCAGCAGCTCTTTCGGCCGAGTGTTCATGTGGCCCCGCTCATTAAGGTAATGAATATGCACACCTCTCCACTCTCACTCTCTCTCGACTCTGATTTCTGTTCCTTTGTTCTTTTCAATCACTGTTTATTGTTCGTTATTTATTCTTATATGATGTTAAAATACATGTTCATATGATTAAAGTAAAGCCTCTCCACTCCCATAGGTGTGGAGTGCATATTCATTACCAAGGGAGCATAGTAAAGGTAAATAGGATGGTTTTTTTTTAACAGGAATCATGCATACAAGCATAGGGGATAAAGAGCCATACATGCAAGGACAGGGGATAAGGAGCCATGAATACAATGACAAGGGTCAGGGGAGCCATGCATACAATGACAGGGACGGGGGAGCCATGTGTGTAGCCCAGCTACGCAGGCACACATGAAAATCCAGGAAAGTGCACTGGAAGGTAACAGCAAAGCTTGATATGCATTCACTCATGTCACTCACATTTAGACACACCCATATGGGTATATAAGTTGGTGGGTGTCAGCATAGAGGGTCTTCAGCTTCCTGTCTTAAGACAGAGATTCAGTCAGTTAGCTCCGGGAGGCTCAGGAGTGAGTCATCCCTTGGATAGTTACCTGTCTGAGTTAGTCAGTCAGATTGGTTTCCTGCTGAGTTCAGAGCAGAGACTTCAGCCGCCTGTCCCAGGACAGTGAAGTTCAGTCGACAGAGGTCCTGGACTAGGAGAATACTGAGAGCTGCTCAGCGAGCCCAAACAGGGAATCTGTGATTCGACTTCTATGCAGCAGTGCTTATGTTAAGAGCGGAAAGCAGGGCGAAGGGCACAGTGGAGAAGACAGAGCAGTGCCTTAGGTATTGGATTACCTGCACTAAATCACCGGTCACTGGGGACCGAAGCGTTGCTATTGTTTCAGGCATAGTAACAAGAAAACCAGAGGCATCTGGACTACAGGTCGCAGAGAGCAGCCCTAAGTGTCAATACGTAACCGGAGTCAGGTGGAACAGGGACTTTGAGCAAGGCCATGCAAAAGTAAGGACTTAGTTTCATCATTAGAAGGCTCCACCACAACGTTGACCGGGCAGTACAGCTATTGAGACAGCTGGAGAGTTTAGAGTTAACTTCGCTTCAGGCAAGTTAGACTCACCTACATATTGGAAAGTTAAGGAGGCCTCTAACCTGCTCGGCTGCTACCTGAAAGTGCACTCTCCACCCCGACCAGCTTCCCGGGATCTGCTTGAACCATCATCAGTAAAAGGTATGAAAAGAAGCTACCTTGTGTGTGACTGAATTCTTATTGCACCCTGCATCATCATCTCCACCATAGACTTCCAGGGACCCGTCTCACCTGTGGGAGACTACCACCAAGCTGCCCCATAACATCCCCTGTGAAAGTCCTCCTAGCAGCGCTGGTACAATTACCAGAAACCACAGGTGGCGTCACAAACTATTTCAAATCCCCTGTAAATATCCCCTATCGCATTGACCGCCAGGGCCACGGACCGAGCCACCGCTGCCAGTGACAACTCCCATAGACTTCCATGGGCTCGGCTCCGAGTACCCCATAGCCCTGGTATCCACAATTGTGGTGCGTGGTCGAGTCAACTTGGCGTCACGAACAGGATGCGAAACTTGCAATTGTGAGTCCTGTGTGCCTATATTGAACTGTTTGTGTGGAAAAGACTGTTTGCTGTATTTGTCGCCAAATTCCGCCATTTTACCGCCAAGTTGGCGCCCTGAGGCGCTGGTGAAGAAGGTGGGCGTGCATTCGTGGGCGTGTACCCCCCTGAGGCGCGAAAGCTATGGCCGCCCTCTCCAAGGCCTACTACAATGTGAGATCCAGCCCCACTGCTAAAGAAATACGGCTCCTCTTCATCCTCTATGCGAAGAGGAGGAGACGCAAATCCCGCCTCCACGGAAAGGACCAGAATGTTCCTGTTGGATACCACAGTGAGGCCTGGAACAAGGTGGCAGAAGGACAAGAGCAGCTATGTAGTGGAGCGGTGGAGCACAGGCCCTGCTCCCCGGAGAAGCTGTTGCTTGAACCAGAGCCATCCCTAATACAGAAGCTTCAGCAAACTATGCTGGAGCTGCAGAGGGAGAATGCAGTGCTCAGAAGATTAATCCAGCATCATGCAGACTTGCAGGAGACAGAGAGACACTGGCGTGCCCAGATACAGCGGCTGCTGTGGGACGCAGTGCTCTCTCCCACAAGCATAATGCCGTCACCTGCTTTTCCAAGATCCCTGCTGAAGACAGCTGAAGGAAAACCAGAGGCCGCCCCCAAAAGTGCTGTACCTGATCCCACCGATGGAGAGGTGGAAGCGAAGGAGGCTGAGGAGGTCCTGCCTGTTCCGGAGTACCAGCTAGGCCAGGAGGCCGCAGCAGATTACAGATCCCCGGTAGGGACACCGGAGGGAACCCAGCCGTCTGTGATGGAGCAGCGACAGCAGCAGGTTAGTGCGTCCCCAACTGAGCCATTGCGCACACCTGCTTCCTGCTCTGCATCACACCAGCATTGTGCGTCCCCGTCTCGAGCGCCCACAGCACCAGGCCGTACTCCAGCATCCGCCCCTGCAGGCCCATCGCAATCTATGTCGCAATCGGCATCGCCTCCTGCTTACTCAACGCAAACCAAGTCGCAATCTGTACAGCAGCCCAGGTCTCAGCCAGCGCTGCCGCCTAAACCGCAAACTGCGACCAAGTTAGTATCGCAAAATGTGGTGGCACCTGTAGCGACGCAATCGGCGTCTCACAAGGAGGAAGCACCCGGCGTGCCCCTAGCGGTTCGCACAAGGACTGTAGCGACCCAGACCCTGATAGCAGGTCACGACCTGTTTGTCATGCACTCTAAGGAGCATCGCATTGTTCCAGCCCCCGGGGTGGAAGATGTAATTGAAGTCTGCAAGAAAATGTGAAGACCGGTAGGACCCAGACAGGGGTTTACCGTATTGAAGCATGTATAAAGTTGAAAAAGAAAGTTCGCATAATTGCACTTGAAATGTATGTAATGTTTACATAACTTGCCAATTGCACTTTATTATTGTCTATTGAAGTTTCCTATAGGGAGTAGAATACCCGGCTGGGTACCAGAAAGAAAAGTTAAGAAAAATGATGTTTACCTATTTTGCATAGTTTTGCATAAAATACCCTGGTAGGGTAAAGAAAGTTAAAAGAATGTGAATATTGAAGTGAAATATATATATGTGTCCTTAACCATGCCATGGACTGAGAGGCTGAGGACTGTGCCAGCCCAGAACTTGTCTTTGTAAATAGTTGCGCTTCGGTGCATTATATTGGTTTTACACGAAGCCACTATTACACAACTACCTCTGAAGAAAAACCCGTATGGTGGGGCCCAGAGTGAGGTCTGCAATAAAGTCCTGCAGCCCACCCAGGACCCACGTGGGAGGTTTTTGGTGCGGGTCCTCCACAAGTATCTTGTATATATAAAAATGTCTTGATATTTTGATACTTTTGTATTTTCTTACTGTACATATTGTAACGTTCAAGAAGTCGTACCTCCCGGATGGGAAGAGTTATAATGTTTATTGTTAATGCAAAACAAAATATTCTTTTTGTCTTTTACAGCCCGGGAGTGCTGTGTTTTACCAAGGGGGGATGTGTAGCCCAGCTACGCAGGCACACATGAAAATCCAGGAAAGTGCACTGGAAGGTAACAGCCAAAGCTTGATATGCATTCACTCATGTCACTCACATTTAGACACACCCATATGGGTATATAAGTTGGTGGGTGTCAGCATAGAGGGTCTTCAGCTTCCTGTCTTAAGACAGAGATTCAGTCAGTTAGCTCCGGGAGGCTCAGGAGTGAGTCATCCCTTGGATAGTTACCTGTCTGAGTTAGTCAGTCAGATTGGTTTCCTGCTGAGTTCAGAGCAGAGACTTCAGCCGCCTGTCCCAGGACAGTGAAGTTCAGTCGACAGAGGTCCTGGACTAGGAGAATACTGAGAGCTGCTCAGCGAGCCCAAACAGGGAATCTGTGATTCGACTTCTATGCAGCAGTGCTTATGTTAAGAGCGGAAAGCAGGGCGAAGGGCACAGTGGAGAAGACAGAGCAGTGCCTTAGGTATTGGATTACCTGCACTAAATCACCGGTCACTGGGGACCGAAGCGTTGCTATTGTTTCAGGCATAGTAACAAGAAAACCAGAGGCATCTGGACTACAGGTCGCAGAGAGCAGCCCTAAGTGTCAATACGTAACCGGAGTCAGGTGGAACAGGGACTTTGAGCAAGGCCATGCAAAAGTAAGGACTTAGTTTCATCATTAGAAGGCTCCACTACAACGTTGACCGGGCAGTACAGCTATTGAGACAGCTGGAGAGTTTAGAGTTAACTTCGCTTCAGGCAAGTTAGACTCACCTACATATTGGAAAGTTAAGGAGGCCTCTAACCTGCTCGGCTGCTACCTGAAAGTGCACTCTCCACCCCGAACAGCTTCCCGGGATCTGCTTGAACCATCATCAGTAAAAGGTATGAAAAGAAGCTACCTTGGGTGTGACTGAATTCTTATTGCACCCTGCATCATCATCTCCACCATAGACTTCCAGGGACCCGTCTCACCTGTGGGAGACTACCACCAAGCTGCCCCATAACATCCCCTGTGAAAGTCCTCCTAGCAGCGCTGGTACAATTACCAGAAACCACAGGTGGCGTCACGAACTATTTCAAATCCCCTGTAAATATCCCTATCGCATTGACCGCCAGGGCCACGGACCGAGCCACCGCTGCCAGTGACAACTCCCATAGACTTCCATGGGCTCGGCTCCGAGTACCCCATAGCCCTGGTATCCACAATTGTGGTGCGTGGTCGAGTCACATGCATATAATGACAGGGACTGGGGAGCCATGCACATCATGATAGGGATGAAGGGACAATGCATACCCGGCTTATACTCGAGTCAATAAGTTTTTTTGTGGCAAAATTAGGTGCCTCGGCTTATAATCGAGTAGGCTTATACTCGAGTATATATGGTATGTGGGGTCCCCCCTATTTTTACTAACGAGCGAAGGCAAAGCAGACAGCTGTGGGCTGATATTAATAGGCTGGTAAGGGGCTATGGATATTGTTCCCTTCCCAGACTAACATCACTGAAAAAGATACAGTCTTACCAACACCAGGTCCGATTACCAATGTACCAGCAGAATGCAGCAGGCCCCCATGATAAAGGCGAGAGCAGCACAGGTGCACCCCCTCCGTGAATTGGTAGGTTTGTGAGTGGCTGTTTGCATCAGTATTTTGCACCTCTATTGCCCCCCGCCTTTCTCATGGGGTTCTTCTGCATCCTAGTGGTACATTGGTAATCTGAGCTGGTGTTAGTAAGACTGTATCTTTTTCTGTGATTTTTTTTTTTTGTCCTATGTTAGCCATTTTTAATTTTACTGTGAGGACTCGCAAGTGTGAGGATCCTTGACGTGAGTTGCGAGCTGGCATATTTTGGCCAAAATATCTACCAATGCCTCATGTAATATATTTAATTTATACATTATTTTTCATCCTTTTATTGAACATTTTTCCATTTTTATGCAGGATGCAGCCAGTCCCTTTAGTGTTGGTTGAGTGAATTGGAGCATCTGTCTTTTGGGTTGCACTCATGTAGCACTGGGCAGCCCGCCTAATCTAATAGTATGGGTTTCATTAATAGGCTGTAAGCCAGACATTGTGCATCACATATATCTGTGTGACTGACATACTACGCAAGTTCCATCAGTGTACATGTCTAATACTACACAGCCACCTGCTCCATGAATTGGTAGGTTTGCGAGTGGCTGTTTGCATCAGTATTTTGCACCTGTGCTGCCCCCACCTTTATCATGGGGGTTTGCTGCATCCTACTGGTGCATTGGTAATCTGATATGGTGTTCGTAAGCACCAACCCCATGAAAAGAATCAATGGGGAAATGAAGATCCATAAAAAATAACTTTTATTGATAATTAAAATTAATTGCATAGTTAAAAAAGCAGAACACCTCACATAGAGGACGGCTCAGACCAAAAATAACAACAATATAGGTATATAAAAAATAGGACCAATATACTAGAAAAGGTGTTACCATACAATGATACAAAAAGGATTATCAAGGAATACAGTTCTACCAAAATGTCAGCAGTAGTCATCAGGTTGTAAATGTTAGAAAAATAAGGTGCTTAGTGTTCCATACTCTTAATTCAGTGTATTGCTAAAAATACCCAAATAGCAATACGCTGGATTAAGAGTATTTTTGATATACCTATATTGTTGTTATTTTTGGTCTGAGCCATCCTCTATGTGAGGTATTCTGCTTTTTTAATTATGCAATTAATTTTAATTACGGTATCAATAAAAGTTAATTTTTCTGGATCTCTTCATTTCCCCTTGTGTACAGTACAGACCAAAAGTTTGGACACACCTTCTCATTCAAAGATTTTTCTGTATTTTCAGGACTATGAAAATTGTAGAATCACACTGAAGGCATCAAAACTATGAATTAACACATGAATTACATGAATTACACTTAACAAAAAAGTGTGAAACAACTGAAAATATGTCTCATGTTCTAGGTTCTTCAAAGTAGCCACCTTTTGCTTTGATTACTGCTTTGCACGCAGAAAAGGTGAACGGATGGACTCTACATGCCTGGTTCCCACCGTGAAGCATGGAGGAGGTGGTGTGATGATGTGTGGGGGTGCTTTGCTGGTGACACTGTTAGGGATTTATTCAAAATTGAAGGCATACTGAACCAGCATGGCTACCACAGCATCTTGCAGCAGCATGCTATTCCATCCAGTTTGCGTTTAGTTCGACCATCATTTATTTTTCAACAGGACAACGACCCCAAACACACCTCCAGGCTGTGTAAGGGTTATTTGACCAAGAAGGAGAGTGATGGGGTGCTATGCCAGATGACCTGGCCTCCACAGTCACCAGACCTGAACCCAATCGAGATGGTTTGGGGTGAGCTGGACCGCTCACCACTTCAGTTTTGAATAAATCCCCAACAGTGTCACCAGTAAAGCACCCCCACACCATCACACCTCCTCCTCCATGCTTCACGGTGGGAACCAGGCATGTAGAGTCCATCCGTTCACCTTTTCTGCATGCAAAGCAGTAATCAAAGCAAAAGGTGGCTACTTTGAAGAACCTAGAATATAAGACATAATTTCAGTTGTTTCACACTTTTTTTGGTAAGTGTAATGTATAATTCCACATGTGTTTGAGTCGCTCACTTAGTACCAGGGCAATGGGGTACTCGGCACCGAGCCCATGGAAATCTATGGGGTTTGTCACTGGCAGCGGGACTCGGTCCGTGGCCCTGGGCGCTCATACAATGGGGAATATTTACAGGGGATATTTAGGATAGGTAGTTCGTGACGCCACCTGTGGTATCTGGTTAATTGAACCAGCGCTGCTATAAGGACTTTCACGGGGGATGTTATGGGGGCAGTTGGGTGGTAGTCTCCCACAGGTGAGACGGGTCCCTGGAAGTCTATAGTGATGATGATGCAGGGTATAGATAATAATTCAGTCACACACGAAATAGCTTCTTTTCATACCTTTTACTGGTAGATGGTTCACGTAGATCCCGGGGAGCTGGTCGGGGTGGAGAATGCACATTCGGGTAACCGCTGAGCAGGTTAGAGGCCTCCTTTACTTCAAATGTAGGTGAGTCCAACTTGCCTGAAGCGAAGTTAACTCTGAATCTCCAGCTTTCTCAATAGCTATACTGCCCGGCCAACGTTGTGGTGGAAACTTCTAAGTGGTGAAAACTAAGTCTATATTTGCTGATCAGGCTAGACTCCTGTTTTCCCTGTCTCCGGTTATGTATTGACACTTAGGGCTGCTCTCTGCGACCTGTAGTCCAGATGCCTCCAGTGTTCTTGTTACTAAGCTTGAAACTGTAGCAACGCTTCAGACCCGGTGTCCGGCAATTTAGTGCAGGTAATCCAATACCTGTAGCACTTCTCTAACTTCTCCACTGCGCCCTTCGCCCTGCTTCTGCTCTTTGCATAAGCACTTGCAGCTTTCGATGGAAATAGTCAGCTTTCTCCCGAGCTCGCTGAGCAGCTCTCAGTTTCCTCCTTGCTTCAGCTTCTACTGAGGTACTGATTAAGGGTAGCTCTGACTAGGCTAGGATGATGCACTTCACCCGTACTAGCCTCCACTTCTTTGTCAGGTGAGCTATGCTAGCTCTGCGAGGATTCAGTCCTCTCTCCTCTCCAAGTCCAGACTGAACTGGCACTGAACTGCACTGTCTGAAGACAGGAAACTAACTGACTGATCTGAGCTCTTCTCAGACAGGAAACAGACTGACTCTGCTACGTGTCACCACCTCCTATACCCCTGGTGGGTGTGTCTGAAATTGTAAGTGAAGTGCATGAATAGCAAGCTTTTGTGGTTACCTTCCTGTGCATTCTCCTGGATTTTATGTGTGTGCCTGCGTAGCTGGGCTACACATCCCCCCTTGGTAAAACACAGCACTCCCGGGCTGTAAAAGACAAAAAGAACATTTGTTTTGCATTAACATAAACATTATAACTCTTCCCATCCCGGAGGTACGAATTCTTGAACGTTACTATTTGTACAATAGGAAAATACAAAAGTATTAAAATATCAAGATTAGAGTTGAGCGATACTTTCCGATATCCTAAAGTATCGGAATCGGAATGGTATCGCCGATATCACTAAAATATCGGCGATACCCGATACCGATACCGGAAGTCCCATGTAAGTCTATGGGAACAAAATATCGAAATTAAAAAAAACCCATTCTTGCCTTGTTGGTTAATTGTACATGAAGGAAAACAAGAAAGAGTAATGTAGAATGTATTGGGGAAGGTTGAGGAGACATTAAAGGCATAGATGTTTAACCCAATCAAATGGAATAGCATAAATATTTTTTTTTTAAAGATGTTCGGATTGACGAAGAAATTGACAATGTTAACGTTTTTTATATTTTGGCAAATATGTATATTACACAACTTCCATGCTCTTCATCTTCACCTTTTTAACTTTTCACACACTTTCTCCTTCATAATCTTCTGCAGCATCATCTTTTTCA
Organism: Oophaga sylvatica; assembly: GCA_033576555.1. Lineage (NCBI taxonomy): Eukaryota > Metazoa > Chordata > Amphibia > Anura > Dendrobatidae > Oophaga > Oophaga sylvatica. The sequence goes on from JARQOD010000009.1 coordinate 6,506,969, forward strand.
TCAAATTATTCTTCATCTTCACCTTCTTTATCTTCTTCTTAAACTTCTTGCTATTCATCTTTGTTAACATTACTCATATTCTTCTTATTAAACTATTATTCTTATTCATATTCTGCTTCATCTTCTTCATCATATTCTTATTTGTGACAGAGAATCCTGTACTTGTAATCTGTCAAAGTATGAATTTTTCATCCTTCCGTTCTTGCTGTCACAAAAGATTTAAATTACAACAGTATTTGTCCGTGTTCAGTTTAGCCTGCAGCAGCAGGCATTTTCCAGGGGCACCACGAGGAGGAACGGACTCACCCCCATACACTGCTTAGTCTTCTTCTGCTTAGAATTTAGAGCATATATTTTGCTCTTCATTTTGGTCTTATACTTCATGTTCTTCTGCTTTTAGATCTTCTGCTTATTGTTCTTGTGTCTCTTGTTCCGTATCTTGTATTTGTAGCACAATCTTGTACCAGCTGATGTTACTGGGACACGGTTACTAAGCAGGAGGTACCTGTGCTCCAAAGCACTACCAAGGACCAGCAGACGTTGCTGGAACTCGGATACCGAGATGGAGGCACCTAGGCCAAAGGCACTGTGGAGAACCAGCTGACGGTACTGGAACCCGGAGGGGCAGCAGAAGGAAAAGAGCCAATGGCACAACCGAGGACCAGCTGACGTTACTGGGACACGGTTACTAAGCAGGAGGTACCTGTGCTCCAAAGCACTACCAAGGACCAGCAGACGTTGCTGGAACTCGGATACCGACATGGAGGCACCTAGGCCAAAGGCACTGCGGAGAACCAGCTGACGGTACTGGAACCCGGAGGGGCAGCAGAAGGAAAAGAGCCAATGGCACAACCGAGGACCAGCTGACGTTACTGAACCCCAGTAACACAGGAGCAAGTGTTGACTGTGCTAACAGCACTTCCGAGCAACAACTGGCGGTGTTGGAGCCCAGGGTCAAGGAGGATGTTTAAATACTAGATCAAGTAATTTCCTTGTTACCTGTCAATTTTAAATGTCTATACTTCAAACAAGAGAAAGATAACCTTTACTACCATAAGATGATGATTTCATTTAAACTAATATCTAGATAAATAAAGAATTGACAAACATAAACACATACATTAACATGTTGAACAGCAATGCAAACCACAAAATAAATTAGTTAAGGAATCTGCTATACGGTTGTACATAAAAGCATACAAGTACATATCTGAATCCATTAATGATGGATAAGTAACAGTATGTACACCATTTTTATTGTATAGACAATGAATGTCTGACTTCAAAACATCATCAGCATTACAAGTTATCTGTGATATTACTAAAATGTTCCATTTGCTGAATAATGTCCCTAAATATTTTATACAAAATTATACAATTTCCATCATGTAATACTCATAATATGTGGCAATAATCATTTTTATTAACAAACATAACCTTTAAAAAGTGCATAGTGCATAGTGAAAATTGCTATTTATGGCTGACTGTCGACTTGGAAGCATGACAACAGATAGATAAGGTATATATAGATGACACTGCATAGCCACAGATGGTGAATGGCAATGTAATACTGTACCTCAATAAAGTGTGCGTCACTACTACATATTTTTTTTTATATAGCTGTATAAACAGGGTACATGGATGTATGCTTGTGCCTTTGTTTTGACGCACAGACTGCCTTCCTGCTGAGACGCATTGGGTAGTGAACAGTTGTGTGCAGTGTTCACTGCAGTCTCTGCGGAATAACCACACTTAGACCTTATAACTTTTCAGACTTTCTTTATCAATCTACCAAGATGAAGAAGGCAGGGAGTAAGGCACGTGGTCGTGGAGTTTCTTCAGGGAGAGGACGTGGGGATTCTGTGGCTGCTGCGGCCCCCAGTGACACAGCATCCACCAGTTTTCCCGGGCCGTGAGCGTTCCTTTATGCGCACTTTTGTAGGAGCTCGGAGTACCCCCCTGCTGCGGGAAGAAACAAATTGAAGCCGTTGTTGTTTGGATGTCAGCCAATGCATCGACTTCAATTGCTTCCACCTCCTCTCAGGACCACAGCACTGTTGGGCAACCATCTGTCTCTTCACCGCCTGGCAAATTGCCCAGGCAGTCAGAGAGTTCTGTACAGGAGCCAGCTGAGTGTCTGCTTCTGTTCTCAGAATCTATTGGCTTGCAAACAGGGGCCCAGCCAAGCAGCATTCTGTAATGTGAAGAGGGAGTATGCAGTGATGCGCAACAGCTGTGTCTCTCTGAATCTGAAGAGGCGGGTGAGACAGTGCCGATGGTCAGCACACCGCAGAACGCATCTGATGATGATGATGAGACCCAGGTGCCAGTTTCTGTTGAGCATGGTGCTGGCCAGACCACCCAACAGCAGGTGTTGGAAGAGGGTAGTGGAGATGATGAGGTCCAAGACCCAACATGGCATGAAGAACAGGAAGGTGGTGGGAGCAGCTCAGAGGAATAATAATAATATTTATTTATATAGCGCCATCATATTCCGCAGCGCTTTACAGTTTAGCAGTTTCAGAACACAAGTCATAAGTAACAACGTTAACAATACAATAATTTAAGCTAAATAAGTCGCCCCTGCTCGTGACAGCTTACAATGTACAATGAGATGGGGGAGATACAAAGTATAGGTGTTTATATACAATGGTGCATTTACAATGATGTTCCAGCCATCTTAAGGGACTGAGGGATGGAGATAGTGAATGGGCTAGAGACACACACACACTTACACAGAATACATAGAATGACTTTGATTAGTGAATGTGATAGGCCGCTCTGAACAAATGTGTTTTGAGGGAGCGCCTGAAACCATGCAAATTGTGGATAGTCCTAATTTCTTGGGGTACAGCATTCCAGAGGATTGGCGTAGAGCAGGAGAAGTCTTGGAGTCGGGAGGTGGGAGGTACGTATTAGTGCAGAGGTTAGTCGAAAGTCGTTTGCAGAGCGCAGCAGTCGGTTAGGCCGATAGATAGAAATGAGGGAGGAGATGTAGGAGGGGTGCTGCACTGTGGAGAGCTTTGTGGGTGAGAACCAGTACTTTGGTTGAAAGCTGGGAGAGGCCTAGAGAAATGGTTAGTGATAGAAGGAAGATAGAGGAAGACATTGCCCCAACGGTACAAACAGGAGGGAGAGTTAGGCTGCAGACTCGGTTGCCTGTAGCCTCCAGTTTGGCACCTGTTCGGAGCAGTTGTCTTCCAAAAGTCAAAACGTGCGCTCCCAGGACTTGCACTGCGTGGTCCTTTTTTCACACACTTGCACATGATATTTGCTATGTGAAATGCAAGCTGTGTAATTAAAAATTAAAAATAGCTAAAAGTGTCAGTCACCTCAATACCACAAATATGTGGAAACATGTGCGGACAAAGCACGTAGTTGAGTTACAAAGACACACTAGAGATGTAGGCCAACCTACAGCAGCACCTACATCTTCAGGTTGTGTTGAAGCCTCTTCATCGAGCTCACACACAGCTGGTTATGCTTCCTCACAGGATCGCCATGGAAGAACCTCGGCCACTGTTGTCCAGAGACAAACTGTTATTCCACACACAGCAGCAAGTTCCCTGTCATCCTCACACTCCAGGCCACAAAACAGCCAGCGGTAGCACAGGCATGGGATAAAAGACGGCCATACTCCGCAAACCATGCACGAGCACAGGCTCTGAATGCTGGCATTGCAAAACTCCTGTCCCTTGAAATGCTGTGATTCAGGCTGGTGGAGACAGACAGTTTCCGTAACTGAATATCATTGTCAATCCCACAATACAATGTGCCAAGCCGATTTCATTTCAGCAGGCAAGCCGTCCCTGGTCTGCAAAAGCATGTTGAGGGAAAAATTAAACATGCGCTACTAAAAGCCCTCAGTAGCAAGGTCCACCTGACCACCGATGCGTGGACCAGTACCCATTGTTATGATCTGCTACAACCAGTAAGGAAAGAAGGGAATTCTGTCCCTACAATACAACTAAGCTGAATCCCTACGATGTAACGGGGAACCTGATCCTGCGACCAGACCCGCTAAAGTCCTCATCTAGTGTGAACGAAGACCTATAGTTGCGAGGGAGTAATCCCTACAAGATCTAGGGACTGTGAGAAAAGGTGGACACCTCCTAACATAAATTGTAGCATGGATAATTAAACAGAAAAATAAATACTTTGTGATCCTAACATCAAGCAAAACTGACAGATTAAGGCACCTAAGCACCCGGCTAGCTTAACAGTAGATAATACAATGAAGTCAAGCAAAGCCAGAAGGGCGGAGCCAGACTAAATAGGGAAAAAAGGTCATGTGACCAGCAAACTGAAACAAAACCTAACAAGAGGGTTCTAACACCCATGGCCAGGGACAATACCTTTCCCTCACTGCCCATTGGGTCAATGTTGTGCAGCCGGGGTACTGATCTTGCGAGTGGCGCTGTACGTGTTCTGCCAACTCCAAGGATTGCAGGAATCAAGTCTGTACACATTGATTCCTCCTCCTATTCCAGTTCCTCAGAATCATCGCTGCAGGAGCCGTCACGGTCTACCTCCACATGGACCGTGAACGTTTACCTGTTGCGACCGATATGAGCACAGCCGTGTCCAAATGTCAACAGGCCATCCTGAAATTAATTTCCATGGGGAATCTTAGCCACACAGCGCAGGAGCTCTGTAATGCCATAAAGCAGGAGAGCGACGTGTGGTTTTTGGAAGAGAATCTACAGGCAGGCTTGGTAGTGTGTGACAATGGCCGAAATCTGGTGTCAGCTCTGGGCCTTGGCAACCTCACTCACATACCATGTCTGTCATATGTGCTCAACTTGGTCGTGCAGAGTTTTTTGAGGGACTATCCGGATCTTGATGCACTGCTGCACAAGGTCCGCCTAGAGTGCGCTCACTTGCGACGTTCCAGCATGGCCAGATCGCTGATTGCAGCTCTGCAACGCAGATTTCACCTTCATGAACATCGCATCATATGTGACGTACCCACCAGGTGGAATTCCTCGTTACATATGTTGGAGCGGTTGTGTGAGCAGCAGCCAACAGTAATGGAGTATCAGCTGCATCAGGCGCAGTCAACTCGCAATTTGCGCCGTTCACACTTCACCACTACTGAGTGGGCCTCTATAATAAGAATAATAATATTATTTATTTATATAGCGCCATAATATTCCGCAGTGCTTTACAGTTTAACAGTTTCAAAACACGAGTCATAAGTAACAACGTTAACAATACAATAATTAAAGCAAAATCAGCCGCCCCTGCTGGTGAAAGCTTACAATCTACAATGAGGTGTGGGAGATACAAAGTACAGGTGTTTATATACAATGGTGTTTTTACAATGATGGTCCAGCCATTTTAAGGAAGTGAGGGATGCATGGAGATAGTGAATGGGCTACACACACAGAATTACACATAGAATGACTTTGATTAGTGAATGTGATAGGCCACTGTGAACAAATGTGTTTTGAGGGAGCGCCTGAAACCATCCAAATTGCGGATAGTCCTAATTTCTTGGGGTAGAGCATTCCAGAGGATTGGCGCAGCGCGGGTGAAGTCTTGGAGTTGGGAGTGGGAGGTACGGATTAGTGCAGAGGTTAGTCGAAGGTCGTTTGCAGAGTGCAGCAGTCGGTTAGGCCGATAAATATAAATAAGGGAGGAGATGTAGGGGGGTGCTGCGCTGTGGAGAGCTTTGTTGGTGAGAACCAGTAATTAGAATTGGATCCTATAATGAATGGGCAGCCACTGCCAGTGTAATGAGTGGCGAATAACTCTATGAAGGATATCTGCCACGTTTTGCGTGCGTTTGATGAGTCAACGCGGATGGCGAGTGCAGATGATGCACTAGTCAGCCTGACTGTCCCCTTATCTGCCTGCTTCAAAAAACACTGCAAGCACTAAGGCATGAGGTTTTGGAAGAGGTGGAGGATGAGGAGTCACAAATTCCATCACCTTCTGGACAGTCAGCGCAACGTGGTTCCTCACAAAGGGCTGGAGGACTTTCAAAGTACCATGCTGTATCAACAATTGAACCTCCAGAGTCGCTGTCTATATTTTCATAACCATTACAAACTTTTAATGTATTTACAAAGCACATAATGTACAGTTTTTGTCTATCCTTTTGTAATGCTATTGTGTTTCCATAAACTGATGTTACAGAATTATGATACAAAGTTTTTAAATTTTGAGTTTTAAATTTTGTAAATTTATATGTATTTGAAGGACTTTGTGAGGAGGATGAGGAGGAGTCAATGGAGGAGGAAGACATCGCTCCAGAGGGAGGTAGACAATGCTCTAGTCAGTATGTAGACCAAGGGTGGGGTGATGCACAGCAGGCGGAGATGACGCCTCTTGCAGGGGACAACGTTTCTTGGCCAGTTGGGAGTCTGCAGCACATGGTTGATTTCATGCTGCAGTGGCTGAGAAACGACCGCCGCATCGAACACATTCACACCACGTCTGATTATTGGGTGTACACCCTCCTAGACCCTCGCTACCGGGACAACTTACAAAGCCTCATCACACCGTTGAACCGGGAGCGTAAAATGCGGAAGTACCAAGACACACTGGTGCAATCCATAATGTTCTCCATTCCAGCCGAGAGCACTGCTGCTGCTACTGATTTACAAAGCAGCTCTGTGCGTCGAGGCAGTGGAGACAGCTCTGCAACAAGAGGGAGCACAAGCAGCGCCTCTGCACAGGGCAAGAACAGTATGTTCCAAATGTGTCGAAGTTTTGTGGCAGCGCCACCAATGTCTACACCATCCGAGACGGCTCCAGTCAGCAGGAGGCAACATTTCCGTAAGATGGTTACAGACTACATGTCTTGCCCTCTCAGTGTACTCTCAGATGGCTCTTCCCCATTCAAGTTTTGTGTCTCTAAGCTGGATACATGGCCAGAGCTTAGCCAGTATGCATTGGAGGTGCTGGCTTGATCTGCTGCCAGTGTATTATCGGAGCGCGTCTTTACTGCTGCAGGTGGTGTACTAACAGACCGTTGCATGCGACTATCCTACGATAATGTAGAACGGCTTACTTTTCTGAAAATGAACTAGGCATGGATCTCGCCTGAATTTGCCTGTCCGGTTTCAGATTAACTAACTGGTTGGCAACGTTTTCCATGTCTCCTGTTATGTTCATCTTTCTACCACCTGAGCTATACTCCCTGGGCTACAACACTGCCAGTTGCTGCTCAGAAGTGTCGTGTCCACAGACCAATACACAAGCTATAGTAATAGTGGGGTTCAGTAACGCCTGCTGTTCCCTGCTGTGTGTCCGGCAAAAATTACTGCTACCTAGCTACACATGTTTAAAAAAACATGACATGTTAAAGTGGCTAGTGCTACACATAGATATCAGGCTACACCCTTATTTCTAAGCTGTAAACAAGTGAAACGTCAAATTTAAAACCATTCAATGATTAGTGTTGGTAACAAATCTGTAACTAAATAATTGTGACATATTATGGCAGATATCCACATGTCTAACACAAATGCTAACACAAAAGCATACTTATGCTATAGGGTACTGATGGTGAACCTTCTCACTCCATAACTTTGACCAATCCAACTCACATCATGCCTCAAATGCTGCAATGTTGGAAGTGCATAATGTGGGTTGAACTTTGACAACAGCTGCAGTGCGAAGGTTATCCTTCTGTGTTCTTGGCTTTTAAATAAAAGCATACAAGTAAATATAATAATACATTGTTGATTAAGGGACATGATGTACACCTGTAATATTGTGCAAACAATGGATGTAGGACTATTCCTCTTCAACATTACTTATATTTGTGTCATTTGAAAAAATACATATTTTAGTTAAAAATTAAAAACCCATGTTCAGTAGCTGTGAAAGGCCCGTTTGTGTACTTCTATATTGTTTGCAACCAATGTATTGTATACGGATGGAAGCGCGTCACACTAATAGATTAGATTTATTTTAAATGGAATGTAGCAGAACCAATTGGAGATAAATGAAAAGGATGAGCCACTGAGACACGCTCAGCAGAGTACAAGCAGCAGTGCTTGAACAAGTAACTGGAGCGTGATCTGCACTCAAAAAAGTAAAAAACACAGACTGAAGTGAACACTGAAACACAACTGTCCACAATCTGTGAAAAGCTCCTTTCTGTACTTCTATAGTGTTTGCAACCAATGTATTGTATACGGATGGAAGCGCGTCACACTAATAGATTAGATTTATTTTAAATGGAATGTAGCAGAACCAATTGGAGATAAATGAAAAGGATGAGCCACTGAGACACGCTCAGCAGAGTACAAGCAGCAGTGCTTGAACAAGTAACTGGAGCGTGATCTGCACTCAAAAAAGTAAAAAACACAGACTGAAGTGAACACTGAAACACAACTGTCCACAATCTGTGAAAAGCTCCTTTCTGTACTTCTATAGTGTTTGCAACCAATGTATTGTATACGGATGGAAGCGCGTCACACTAATAGATTAGATTTATTTTAAATGGAATGTAGCAGAACCAATTGGAGATAAATGAAAAGGATGAGCCACTGAGACACGCTCAGCAGAGTACAAGCAGCAGTGCTTGAACAAGTAACTGGAGCGTGATCTGCACTCAAAAAAGTAAAAAACACAGACTGAAGTGAACACTGAAACACAACTGTCCACAATCTGTGAAAAGCTCCTTTCTGTACTTCTATAGTGTTTGCAACCAATGTATTGTATACGGATGGAAGCGCGTCACACTAATAGATTAGATTTATTTTAAATGGAATGTAGCAGAACCAATTGGAGATAAATGAAAAGGATGAGCCACTGAGACACGCTCAGCAGAGTACAAGCAGCAGTGCTTGAACAAGTAACTGGAGCGTGATCTGCACTCAAAAAAGTAAAAAACACAGACTGAAGTGAACACTGAAACACAACTGTCCACAATCTGTGAAAAGCTCCTTTCTGTACTTCTATAGTGTTTGCAACCAATGTATTGTATACGGATGGAAGCGCGTCACACTAATAGATTAGATTTATTTTAAATGGAATGTAGCAGAACCAATTGGAGATAAATGAAAAGGATGAGCCACTGAGACACGCTCAGCAGAGTACAAGCAGCAGTGCTTGAACAAGTAACTGGAGCGTGATCTGCACTCAAAAAAGTAAAAAACACAGACTGAAGTGAACACTGAAACACAACTGTCCACAATCTGTGAAAAGCTCCTTTCTGTACTTCTATAGTGTTTGCAACCAATGTATTGTATACGGATGGAAGCGCGTCACACTAATAGATTAGATTTATTTTAAATGGAATGTAGCAGAACCAATTGGAGATAAATGAAAAGGATGAGCCACTGAGACACGCTCAGCAGAGTACAAGCAGCAGTGCTTGAACAAGTAACTGGAGCGTGATCTGCACTCAAAAAAGTAAAAAACACAGACTGAAGTGAACACTGAAACACAACTGTCCACAATCTGTGAAAAGCTCCTTTCTGTACTTCTATAGTGTTTGCAACCAATGTATTGTATACGGATGGAAGCGCGTCACACTAATAGATTAGATTTATTTTAAATGGAATGTAGCAGAACCAATTGGAGATAAATGAAAAGGATGAGCCACTGAGACACGCTCAGCAGAGTACAAGCAGCAGTGCTTGAACAAGTAACTGGAGCGTGATCTGCACTCAAAAAAGTAAAAAACACAGACTGAAGTGAACACTGAAACACAACTGTCCACAATCTGTGAAAAGCTCCTTTCTGTACTTCTATAGTGTTTGCAACCAATGTATTGTATACGGATGGAAGCGCGTCACACTAATAGATTAGATTTATTTTAAATGGAATGTAGCAGAACCAATTGGAGATAAATGAAAAGGATGAGCCACTGAGACACGCTCAGCAGAGTACAAGCAGCAGTGCTTGAACAAGTAACTGGAGCGTGATCTGCACTCAAAAAAGTAAAAAACACAGACTGAAGTGAACACTGAAACACAACTGTCCACAATCTGTGAAAAGCTCCTTTCTGTACTTCTATAGTGTTTGCAACCAATGTATTGTATACGGATGGAAGCACGTCACACTAATAGATTTGATTTTTTTCTAATATAATGGAGCTGCACCAATTCCACTAAATAAAATAAAAAAAAAAAAAAAAAAAGTGACACGTGCAGATGCCTACAAACAGCGGTGGATGCAGAGCAAACTGCAGCGTCACCTGCACTGTCACACACACACCTTGCACAGAGCTGTTAAAACAACACTGGCAAAATGAAGCTTTACACAGCGGTTGGTAAACTAGCCTGCCTCAAGCACAGTAGTACACAAAATCGCTATATCTAACTGTCCCTCAGAGTGAGCAGAGTAGCGTTCTGTCCCTTACTGAGTTCACAGCACAGTGACGCTAAAATGGCGGCGGCGCCTTTTATAGTGCATTCTGACATCATTTCAGCAGCCAATCACAGCCATGCCATTAGTTAAGATGACCGCAGCATTACAGGATGTGCCCACACTTCGTAGGATTCCTCATTGGCTGACTAAAATCACATTGCCTCTCAAAGAATTATGGGAACTTCCGATTCCGGTATACGATATGGAAAAAGTATCGGAATTAAGTATCGGAATTCCGATAACGCGAATATCGGCCGATACCCGATACTTGCGGTATCGGAATGCTCAACACTAATCAAGATATCAAACGTGTTCATATATACAAGATACTTGTGGAGGACCCGCACCAAAAACCTCCCACGTGGGTCCTGGGTGGGCTGCAGGACTTCTGACTGCAGACCTCACTCTAGGCCCACCATACGGGTTTTTCTTCAGAGGTTGATAGTAATGGTTTCATGTAAAACCAAGATAATGCACCGTAGCGCAACTATTCACAAAGCAAGTTCTTGGGCTGGCACAGTCCACAGCCACGCAGTCCATTGGCATGGTTAAAACACATTTCAAATAATTACATTAATACTTTTTCAAACTTTATACAATTTTTCAGATGCAATAAACCCTATCTGGGTCTTGCTAACTAGTCTACTAGGACTACTCCTGATAGCGAATAGGTAGTTTACCTTTAGTGATACGTTCTGACCTACGTGGGGTAGCGTCAGGTATGGTAGTCTCTAACCTTTCTGTTCTGCGTAACGGCAAACTATAGACACGACTCCACCTCTCTAGGGACCTGGCAAGCATGCTAGTGACTGGAGGAGGCGGTACTGCTTCACCAGCTTCACCAGAGGACTCCACTTCTTGTGGTGCTTCTTGGGGTTCTAATGGTTGAGGGTCTGCCAGAATAGGTTCTTCTGGAACTGGCTCAACTGGCACAATTGGTATGACTGGTGGTAGAGACTCCCCTTGCGGTTGATAAAACTGCAGCACAGGAATAATTACAGCGTCTCCCAATCTGGGCCAATCCGCAGGTAAATCTCCCAAATCCGTGTGTATGACTGCTTCAGCACTCTCTTTCTGAAGGACAACAGTGTTTTCTTCACGGAGCTTTAATGGGCAAGGACACAACTTTAAATGATCTCTGGACACCGTTGCCGTAGTTTTTCCTCCATCCTTGCTGATGGTACAGACCTTGCTGTTATCAAAATTGGAATTTTGCACGACATATGGCTCCTGTTCCCACTGATCATCCAACTTGTGTGTTCTTCTTTTCCTTTTGAGAACCATTTCTCCAGGCATAAAAGGCTTAGCGGGAGCATTTTTGTTATAGTTCTTCTCTTGCTTTTCTCTTACTTTGTTGAGACTGTCTTCTACGCAGGCTTGTACTCGCTTGTACTGTTCCTGTCGAGTTGTGTCCCAATCTTCAACACTGTCATCAGCCTCTGGTTCTACCACTCCCAGCTCCAAATCCATTGGCAGTCTTCCAGGTCTTGCTCTCATAAGGTAAGCTGGAGTGCAGTTAGTGGAACTTACTGGGATGTGGTTGTACAAGTCAACCAGGTCGGGTAACAAGTCTGGCCACCGATTCCTTTCTTCCAGGGGTACAGTTTTCAGTAAATCCATGACAATGTGATTCATCTTTTCACAAAGGCCGTTGGTCTGAGGGTGGTATGGTGTTGTTCTGATCTTTTTGCATCCATACAGTTGACAGAATTCCTGAAACAGTTCAGCTTCAAATGCAGGACCTCGATCAGTCAGTACCTGCTCGGGATATCCGTGTGGTCTGCAGAAACTGTCTTGGAAGGTTCTTGCTGCTGTCTCTGCTGTCATATCTTTGACAGGGGCGAGCACCAGAAACCTGGAATAGTGATCCACCATGGTCAGGGCATATGAGTATCCTGACCTGCTTGGGGACAACTTGACGTGATCCAATGCCACAATCTCCAAGGGACGAGTCGTCCGGATAGGCTGCAGGGGTGCTCTCTGACTATGATAGTCTTTTCGTCTGAGACCACAGGGTCCACAGTTCCGGCACCACTTCTCGATGGAGCTGCGCATCCCTACCCAGTAGAACCGACACCTCAACAGGGTCTCCAGCTTTTTCCAGCCAAAGTGTCCTGCTTGATCGTGGTAGGCTTCCAACACCATTTGGATGTCTGCTCTGGGCACCACTATCTGCCAAGCCATCTCGTGGGTCCTTGGGTCGACGTATCTCCTGCACAACTTCTCACGGTATATGAACAACCGGCTTCTTTCATTCCACAGGAGCTTTGCTGGCATGGATGCATCTTTCTCCAAGGAGGAACCTTCCTGTTTTATCAGCTCCTTAACACGGCTGACCACGGGATCGCTGTCCTGAGTCTCTTTCCAGCTGTGATGAGGTAAAGGGTTCAACATCTCACCACACCGCTTTCTGTAGACTCGTTGCTCTTGGACCATCCCATTTCGGTGGAACGCAGGTAGCTCAATTTCTTCCAGATCGTCTGACTCTTCCTCTGTGTCAGATTCATGCGGCATTCTGGACAAGGCGTCCGCGTTGGCATTTTTACGGCCTGCCCTGTACTTGATGGTAAACTGGTAATTTGACAACCGAGCCATCCAACGTTGCTCCATGGCTCCCAGCTTGGCTGTTTCCAGATGCGTCAAGGGGTTATTGTCTGTAAACGCAGTGAACCTGTTGGAGGCAAGGTAATGTTTAAATCTTTCGGTAATGGCCCAGACCAGCGCCAGGAACTCCAGTTTGAAGCTGCTATAGTTTTCCGGATTCCTCTCAGTTGGCCGGAGTTTTCTGCTGGCATATGCAATGACTTTTTCTTGGCCTTTCTGCTTCTGACTGAGGACCGCTCCTAATCCTTCGTTACTGGCATCTGTGTATAGCAGGAACGGTTGGCTGTAATCTGGGTAGGCTAAGATTTCATCGCCGGTAAGGATCTCTTTCATCTCTTTGAATGCCTCAGCTTGTTCTTTTCCCCAATTGAATGGAAGGTTTCTGCTCTTAAGAGGTTGTCCTACCAGGAGGTCCTGCAAAGGCGCCGCTTTCTTAGTGTAATCTTTTACAAACCTCCTGTAGTAACCTGTTAGTCCCAGGAACTGACGCACCTCCTTCAGGTTCTTCGGCTCTGGCCATTTCTGAATAGCTGTGACCTTCTCGGGGTCCGGCGCTACTCCTTCGGAACTGACAATGTGTCCCAAGTACTGTACCTTCCGTTTGAGCAGGTGGCATTTAGAGGGCTTTAGTTTCATCCCAAACTTGGACAATGACTCAAATACCTCCGCCAGGTGCTTCAGATGATCTTCATATGTCTTAGAGTACACAATTACGTCATCCAAGTACAGCAGCACAGTTTCGAAGTTGAGATGTCCCAGGCAGCTCTCCATCACTCTCTGGAATGTTCCTGGGGCACTGCTGAGACCAAACGGCATCCTGTCGAACTTGCAGAGTCCCATTGGGGTGGTGAAAGCAGTTTTCTCCCGGTCCTCCTCAGCCACAGCCACTTGCCAGTACCCACTAGTAAGGTCGAGGGTAGAAAAGTAGTTAGCCGTTTTCAGAGCAGCTAAGGATTCCTCTATACGTGGTAATGGGTATGCATCTTTATGTGTTATACGATTTACTTGCCTATAATCTACACACATTCGCATGCTACCATCCTTTTTCTTCACTAGAACCAGAGGTGCTGCCCAGGGGCTACAACTATCCCTTATCACCCCGGCTTTCTTCATGTCATGCAGCATTTCCTTAGCTTTCTGATAGTGGGCTGGAGGTATAGGCCTGTACCGCTCTTTGATGGGAGGATGACTGCCTGTAGGGATATGATGCTGTACTCCCTTAATGGTCCCAAAATCAAGTGGGTGCTTGCTAAATACTTGTGCGTACTCTTGTACCACCCGTAGTACCCCCTGTTTCTGGTGGAAGGAAATGGTGTCTGTCCCTATATGAAGCTGCTGACACCAGTCCGCTACCGGGGTTGCCGGATCATTATCCTCCGCTGGTTGGCGGGAGGCTAAGGACTCGGTTGTGAGGATAGAATTGTTATCTACGGCATGTAATTTAGCAACTGTAGCATAACGTGGCAAATTTACTTCATCGTCCCCCAGTTGAGAAGTCGTACTGGTACTCTCCCATTTACTACTTCCACTACCCCTCTAGCAATCATGAGTGTAGGTCTGTGTTCTGAGCGATGGGGTTCTACTACTGCTTGGTAGTTCTGTCCCCTCAGACCTATGGCTGCTCTACACCATATTAACATTTCACTCATTGGGGGTATTACAATGGGGTTCGAGTCGGTGACCCGTACATTACCGATTTCACCATCTGTAAGCTCCGCTTGCTGCTGGCACATCAGGGCCCGGATCTCCCTCTGGATCACTCCCTTCTGCTCTGGCTTGGCAACTTCAGCGAGCTGTTGGAGCAAAAACACAACTTCTCCCAGACAGTTACTGATAATGTTAGTACCTAGTATCACATTTAGACCATTTTCCTCATTTACAGTCCTGACTACTAGGAGTCCCTGATCCTTCAGCTCCTCCCTGCCCACTTTTACATTTACGTTTTTGGCTCCAATTACTTCAACAGGGAGACCATTGGTAGCGTACACTGTCAAGTCAGGGCTCGGGGGCTGGAGACTGTCCATGGACCAAAATTTATTGTAAAGGACATCAGGTATGATGGTCACCTGAGATCCCGTGTCCAGCAGTGCAGGGATTGCAATCCCGTCCAGAATCATAGACAGGTAGGGCCGTCCACCACGAACCTGCGATTCCAGTCTAAGGGGCCTGATGAGTCTACTCCTGGGTGTTGGCCCTCTGACCCAGGATCGGCTCGTTTAAAGGACATTGCTGAGCCATATGACCTTTTTGGTTGCAGCGGTAGCAGACGATCTCCCGGCGAGGATGGTGTTGCTCCGGAGTCGCTCCTGGGGGTGGCGTGGTCCTCCTCCGGTGTGGCGACGTCCTCCATTTCCTCCGGTTCATCCAAGGGACATCCTCCGGACAGTCGGCTAGTAGGATCTTCCCTCCTTCCTCTTTCCGCAGTTGCAGGGCCTCCATTACAGTGGCCAAGTTCTTAGTCAGCTGGCGCACTTCTGAGCGCAGACATTGCAACTCACTAGGGGGCGCCACCTGCATTGTAGCTTCTGCCACCTGCGGGGAAAAGGTGGGTACTGCCGGCTTTAGAATGGCTTCACCCGGGTGATACTGATTTGCCACCTCAGGCTTTTCCAGGGGTCGCAGTCCCTTTATTGCCATGTCCTTTAGAGCATCAAAAGTGGCATCTGGATGATCCAAGGACCACCAGTTTACAGTCCTCCTTTCCTCTGGAGACCTCAGTCCCCGCACGAATTGCTCTTTTAACATTTGGCTCTCATCAATGGGACTTGTGGGGTTAGCCTGTTTGAGAGCTCGCAGGGCCCCCTGTAGTCGGCAGGCGTAGTCCCTAATACTGTCACCCGGTCCCTGGAAGCACTGATAAAATGCCATCCGGAGATCCGTTTCTGTGTGGTCCTCGAAGATGGCCTGTAGCTTTAAGAGAATCGCAGGTACCGACTCCTGGTCTGCAATGGGCCAAGTCTCTACTTCTCTCTCAGCCGCACCAGCTAACTGTCCTATTACCACAGCAGCTTTTTGCTTTTCAGTCATTGAGTACATATCTAAAATACTACATATCTTCCATTTAAATCCTGGCAGGGTGCTTGGCTCGCCGCTGTACTGGGGGAGCCACTTCGCTCCAGGCATGTATGGGAGGGTTAGCGGCATTAGCGGGACCACCGGGCCAGGTGAGGGGCCTGCACCCCCATCCTGCGGTACGACGCCAAGCGGTGGGTTATTGGGGCCACCGGCGGGGGCCGCTCCGTCTGCTGGTTGCTGCGACATATTGATGCCCCCTTGGTTAATCTGAGCCTACCTCTTTCACAGGCTGCAGCGGTGGAGACAGGACCTTTGTCGCTGGCGTTCTGATGATGCCGCGGTATCTTGGGATGCAGTTGGCGATGCGGATGGCAATGCAGTTTGTGATGCAGTTTGCGATGCGGATTGCAATGCAGATTGTGATGCAGTTTGCGATGCGGATTGTGATGCAGATTGGGGTGCAGGTTGGGGACGTGTCCAGGAAACTGCGCGTTATTTTAGGTACGCCCCCCTTCTTCACCAGCGCCTGAGGGCGCGAACATGGCGGTAAAATGGCGGAATTTGTCGCCAAACACAGCAAACAGTCTTTTTCACCAAACAGTTCAATATAGGCACACAGGACTCACAATTGCAAGCTTTCGCATCCTGTTCGTGACGCCAAAGATGAGTCGCTCACTTAGTACCAGGGCAATGGGGTACTCGGCACCGAGCCCATGGAAATCTATGGGGTTTGTCACTGGCAGCGGGACTCGGTCCGTGGCCCTGGGCGCTCATACAATGGGGAATATTTACAGGGGATATTTAGGATAGGTAGTTCGTGACGCCACCTGTGGTATCTGGTTAATTGAACCAGCGCTGCTATAAGGACTTTCACAGGGGATGTTATGGGGGCAGCTGGGTGGTAGTCTCCCACAGGTGAGACGGGTCCCTGGAAGTCTATGGTGATGATGATGCAGGGTATAGATAATAATTCAGTCACACACGAAATAGCTTCTTTTCATACCTTTTACTGGTAGATGGTTCACGTAGATCCCGGGGAGCTGGTCGGGGTGGAGAATGCACATTCGGGTAACCGCTGAGCAGGTTAGAGGCCTCCTTTACTTCAAATGTAGGTGAGTCCAACTTGCCTGAAGCGAAGTTAACTCTGAATCTCCAGCTTTCTCAATAGCTATACTGCCCGGCCAACGTTGTGGTGGAAACTTCTAAGTGGTGAAAACTAAGTCTATATTTGCTGATCAGGCTAGACTCCTGTTTTCCCTGTCTCCGGTTACGTATTGACACTTAGGGCTGCTCTCTGCGACCTGTAGTCCAGATGCCTCCAGTGTTCTTGTTACTAAGCTTGAAACTGTAGCAACGCTTCGGACCCCGGTGTCCGGCAATTTAGTGCAGGTAATCCAATACCTGTAGCACTTCTCTAACTTCTCCACTGCGCCCTTCGCCCTGCTTCTGCTCTTTGCATAAGCACTTGCAGCTTTCGATGGAAATAGTCAGCTTTCTCCCGAGCTCGCTGAGCAGCTCTCAGTTTCCTCCTTGCTTCAGCTTCTACTGAGGTACTGATTAAGGGTAGCTCTGACTAGGCTAGGATGATGCACTTCACCCGTACTAGCCTCCACTTCTTTGTCAGGTGAGCTACGCTAGCTCTGCGAGGATTCAGTCCTCCTCCTCCAAGTCCAGACTGAACTGGCACTGAACTGCACTGTCTGAAGACAGGAAACTAACTGACTGATCTGAGCTCTTCTCAGACAGGAAACAGACTGACTCAGCTACGTGTCACCACCTCCTATACCCTGGTGGGTGTGTCTGAAATTGTAAGTGAAGTGCATGAATAGCAAGCTTTTGTGGTTACCTTCCTGTGCATTCTCCTGGATTTTATGTGTGTGCCTGCGTAGCTGGGCTACACATGTTAATTCATAGTTTTGATGCCTTCAGTGTGATTCTACAATTTTCACACTCATGAAAATACAGAAAAATCTTTGAATGAGGTGTGTCCAAACTTTTGGTCTGTACTGTATATTATTTTTTCATGAGTTTGATGGTTATTACATTAATGTGAAGTGCCATTTATTGTTGCTGTGGACAAAAATTTGTGATTTATCATCTGGTGTTAGTACGGTTGTATCTTTTTTGGGATTTTTAAAAATTTTGCTCTATATTAGCCCCCCCACTCCCAAACTATTAACATTCAGCCGTCCCAGAAATAACGCATCATTTTTACGCTGGGAGGGATAAATTTCTATAGACCTTTCCAGCCTGAGAATATCAGCCTCATCTGTCTGTTTACCTCACTCGCGCTGCCCTTGAGAGAACCAGCTCCTGTGAACTAAGGGAACTTAACTGACGTCACCTCAGTTCACAGCAGCCCGGTTCTCGTGGTGCACAGCTCGAGATTCGGCATTAGCTGAGCACTGGACCGTGAACTTTACCCTTCAGGTTCGCCCATCTCTAAAAAAAAAAAAAGGGTAAAAGCCATCCCACCAGTGCAAAGGTATGCTCCATGTCATTTATAGCACTATTGCTTTTACTTATTTACTTACAGCAAGATATATGTTCATTTTGTTTCTATCTTAGTTTTTATCTGTTAATTTGTCTTAATTGCCAGTGTGAACATGCTGCTATTTTGCATGCATACCAACTTAGGCTACTTTCCCACAATGAGCTTTTGTTGCATCTTTGATGTTGCAGAATTTCTGCACCATTTCTACATCTATTATTTAAATTAGGTTAATTGTGATTTTTCATTGCGATTTTGTGTGCATTTTTTTTAACTTGCGTTTATATCACGTTTTTGACGCTGCGGTAAAACTAGCTTGTTTTTGAAAATTCCTGGTATTTTGATTTCACTGAAACTTATTGACATACGTATGTGTGTATTACATGTGTTTTTGATGCGTGTCTGCCGCGGAAATGCACTAAAAATGCATGTGCACTTTTTACCTGTGTATTTTTCTACAATTAATGTAAGTCTCTGGGGAAAATCTGCACAGGAACCTCAACGCACTCACAAGAAAAATTGACATTCTGTGGATTTGAAAAACACTGAACAGTTTGTGCAGCACTGAAAAGAAGAACAGTGGGCACAATATCTCTATAAATGCCATCTACTTTGCTAGAACTGTCAGACACTGCGCCAAAACCTCATTATTGGAACATAGCCTTAGGCCGGAGTAACATTAGCGTATAGCATAGGATTTGAGAGCATTGGATGCGAGATGCTAATGACACTCGGCTCCTGTTCTGCTGCAAGTCGGAGCCGAGTGGTCAGTGCTCTGTGCTACGATCCTCTCACATCAAAGAATCGCAGCACAGGTTAATTTCTCCATGTCTCCATTGTCGGCGTCTGCGGGAATCTCACTACACTCGGGTGATATCAGTGTGCATTGCGATGTTTCACCCATAGACTAATATGGGTGCATGTGTAAGGAGGTGGCAGGTCCCCTCGGTTGTGCCCTCTCCTCCTTCCGTGTGACCCCCCAAGCACTTTTATGTACATATGTTATGTACCTGTATGTTATATATGTTTTATACTGTAATGTTCCTAACTGTAATGTATGTGCTGTATTTGTTAAGCCTTGTATTGTATTGTGGATGTTCCCTTTTAATTCCCTATGTATAGTTAGGGACAGTGAATAGTTAATAAGGGGACTGGACTTGCAGCCATGAGGAAAGAGGAAGCTGCTGCTTCCTCAGAACTGCCTGGATACTTTGGCCAGTATGTTTGCCATACGGGGCACTGCCAGACCCTCAGACAGGAGAGGTCTGTTGCCCCGGACTTCAAGGACTTAAAGGGAACCTGTCAGCTCGCTTTTCCGCAGTAAGCTGAGGCCACTGCCTTTCGGGACTTATCTACAGCATTCAATAATTCCCTAGATAAGCCCCCAATCTAACCTTAAAAAGAAGAAAAACAAGTTATATTATATTCACCAGGGGGCCATCCGGTCCTATGGGTGTCGCAGGACCAGGTCCGGCGCCTTCAATCTTTATGTGATGACGTCCTCCTCCTTGCTTCGTGTCGCGGCTACTGTGCAGCCATAATGATCTGCCCTGTTGAGGGCAGAGCAAAGTACTGCAGTGTGCAGCACCTGGAAATGTCAGAGAGGTCCAGTGCCTGCACACTGCAGTACTTTGCTCTGCCCTCAACAGGGCAGATCATTATGGCTGCACAGTAGCCGCGACACGAAGTAAGGAGGAGGACGTCATCACATGAAGTTGGGAGGCACCGGACCTGGACCTGCGACACCCATCAGACTGTACTGCCCCGGGTGAGTATAATATAACTTGTTTTTCTTATCTTTCAGGTTAGATCGGGGGCTTATCTACAGCTTTATAGAATGCTGTAGATAAGCCCCGAAAGGCAGTGGCCGCAGCTTATTGCGGAAAAATTTGCTGACAGGTTCCCTTTAAAGGAGCTTGAAAGGACTCCAAGGACTAAAGAGAGGTCCCAAAGACTGAAAGTACCAAAGACCGCAACATGGGCCCCAGGACTCTGGAAGGGCCCCGCTGAAAGGGTTTTAAGCTCCCAGATTACAGCGCGTGGACTACTGCAGATCTTCGGCTGCTGCAGCTGCTGTGGGTGCGGCTGTGGAGAGTGTCAGCCACAAATCAGGAATCCAGAGTTGTACTCTTTTCCTTCTATTCCATCCTTGTTTATTAAAAATATGTTTTCACTGATGGACTACAGTTGTCAACCTGAGCTTCATTGCCTGGACTACCGTGGCTGAGAGAGAGAAGGTAATCTGTGCGGAAAAACTGCATCAATCCCGTATTGCATGTAAAGGGGATGGGGGTACTCGCTGACTGTTTGCTCAGTGGACTCTGCCTGTGCACTGTGCCTTTAAATAACTCGGCCACAACTAACCCCCCCGTGTCCTATACGATTCTCGGATGCAGTCGCAGCATGCAGCAATTGTTTTCGCATGCTGAATCTGTATTAGAAAATAATCACAGATGTGAGCTGCCCCATAGGTTAACATTACAGTGAGCTCTGATTCTCTTAGATGAGGAGAAGATGAAGGAAAAAAATTCTCCAGCTTCTCTTTTGTGTCAGTGCATGGAAATCGGACTAACTCAGGAGTCATGTGAATGCAGTCCAATATTTTTGTGCAAAAAATAGAAGGATGAGGGTGGCACTCACCGTAGCATAAAATCCACTTTATTGAGGCAATCCAGAAACAGGAGAGTCCCATGTGGAATATGAAGGATTACAGCCGTTTCGCACAAATGCGCTTCTACAGAGATTAAAATACGGTTTATATAGAACTACTCTCATAGGAGCAATTTGGGGTCTCGTGATACATTTCACTACAGCACTTTCATGTCTGGCAGTGTTAGGCCTCTTTGACACATCCGTCTTTTTGTATCAGGCATGATCCGGCGTGTTGGTAAAAAAACGGATCCGGTACCGGATGCGTTTTTTTACCATTGACTTTCATTAGCACCGGATCGTGCCTGATGTCATTGCGTTGTATCCGTTTTTGTCCTGATCCGGCGGAAATGTACATTCCAGCGGCCGGACAAAACGGAGCATGTAACGTTTTGGTTTTTTTTTGCCGGAGCCGCCTGATAGTGCCTGAAGCGGTGCATCAGGCGGCCGGAAACAATAGAAGTCAATCCGTCAAAAGTCTGATCTGGATTCTGGAAACCAAGGTCTACTACTACTACTACTACTACTACTACATTTTCCAGTGTCTCCGGGCATCCAAAACCCTCTTTTTCTGGGTTCAAAAGTTCAGGTCGGATCCAGCAAAAAAACGGATCCGTTGCATCAGTTTTTTTATTTCAGCGTCGGATCCGTCCCTTCAGGTGTTCGACAGATCATGCCTGATACAAAAAGACGGATTTGTGAAAGAGGCCTTAGAGCTGATGTTTCTGCAGATCTCTCAGACATAACGCATACGTTTGGATTGCAATCTGCTCTGCATGGAAAGTCATTTCCTTTCTCTCTCACTCTTGTTTTCAGATGTGCAGAGAACATAATTCATGAGTGTGATAAAATTGTCAGCTAGAAATAGCAGAAATATTTGGCGAGCAGCTTATGTGCTTTCGAAACAAAGAGTTCAGAAATGTATCTGTTCAGCTGGACCCCGAGATACGTCTCATATTCTTGTAAGACAGGGTTCACCATCTCGTACGTGTCCATTTTTCATCCAGAAAAAAACCTACAATTTTTCATCCATGTGGTCCTCCGTATTTCTATTCCTTTATATCCTTATGACATCCGTATGGCATCCTTTCTGTGACATCATAAAAGTCTCCTATGTTAATTGCCACTGAGCCATTAAAAATGAACGTCTTACGGATGTAATCCCTATGGCATTTTTTGTAACACACGCAAGAAAAATGTTGAAAAAAAACTTGCAGAAAAATATTTTTCAAACATCGTAAGCATGGGAAATGTTTGGTGCCAGCTTTATGAAGACATCACACAGATGGAGCAGGGGGCTGCAATGAGATGGAATATCTCTTATGAAAGGGTTAAAGTCCCTTTTATTCTTCAGTTGTAAACTTGGCAAATTAACCTGGGATTCTGGATATAAATGTACTTTTTCCAGCTCACATGACTTGTGGCAAAATGCCAATCCTGAAAATTTGAAGAAACTTTTTAAAATCCAGGACTGATCTCGGCTTTTAATACATTATATTTAATTATTTGCTTTAGTATGGCAAGAACTTTTCATTGTTTTGGCACAATAGTTCCCATGGACACATGAGAAAAAAAAGTCACTTCACAGTCATTGGAGGTCAATTATCTCACTTTCCACAGAAATATAAGTGATCACAGCGCCATGGCACAAATTGTAGTTATTATTACCACATCTGGGGACGAGTTAGCAGGTACCTTCAGTTCTATAAGTATTTTAAAATTGCCAGTGCCAGATATATAAATCCACCAAGTTTAACGTTTCTCCACTAGTTATACATTATCGATCTGTGGATTATTTATATACTTATTTATAGATAATGTATTTATAACTAACAATGTCATTTGTGGTGAAAAAAGTATCCAGCCCTTTTATAAATGCTGATATCATTTCTGCCATAATGCCCCCCATCATGAGCCCCTTCCTGATATAATGTCCCCATCCTGAGCCCTTTCCATTAATAATTCCACCATGCTGGGCCTCTTCTTGGTATATCTCCTGTCCTGAGCTCCTTACTGTAATAATGCCCCCCATCCTGGCTCCCTCCTGGAAAAATTTCCCCCATCCTGGTATAATGTTCCCAACCCTATAACAATATATCCCATCTTGGGCCTCTTCCTGGTATAATGTTCTTCATCCAGGTATATTGTACCCCATGATGGGCCCCTTCCTAATATAATGACTCTGATCATTGGCACCAATCTAGTATAACATAGTTAGTAACATAGTAACATAGTTATTAAGGTTGAAGGAAGACTTTAAGTCCATCTAGTTCAACCCATATCCTATCCTAACCTGCCCTAACATGTTGATCCAGAGGAAGG
The DNA here is from genome assembly GCA_033576555.1 of Oophaga sylvatica. Taxonomy (NCBI): domain Eukaryota; kingdom Metazoa; phylum Chordata; class Amphibia; order Anura; family Dendrobatidae; genus Oophaga; species Oophaga sylvatica. Next base: position 6,530,382 of record JARQOD010000009.1, read on the forward strand.
CAAAAAAAACCCAAGTGGCAAACAGTAAGCTTCACATTGGGGAAAAAAATTCCTTCCCGACTCCACATACGGCAATCAGACTAGCTCCCTGGATCAACGCAGTATCTAGGAAACTAGTGAATATAACCTGTAATATTATACTTTTCAAGAAAGGCATCCAGTCCCTTCTTAAATTTTAGTAAGGAATCACTCATTACAACATTAGACGGCAGAGAGTTCCATAGTCTCACTGCTCTTACAGTAAAGAATCTGCATCTGTGATTATGGCTAAACCTTCTTTCCTTCAGAGTAGAGGATGCCCCCTCGTCCCCGTCACAGGTCTAAGAGTAAAAAGATCATTAGAAAGGTCTTTGTACTGTCCCCTCATATATTTGTACATTGTAATAAGATCACCCCTAAGCCTTCGTTTTTCCAAACTAAATAACCCCAAGTGTAATAACCTGTCTTGGTATTGCAGACCCCCCAGTTCTCTAATAACCTTGGTCGCTCTTCTCTGCACCCGCTCCAGTTCAGCTATGTCTTTCTTATACACCGGAGACCAGAACTGCACACAGTATTCTAAGTGTGGTCGCACCAGTGACTTGTATAGAGGTAAAATTATGTTCTCCTCATGAGCATCTATGCCTCGTCTAATGCATCCCATTATTTTATTTGCCTTGGCAGCAGCTGCCTGACATTGGCCACTAAATGTGAGTTTGTCGTCCACCCATACACCCAAGTCTTTTTCAGTGACAGTTTTGCCCAGTGTTTTACAATTAAGCACATAATTATACATCTTATTTGTTATAATCTTGGGCCCCTTCCTGGTGTAATGTCCTCCATCCTGGGCCACTTCCTGGTATATTGCCCCCATTCTGGGTTATTAGTTGTATAACACATCCTATCCTGAGCCCCTTGCTTGTATAAAAATCCCCATCCTTGGGCCCCTTCCCTGTATAATCCCCCCAACCTGGGCCCCTTCCTTGTTTAATAATCCCCATCCTGGGCCCCTTCCTTGTTTAATACTCCCCATCCTGGGCCCCTTCCTTGTTTAATACTCCCCATCCTGGGCCCCTTCCTTGTATAATCCCCCCATCCTGGGCCCCTTCCTTGTTTAATACTCCCCATCCTGGGCCCCTTCCTTGTTTAATACTCCCCATCCTGGGCCCCTTCCTTGTATAATCCCCCCAACCTGGGCCCCTTCCCTGTATAATCCCCCCAACCTGGACCCCTTCCTTGTTTAATACTCCCCATCCTGGGCCCCTTCCTTGTTTAATACTCCCCATCCTGGGCCCCTTCCTTGTTTAATACTCCCCATCCTGGGCCCCTTCCTTGTATAATCCCCCCATCCTGGGCCCCTTCCTTGTTTAATACTCCCCATCCTGGGCCCCTTCCTTGTTTAATACTCCCCATCCTGGGCCCCTTCCTTGTTTAATACTCCCCATCCTGGGCCCCTTCCTTGTTTAATACTCCCCATCCTGGGCCCCTTCCTTGTTTAATACTCCCCATCCTGGGCCCCTTCCTTGTTTAATACTCCCCATCCTGGGCCCCTTCCTTGTTTAATACTCCCCATCCTGGGCCCCTTCCTTGTTTAATACTCCCCATCCTGGGCCCTTTCCTTGTTTAATACTCCCCATCCTGGGCCCCTTCCTTGTTTAATACTCCCCATCCTGGGCCCCTTCCTTGTTTAATACTCCCCATCCTGGGCCCCTTCCTTGTATAATCCCCCCATCCTGGGCCCCTTCCTTGTTTAATACTCCCCATCCTGGGCCCCTTCCTTGTTTAATACTCCCCATCCTGGGCCCCTTCCTTGTTTAATACTCCCCATCCTGGGCCCCTTCCTTGTTTAATACTCCCCATCCTGGGCCCCTTCCTTGTTTAATACTCCCCATCCTGGGCCCCTTCCTTGTTTAATACTCCCCATCCTGGGCCCCTTCCTTGTTTAATACTCCCCATCCTGGGCCCCTTCCTTGTTTAATACTCCCCATCCTGGGCCCCTTCCTTGTTTAATACTCCCCATCCTGGGCCCCTTCCTTGTTTAATACTCCCCATCCTGGGCCCTTTCCTTGTATACTGTTCTTGTATAATGTTCTGATGCTATTTTCCAACACATTAAATAAAGAAATAAACAATTCTTCTTACCTTCCTTGGCTCCCATGACACATGACGTGTTCTTTTGTAGCTGACTTCAGTGTGCTGACATGGGCAGAGCATCACATCACTGCCATACACTGCTTGTGACTGACATGCCAACATCAGCAGGCAGCTTCTGATTAGACAGCAGCCTGTCTTGCTGCGGCGTGCCCTCAGATGCATGTTCAGCTGAAACATGCGCTAGCGTTGGTGGGCCCACCTCCCTCGCGGATCCAGTTGCACCATCTGCAACTGCAATTGTTATGCCCCTGCATCTCTGTCTCTATCATCATGTGTCCACAAGTGGATAATTTGCATATGTGTAGCAACATAACAACTTGCTACTTTACCTGCTTCTCACAAAGAACAATGAACAATGACAGAAGCATGCAAATTGCAATCTTGACAGTGTGCATAGTACAGACTGTTAGAATTCGGCATATTACACTGCTTGCTAAAAATTTGCCCTGGGTAGGAAACCACTTTAACTTTATACAGCTTGTTAACATTGTCAATAACCCAGGCACAACAAAGTCTAAAGTTTGCATTGGGGACCGTAGAGCTGTAATTGTACATAACTGCAGTGATATATAATTATCGCTGTTGTGTGGTATGCAGTGTCGGACTGGGGTACCGAGGGTACACCAGTAATATTGATTTTGGGGAGAGTGGGGACTTTTCACCTGCATACAAATATTACACTACCCTCGTTCACAAATTTACCTATATCTCTATATAATATATTGTGAGACAGTGAAGGAATATGTGGTGAATGAGGTGTATATTTCACCTAAGTACCTTGCTGACTGGTATGAGCGAAATGTGTGGCTTTGTAAACCTGGTGGTAAAGAAAGGTCACTACACCTGCCATTCAGTACACGCTTGCAGCTCAGACCTGAATCCACTCAGGTGTTGATTAGGAAGCCAGAAGTAGGTGCTTGGGAGCACAGTCAGAGAGCTCATTCAGTCTGGACAGGAGTCCAGGCACGGAAGGAGACTCCGGGAGGTGGGCTCTCTCAGTCTGGGTGCTCGATGTACCCCGGACACAAAGAGGAGACTCTGCGACACTCCATGCTGGTGACTACTGAATAGGAGGTGACCTCTCTCAAGTCTGGATGTTGGAGTTGCCTTCAGACATAGAGAGGAGTGTCTGTGAAACTCCATACTGGTAACAGATATCATATGTGTTGTTTTGGGCACAGACTGGTAGAGTCTGGGTCGCGGATAGAGAGGGCCATCTATCTAAGTGTAATTAGAGGCTAGACAAGCCCAGGTTTTCTGTTTATGCTTTGTTTTTATCTGTTTGCTGTGGACTTTAATAAAACTGGTTGCGGCCAGTTTTGCACCAGAACTGCTGTCTGAATGAACTGTTTTCATGCCATTCTGTCTACCCAGACAGCGATCCTAGAGCTAAACCCCCTGGAAATGTTACAATTGGCGGAGAATGCTGGGGCAGCGCAGTGCCTGATACAGTTAGTGCTGGAGTGTGTATGCAGCACAGTGGCGAGAGACAGCATTAAAGGTGAAGTCTATTGAAATAGCAGCAGCAGAAAAAAAAAAAAAAAAGAAGTGTGTCAGCAGAAACGTCTGTTTGGAGCAGTCTTGGAGAGACAGTGGCCCTGATAGGGTCTGCAGAGAGAAAATGTATGCACAGCAAAGCTGAACTTGTTGTGAAAATGACTGTGGAATGTGCAGCAGCAAGAGAAACGTCTGTGGAGCAGTCTTAAAGAGACAGTAGCCCTAATAGACTTTGCAAAAAAAAAAAAGGGTGTTTGCACAGCAAGGCTGAATTTTCTGTGGAAAAAAGCTGTGTAGTGTGTATGCCTTGACTGAAGTCTGCCGTTGTGAAGACAGAGATATCTGACAGCATGGAGGCGCTGTTTGAACAAATGGCGCAAGTTAATATGCAACATAGGACTGCTGTGATTGAGACAGATGAGTCCGGCAGTATGGAGGAGCTCGTTGAGTGCCTGGTGCAGGCCCAGCGAAGCATGCAGCAGAGCATGGAGCAGCAGCGCCTGCAGCACCAGCAGCACATGCAGCAGGCCCAGCAGCAATTCCTGCAGCAGCAGCAGGAGAACAACCGGTTATTTGTTGAGCAGATGACAGCACCAAAAAAGGATTTTGGTGCCGCGTCCCGAAGTAATGTTGTGAAGGCACCGGCGTTGTCCACTATAAAGAAGGCGGTAAGACGGTCCTTGAGAAAAATGACACCTCGTGATGATGTGGAGGTATATCTTACTAGGTTTGAGAGACTGGCAGAGAAGGAGAATCTGCCACTATCTGAATGGGCCATGTCGGTCGTACCCTATCTGATTGGGGAACCCCAAAAAGTCTGGGCTGACCTGAGCAAGCAGGACAGCGAAGACTATGCCAAGTTGAAAGCGGCGATTCTTACCCGGCTGGGTGTTACGGTGACAGCCCGTGCCAGGGGAGTTCGTGACTGGAGATACAGTTGGGAGTCTGCAGTCAGCAGGCCTGATTATGGAGTTGAAAAGGTGATAGTGGACCGCTACACCCAAGCACGTCCTCCTGAGGTACAGCCGTCTGAGAGGTCGTCACTTCGGAGTTCCCGGACGCTGAACTCTCGCGGTAAGAGCGTTCCAGCTGTTGGGGACATGGGGTATGCTGATAAGCGGGTTCAGGCCCGAGGGGACATGTAGGTGGGAGAGTGTGATGGACAGTGTTGGAGCTGGCGTGAAATTGCAGCCAACTGTCCAATAGAGGGGGAGCCTATGTGTTGTGATGTTGGCAGATCCCTCTCTCCCTGCGCAGAGCCTGTGTGTGTGTCCACCTCAGCCGAAGAGACTGGACCACAGGGGTCCCCGGTGGTTGTAAGTGACTGCCCAGCACAGGCCCTCTTGGACTCAGAGAGTCCAGTGACTTCCATATGTGACAGCCTGAGTGATAGGGACTTCATCCCTGATAAGCACCTGAGTGTGGTGTACATCCATGAAGACACCAAAGTCTACCCAGAGACTGCCGTGGACTTGGTCCCCAAACTCGGGGAGGTTTCATATGAAGTGGGGGTAGTGAAGACCCTGGTGCACCCCGTTATATTGGGTAATGACTTTCCCCGGTCTAAGGATCTCTGGGGGAAAAATGTTTCTGATGGACAGTGTGATGAAGCTCCTACTGAGGGTGCGCAGTCCCGAGGGGCGGAACACAATGCTAGTGGGCCGTTAAACTTATGTGATAATGATGATGACCATGATAATATTGATAATGATAAAGATGACATTTCCTTGCAGGTGATGTTGGGAGACGAGGATGGTGGTTCTCGGGAACCTAGTGTCCCTGACCTGCCTGGCTCCTGTGACAATTTTGGGAGTGAGCCGGTGCGAGACCCCACTCTTAAAACGGCACAGGAAAATGTAATTGTTCTGAATGAGGTTCCCCAAGAGCCTGGCTCTGAGGAGAGGTTTCCTCATGCTGCCATGAACAATAACCTATTGTATAGGGACACTGAAGTCCAGGGAGAGGTCGTAAGTCAGCTCCTGGTATCTGAGCTATATGGAAGTATAGTGCTGGGGTTATCACATAGTCACATACTTGAGGGACCACCTGAGGGAAACCAGGGACCAGATGGTGAAGTTAATGTTGTGGATGACATGTTAACTAAGGTTCCAGATCAAGATGTGAATGAGAATGAAGTGTCTAACCCTGGAAGTGAGCCAGATGTGGCTGAGAAAAGGGGGTCAGACAGGGATAGTGGTGGTGATAGTGAGTCATCTGATGACAATAAAGCAACCAGTGCAAGTGAGGAAGGCATGGTAGCAGAGGAGATTGAGAGTCCTGAGAGGAAGGCTGAGGCTGACCTTGCAGTCGGACGGAGGATGGCATCTGAAGATGTTGTACCGTTGGCCGGTTCCCTGGCGAAGACTAAGGTGAAAGACAGGACTCTGACACTGAACACAGCACAAGTGGATGCTGTTGAAAATGAGAAGTTATCAATGTATGGTGTGGATCTGCATCAGGCCAAGGACTCGGAAGGTGATGCTGCAGAGGTGGAGAAAGCCATGGAAGTGGTGGACACCAGGCCAGGTGCCTCACCAGAGGCTGATGTCTCAAGTGAAGCTGTGAGGAACAAGACTGAAGATGTGGGGAATGACTCTGCCCCGGAATATGTTTCTGCTGGAGACAGCGGTGTGGACGGTGTACTGTCCGGATCCGTGGCTGCGACTCGTGAAGCTCGGGCCGGAAGTTCGGCGCCCGGTGCGCCATCGGAGTTCCCGAGCGACCCAAAGGATCTGGATAAATCCCAAGATGAGATTTTGAGACCTCGGGTTGGCCTTGGTGAGCTCAGGCGCATTTTCATGGAGTCTACACTTGAACCACGTCCCAGTGAGTGGGAGGGGCGATGTGTCGCTCCGTTGCCGCTGCAGATACACGGGAGCTCAGATGGGATGCAGAACGTGGTGGAAAAGAAGACTGATGGTAGGGCTTCTGAGCATGTCCTACCAGAAGAGCCTGAAGAAAGGGCCGAAGACGTAAAGGACGTCCAACAACTACAGGAGAAGATGCGTAGCCATGAGGATCTCCTGGAGAAAGAAGTAAGAGCTCTGAGTCTTATGCAAAGTGAGCCTGTACCAGAAGAGGATAAATTATGTGTACCGACCAAGAAAAACGATCAGCTCCCTCTACAGTGCCAATCGTTTGAACAGTGTGGCTCGGAATGGTCAGAGACCATGACAGAGGCGCTTGGGTTCTGTGAGGTAGAATTTATGAATCAACTGATATTTAAGAAAGTAGATGTGCTAAAGAAAGTTCAGGGGGAATTAGAGAAAACCCCTATACCTCCTGTGACAGTTGGTGACACAGGGTCAGTGCCCCAAAAACAGGAGGTACGAAAGTTTCTGAGGAAGAATCAGCAGAGCTGTTCTGACGTGCCTGGTCGTACTTATCTGGTGAGCCACTATACCGAGACTGAGGCTGGCACTAAAGTCAAGATGAAACCGTGCAGGATACCCGAGGCCCGCAGAGAGTATAGGCCTGGGAGGGTACAGGGTAGTGCGGATGCTTCAGATGAAGAGAAAACTGATGTTGGCTATGACAGTGGTGAGGATGAAGCTGATGAGGGCCATGACTGGTCCAGAGTTCACTGTCTCTGTTGGATTGTTGACCAGCCCTCCGGTCTGGATGACCAGCCCTCCGGTCTGGAGAAGAGGGAGGGGATATGTGAGACAGTGAAGGAATATGTGGTGAATGAGGTGTATATTTCACCTAAGTACCTTGCTGACTGGTATGAGCGAAATGTGTGGCTTTGTAAACCTGGTGGTAAAGAAAGGTCACTACACCTGCCATTCAGTACACGCTTGCAGCTCAGACCTGAATCCACTCAGGTGTTGATTAGGAAGCCAGAAGTAGGTGCTTGGGAGCACAGTCAGAGAGCTCATTCAGTCTGGACAGGAGTCCAGGCACGGAAGGAGACTCCGGGAGGTGGGCTCTCTCAGTCTGGGTGCTCGATGTACCCCGGACACAAAGAGGAGACTCTGCGACACTCCATGCTGGTGACTACTGAATAGGAGGTGACCTCTCTCAAGTCTGGATGTTGGAGTTGCCTTCAGACATAGAGAGGAGTGTCTGTGAAACTCCATACTGGTAACAGATATCATATGTGTTGTTTTGGGCACAGACTGGTAGAGTCTGGGTCGCGGATAGAGAGGGCCATCTATCTAAGTGTAATTAGAGGCTAGACAAGCCCAGGTTTTCTGTTTATGCTTTGTTTTTATCTGTTTGCTGTGGACTTTAATAAAACTGGTTGCGGCCAGTTTTGCACCAGAACTGCTGTCTGAATGAACTGTTTTCATGCCATTCTGTCTACCCAGACAGCGATCCTAGAGCTAAACCCCCTGGAAATGTTACAATATATAATAATAAACTGGGCAGTTTGGTTAATGGATGATGAGATGCTGCTTTTTTTTCTGTACAGAGTGAATCAAGTGAATTATGTCAAGTACTGCCCATATAGTGGGGTTTGGGCGCCCAGATCTTCACCGAGGCCCACCCGGGGATTGTCCTGTTACCCTAAGAGCCAATCTGAGCCTGGTGCTATGCATAATAGTGTATCAGGAACATATTATCACACCTCTAACTACTCTACAACTCAAACAGAGGAAACCATGTTTATTCACCTATGCAATATATCTTGTAACTGAAGCATTCTATGGGTGGATAGGGAAGGTTTCTACTCCTTGAAGTGCTGCCCCAGTCTCTATATTTGCTTGAAGGTACGCTAAGAATCAAGTCTTAAAAAGCATGTACCAGATATTCTCAAACCTCTTACAAGTCACTTGTGGCCCCATAAGATGGTGGAGCCCTATCGATGGCAAAAAAATAATTATAACACAGGTTAGCAATATTTCTGATAACAATCAGGATAGACATCAATTCTGTACCTGCTTAGGTGTGATAATATCTTCGTAATACAAAAGGATACGCAGTTTGAGTTCCCAATGTATATATTCCTTATGGACAACTTCTAGTCTAACACAAACATTGCTGATACAGAGATGAAGAAAATCTCTGCTCCTTAGGTACGTTAGTTTGTTTTCTTGTGGAAACTAATCCATGTTTTTTTTCAAAGTGCTGGACCCATTTTGGTCCGTGTCAGTTTTTGCAATCCATACTAACATCTATTCTTCTTGTAGAAAGAAAAAATTCTTAGCTTCGCCTACCCATTAAGTATTAAAATAAGGACACGGATGACATCCATTTTTTTTTCTCTGGGCTATGGACTTGCATTGGCGAGTTTGATCCACAGCATGGACCAAAGTAGTACATGTCTCTGCTTATTTCTTTTATCCAATGATCTGCATCAAAAAAGATGAAAAGGCACATTCATTATGGGTCGCACACGACCAAAAAAACACACACTCTTACCCATTTGTTTTCTGTAAACTAGACTTGATATCAGAGGCACAATCATCTCATTCAGCCAAGGCTGACTTCAAGGTTTGCACTAGGCCAGACTAACTTACCACAGCACTTACACTAGTTTGTGGACTGATCTACTACAAGACCTACAATCGACTGTGGACGGACTGACAGCAGCATATACAATAGGCTGTGTACTGATCAGTCATAGCATGTACCCGAGGGGGTGGGCAATCAAAACATTTGCACTAGAATGTAGACTAATCGGATCAACCACAGCTCCTACACTGAACTGTAGATAGACTAATTAAAGGGAATCTGTCACCCCAAAAATGCCATATCAAGTAAAGATATGGCTGAATAGAGCGTCCCATAACTAAGCTAACGGTGGGTATCATATATCATGATACCCCCGTTTTCATAGCAAATTACCTTTTTAAAGTTGGTGATTGTAGGTGTCAATCACTGCAGTCAGGTCAGGAGGGCAGCGGTTTTTATGTCCTCCCCCGCCCCCGCTCCTCGTCATCTGTTGCGTATCGCCGTCTGTGAATACCACAGACGACGTTAGGTTCCCGCCATTGCGCAATTCAAAATCCTGCCCGGCGCATGCGCAGTATGCTTTGCCCAACAGTGGGCAAAGCATAAAATGACTACAGCGCATGCGCTAGTCTTTCCTTGCCCCGGAAATTCCTGCTTGCCTTGGACGACTTCCGGGGCAAGGAAAGACTAGCGCATGCGCTGTAGTCATTTTATGCTTTGCCCACTGCTGGGCAAAGAAGACTGCGCACGCGCCGGGGCCCTGCTTCACCGCGCAATCGCGGAAGCATTACGCTGTCTGTGATATTCACAGACAGCGTTACGTGAAGAAGTGGAGGAGCGGGGGGGAGGAAGCGGATAACCGCCGCCTTCCTGACCTGACTGCAGTGATTGACACGTACAATCACCAACTTTAAAAAGGTATTTTGCTATGAAAATGGGGGTATCATGATATATGATACCCACCGTTAGCTTAGTTATGGGACGCACTATTCAGCCATATCTTTACTTGATATGGCATTTTTGGGGTGACAGATTCCCTTTAAGGCGTGTACACTAAACTGTGGACTGATCGACCACAGTATATACACTAGACTGTGGACTGATCGACCACAGCATATACACTAGATTGTGGATGGATCGACCACAGCATATACACCAGTCTGTAGATTGATCGACCACAGCATATACACTAGACGGTGGACTCACCGACTGCAGCGTCTACCAAAACTTCTGGATGGCCTGACTGTGAACGTGCATTAGAGTCTAGACTGACCAAACACAGCACTTACACAAGACTGTGGACTGATTGACCACAACATATACATCAGAATATAGGCTTATGTATTTGCTGTTGTTCTCCAAGCACCATGCACCTAAGCTTCCCTTAACTCAAAAATCACTCGAGTACATTCCTCTCTGACCCTGTACAACTTAATGGCTCAATACTTCAGCGCCATGGCACAATCACATTGGACTTCTACAGAGCTCACGTTAATGCTGGCGGCCTCTTACCAAAAAAAAGATCACAGTGGTGCTGAAATAGCATTACGGTCTACCAGCGCCATCCTATCCATCTACAAAACCGATGGAAAGGGCACAAGATCTCCCTGCACAACACATACTCACAACATGTATGGTATATCACACAGACAGGATGTCCACAAGACATCAATATCACAACATGCTCTCAATGATATATACACATGTGTTGTGAATGGGTTTGAGATGAGTTCTGAGCAGAGGCTTCCTCTGGTGGTTACTAGCAGTACTGGACTGTCCAGTGAAGATTGTGAGGATTGGGAATCAGGTGTTACTGACTGGTCTTATATAAGGGAGTCGCCTTCCCATCAGGGTTGCCGGTGATCAATTGTTCTGGTCTCAATCCTTGATTCCTGATTCCTTTGTAGCCTGCTGTGTCGTGTCTGCATCTCCTGCTTACAGATAAGACATTTCCTTCTTTTTGTTTTTGTGCTTTATTTTTGCATTTTGTCCTGCACTTCTGTGGGGGCCTTCAGGGTCCCCTCTGGGGGCTTTTGCCCTCTCAGTTTAGTTCAGCCATTGATGTTTGTACATTTGCTTTTTCCAGTTTTTTCAGTGGCTGCTGTTTTGATTTTGTTACACCAGAGAACTAATTTAGGTGGTAGAGGTCGTGTGATCTCAGGTGTTTTTGAAATTAGTAGAGTTGGTGCTTTTCAGGGTTTTTTGGGATTGCAGTAAGTACCCTTCCTATCCTTTTCTATTTAGGTAGTTTGGGCCCCAACGTTTGCTCATACTATTTTCTGTCTGTGTCAGTATTTCTTCTTGTCTAACCGCCATTACATGTTTGGGGGCTTTCTGTTATCTTTGGGGATCTGCTCCGGGGCAGATAGCTTTCCTCTTTCTATCTTTAGGTGTAGTTAGTTTCTCAGGCTGTGACGAGGCGTCTAGGACCAACGTAGGAACGCTCCACGGCCGCCTCTAGTTGTGGTGGTTAGTCAGGGTACTGCAATCTCATAGATTCCAACTGCTCTGGTGTATTGCCCTTTTTACCTGCACTCCTCAGCTACCGAAACATAACAGTATCACCGGCCAAAAATTTAAAATTGTATGGTACTCACAGAAGGGAAAAATATTGTAAAAGAAAAAAAGGTTGTCAGATTTGTCAGAGATATTTTTCTGTTTGTTGCATTTTTTTTTTCCCTCTGTATCTCTGGGTGCTGGGGAGTATTTTTTCTCTCAATGGAGTTTGCACAGTTGTCTGGCCGTGTGGATCAGCTTGCCACTGAGGTTCAGAGTATTGCTGCCTATCTTGCTAGGTTGCCTGTTGTGGAACCTAGGATTCCCATGCCAGATTTGTTTTTAGGGGATCGAGCTAAGTTTCAGAATTTCAAAAATAACTGTAAATTGTTTTTTGCCTTGAAATCTAAGTCCTCGGGGAACGCAGCACAGCAGGTTCAAATTGTCATCTCTCTCCTGCGCGGCGATCCTCAGGATTGGGCTTTTTCCCTGACACCTGGGGATCCTGTTTTGAGTGATGTTGATGCATTTTTTCAGGCTTTGGGGTTATTGTATGATGAGCCTAATGTCACTGATCAAGCTGAAAAAGCCTTGTTGGCATTAAATCAGGGGCTTGATGACGCTGAGTTATACTGTCAGAGATTCCGTAGGTGGGCAGTCCTGACCAAATGGAATGACGACGCTTTGGCAGCCCTTTTTCGGAAGGGTCTGTCAGATAATGTAAAGGATGTAATGGTGGGATTCCCTGTCCCCTCTGGTCTCAATGATTCCATGTCATTAGCAATTCAAATTGACAGACGTTTGCGTGAGCGGAGAAGTATGCGTGGAATAGTGTTGCCTTGTGAACCTGCTTCTGAATCCATGCAGTGTGATAGAGTGGTTTCTGGGGCACAGCGTCATGAGTTTCGGAAGCGCAATGGGTTATGTTTCTACTGTGGTGATGCCTCTCATGCTATTTCGGTCTGCCCTAAGCGGGGAAGACGTTTTGCACGCTCAGTTGTCTTGGGTAGTGTTCAGACTAAGTTTTTATTAACTGTTACTCTGATATGCTCTCTGTCCTCATTTTCTGCTCAGGCTTTCGTTGATTCAGGAGCAGCTATTAACCTGATGGATTTTGATTTTGCTAAACGTTGTGGGTTTCCCTTGATACCCCTACGGAAGTCTATTCCCCTTCTGGGGATCGATTCTACCCCTTTGGCTGAGAATAAACCTCAGTTCTCTACTCAGGTGATAATGAGGGTGGAACCTGATCATCAGGAGAGCTGCAAATTTTTGGTTCTGTATAATCTGCATGACATTATCGTACTGGGTTTCCCATGGTTACAAGCTCATAATCCTGTTTTGGATTGGAAATCCGTGTCTGTAACCAGTTGGGGTTGCCAATGTGTTAATACCAACACTCCTGTTTTTTCTGCCTCCCCCCAGGCTCAGGATGTTCCTGACTTTTTGATTGATTTTTCTGATGTGTTTAGCGAAAGTAAATCTGCATCCTTGCCTCCCCATAGGAGCTATGACTGCGCTATTGAATTAGTGCCTGGTAGTAAATTCCCTAAAGGTCGCCTTTTTAACTTGTCTGTACCTGAACATGACGCTATGCGGTCTTATATCAAGGAGTCATTGGAGAAGGGTCATATCAGACCATCTTCTTCACCCTTAGGTGCCGGTTTTTTCTTTGTGGCCAAAAAGGATGGTTCATTAAGGCCGTGTATTGATTATCGTCTTTTGAACAATATTACTGTGAAATATCAATATCCGTTACCCTTGATTTCTGACCTGTTTTCCAGGGTTAAAAATGCTACTTGGTTTACCAAGCTTGACCTCAGGGGGGCATATAACCTTATTCGCATTAAGCACGGGGATGAATGGAAGACGGCATTCAATACCCCTGAAGGGCATTTTGAGTACCTTGTGATGCCCTTTGGGCTCACTAATGCTCCTTCTGTCTTCCAGTCCTTCATGAATGACATTTTCAGGGATTTTGTGGATAAATTTCTGATTGTTTATTTGGATGATATCTTGATTTTTTCCAATGACTGGGACTCTCATGTGAAACATGTTCGAACTGTATTCCAGATTTTGAGAGAGAATGCTCTGTATGTGAAGGGATCAAAGTGTCTTTTTGGCGTACAGAGGATCTCATTTCTGGGATTCATTTTGTCCCCATCTGTTATTGAAATGGACCCGGTCAAGGTTCAGGCCATCTGTGATTGGGTCCAACCTACCTCATTAAAGGCTCTTCAAAGATTCTTGGGTTTTGCCAATTTTTATCGTAAATTTATTGGTAATTTCTCGGTTATTGTTAAACCATTGACTGATTTGACCAGAAAGGGTTCTGATGTGGTGAATTGGCCTCCTGAGGCAGTCTCTGCATTTCAGGAACTTAAGCAAAGATTCACTTCTGCTCCTGTTCTATGGCAGCCTGATGTTTCTCTGCCATTTCAGGTGGAGGTTGATGCCTCTGAAATTGGGGCAGGTGCCGTTTTGTCCCAAAGAGATCCTGAGACCTCTAAAAGTAACCCTTGTGCCTTTTTCTCTCGAAAATTTTCTCCTACTGAACTTAATTATGACGTGGGTAATCGGGAGTTATTGGCCATGAAGTGGGCTTTTGAAGAGTGGAGACATTGGCTGGAGGGAGCCAAACATCAGGTGGTGGTCCTTACGGACCATAAGAATCTGGTTTATCTGGAATCTGCCAAACGACTTAATCCTAGACAGGCCAGGTGGGCCTTGTTTTTCACACGTTTTAATTTTGTGGTTTCCTTTCTTCCTGGCACTAAGAATGTTAAGGCGGATGCCCTCTCGAGGAGTTTCCTTGCGGACTCTCCTGAGTTATCTGATCCTTCTGTTATTTTGAAAGAGGGTGTAGTTCTCACCCAATTTGAGACTTGCTCTGGAGGGATGTCAGGAGGATAAGCCCGAGCGCTGCCCGGTTGGAAAATTGTTTGTCCCGGACCAGTGGAAAAAGAGTGTGATGTCTGAGATTCATTGTTCCGCGTTGGCTGGTCATCCCGGAATTTTTGATACCAGAGACTTGGTTAGTCGGTCCTTTTGGTGGCCTACCTTGTCTCGTGATGTCAGGGAATTTGTGCAGTCCTGCGGGACTTGCTCTCGCTCCAAGCCTTGCTCTCGCTCTAGTGGTTTGTTGATGCCATTGCCTGTGCCCAAGAGACCATGGACCCATATCTCTATGGATTTCATTTCCGCCCTCCCTGTTTCTCAGAGAATGACCACCATCTGGGTGATTTGTGATAGGTTTTCCAAGATGATACATCTTGTGCCATTATCTAAGTTGCCTTCCTCCTCTGAATTGGTGCCGTTGTTCCTTCAGCACGTGGTTCGTTTACACGGCATTCCTGAGAACATTGTGTCTGACAGAGGAGTCCAGTTTGTTTCCAGATTTTGGAGGACCTTTTGTTCTAAACTTGGTGTTCAATTGTCTTTCTCCTCGCGTTTCATCCTCAGACCAATGGTCAAACTGAGAGAACAAACCAGACATTGGAGACTTATCTAAGATGCTTTGTGTCTGCTGATCAGGATGACTGGGTCTCTTTTTTGCCTTTGGCTGAGTTTGCTCTTAATAATAGGGCTAGCTCTGCCACTTTGATGTCTCCATTTTTCTGTAATTCTGGGTTTCACCCTCGATTTTCTTCAGGACAGACAGAGGCTTCTGTCTGTCCCAGTGTTGACTCTGTTGTGGAGCGTATGCAACAGATTTGGGACCAGGTAGTGGAGAGGTTGTCCCTCTCTCAGGAGAAGGCCCAGTGGTTTGCTAACCGGCATAGGACTGATGGTCCTCGGTTTAAAGTGGGGGACTTGGTCTGGTTGTCCTCAAAAAATATTCCTATGAGAGTGGCATCTCCTAAATTTAAGCCTAGGTTCATTGGACCTTATAAGATCATGGAGATTCTTAATCCTGTTTCTTTTCGTTTGCTTCTTCCAGGGACATTTAAGATCCATAACGTGTTCCACAAGTCCTTGTTGAAGAGGTTTGTTGAGCCAGTGGTTCCTACTGCTGTGCCTCCTGACCCTGTTTTGGTTGAGGGCAATCTGGAGTAAGTGGTTGAGAAAATATTGGATTCTCGTTTTTCTAGACGGAAACTCCAGTATTTGGTTAAGTGGAGAGGTTATGGTCAGGAAGACAATTCTTGGGTGTTTGCTTCGGACATCCATGCTAGGAGACTCATCCGTGCGTATCATAGAACTCATCCTGACCGACCTGGTTGCTCAAATGAGGGTTCGGTGACCCCTCCTCAAGGGGGGGGTACTGTTGTGAATGGGTTTGAGATGAGTTCTGAGCAGAGGCTTCCTCTGGTGGTTACTAGCGGTACTGGACTGTCCAGTGAAGATTGTGAGGATTGGGAATCAGGTGTTACTGACTGGTCTTATATAAGGGAGTCGCCTTCCCATCAGGGTTGCCGGTGATCAATTGTTCTGGTCTTAATCCTTGATTCCTGATTCCTTTGTAGCCTGCTGTGTGGTGTCTGCATCTCCTGCTTACAGATAAGACATTTCCTTCTTTTTGTTTTTGTGCTTTATTTTTGCATTTTGTCCTGCACTTCTGTGGGGGCCTTCAGGGTCCCCTCCGTGGGCTTTTGCCCTCTCAGTTTAGTTCAGCCACTGATGTTTGTACATTTGCTTTTTCCAGTTTTTTCAGTGGCTGCTGTTTTGATTTTGTTACACCAGAGAACTAATTTAGGTGGTAGAGGTCGTGTGATCTCAGGTGTTTTTGAAATTAGTAGAGTTGGTGCTTTTCAGGGTTTTTTGGGATTGCAGTAAGTACCCTTCCTATCCTTTTCTATTTAGGTAGTTTGGGCCCCAACGTTTGCTCATACTATTTTCTGTCTGTGTCAGTATTTCTTCTTGTCTAACCGCCATTACATGTTTGGGGGCTTTCTGTTATCTTTGGGGATCTGCTCCGGGGCAGATAGCTTTCCTCTTTCTATCTTTAGGTGTAGTTAGTTTCTCAGGCTGTGACGAGGCGTCTAGGACCAACGTAGGAACGCTCCACGGCTGCCTCTAGTTGTGGTGGTTAGTCAGGGTACTGCAATCTCATAGATTCCAACTGCTCTGGTGTATTGCCCTTTTTACCTGCACTCCTCAGCTACCGAAACATAACTCACATGACTCTGAATCACAAAATCCATAAGTCTGATTCCCATGCTATAGCCTATCGCCCTCTCGGGTTATGGTTAGGTTGTGCCACATCGTCTTATCTCCTTAGGCAAATATCGCAGTGGCAGAGTTGGCACTTGCTGCTGCAACTACTTGATCCCTGGCACATCTCTCAGCAGGTGCAGAATTATTTGTAGACCTCCTTTGAGCTCTCTTTATCTGGAACTTCTATATCCGTTCAGATTTAGTTCTCTAATATCTTAGTGCAGGGAAACTCTAGATGCCATGTAGCCTCAGACACAACCTGAGTCAATTCCTGCCTGCAGCTCTTTGTATAACCTCCTCATTTCCGCTCTGCAGCGACAAAAACATCTAGTGATCATCAGTTTGACAGTATAGCACATACAAACAAGGTAGTGCACAGCACTGCTGAACAAAATGTGCATAAGGAAATAGTAAAATAAGACAAAACTTTATCAAAAGTTTATATATAATATATATATATATATATATATATATATATATATATACATACACACAAAGTGGCTTGCGAGAGTATTCACCCCCTTGGCTTTTTATCAATCTTGTTACATCACAACCTGTGTTTAAAGGCCACAGAGGTTGCGACACCATTAAGTAAGAGGCTCCACTAACCAAATAACACAATGAAGACCATGGAGATCTACAAGCAAGTCAGGGACAAAGTTGAAAAGTACAGTCAGGGTTGGGTTATAAAAAATATCCCAGTCTCTGATGATCCCCTGGAGCACCATCAAATCCATTATCATCAAATGGGAAGATCATGGTATCACAACAAACCTGCCAAAAGTGGGCCGTCCACCAAAACTCTCAGCCCGGGCAAGGAGGGCATTAATCAGATAGGCAGCACAGAGACCAAAGTTAACCCTGAAGGAGCTGCAGAGTTTCCAACAGAGACCGGAGCATCTGTCCATACCATCACAATAAGCTGTGCACTCCATATACAGTTAGGTCCATATATATTTGGACAGAGACAACATTTATCTAATTTTGGTTCTAGACATTACCACAATGAATTTTAAACAAAACAATTCAGATGCAGTTGAAGTTCAGACTTTCAGCTTTCATTTGAGGGTATCCACATTAAAATTGGATGAAGGGTTTAGGAGTTTCAACTCCTTAACATGTGCCACCCTGTTTTTAAAGGGACCAAAAGTAATTGGACAATTGACTCCAAGGCTATTTCATGGAAAGGTGTGGGCAATCCCTTTGTTATATCATAGAATCATAGAGTCATAGAATCATAGAATGGTAGAGTTGGAAGGGACCTCCTGGGCCATCTGGTCCAACCCCCTGCTCAAAGCAGGATTCTCTAAATCATCCCAGACAGATGTCTGTCCAGCCTCTGTTTGAAGACTTCCATTGAAGGAGAACTTACCACCTCTCGTGGCAGCCTGTTCCACTCCTTGATCACCCTAACTGTCAAAAAGTTTTTTCTAATATCTAATCTGTGTCTCCTCCCATTCAGTTTCATCCCATTGCTTCTAGTCTTTCCTTGTGCAAATGAGAATAAAGATGATCCTTCTACAATGTGACAGCCCTTGAGATATTTGTAGACAGCTATTAAGTCTCCTCTCAGTCTTCTTTTTTGCATGCTAAACATTCCCAAATCCTGCAACCGTTCCTCATAGGACATGGTTTGCAGACCGGTCACCATTCTGGTGGCTCTCCTTTGAACTTGCTCCAGTTTGTTGATGTCCTTTTTAAAGTGTGGTGCCCAAAACTGGACACAGTATTCCAGATGAGGTCTGACCAAAGAGGAGTAGAGGGCAATAATGACCTCACGTGATCTAGACTGTATGCTTCTGTTGATACATCCTAGAATTGTATTTGCCTTTTTTGCTGCTGCATCACACTGTTGACTCATGTTCAGTCTGTGATCAATTAGTATACCCAAGTCTTTTTCACATGTGCTGTCACTTAGCCCTATTCCTCCCATTTTGTATATGCTTTTTTCATTATTATTGCCCAGATGTAGTACTTTGCATTTTTCCCTGTTAAAAACCATTCTGTTAGTTGCTGCCCACTGCTCCAGTTTATTTATATCTTTTTGAATGCTCTCTCTCTCTTCTCCAGTATTAGCTACCCCTCCTAGCTTTGTGTCATCAGCAAATTTGATCAGTTTACCCTCAATTCCTTCATCTAAATCATTGATAAAGATGTTGAACAATACAGGGCCCAAAACAGAGCCTTGTGGTACCCCACTTGAGACATTCTTCCAACTGGATGTGCAGCCATTTACGACCACTCTTTGAGTCCGATCACTAAGCCAGTTATGAATCCACCTAACAGTTGCCTTGTCCATTCCATACTTAGTCATTTTTTCAATAAGGATTGTGTGAGATACTTTGTCAAATGCTTTGCTAAAGTCAAGATATACTATATCTACAGCATTTCCCTGATCCACCCAGTCAGTGATTCTGTCATAGAAGGAAATTAAGTTAGTCTGACATGACTTATTAGTTACAAACCCATGCTGACTCTGTTTAATCACTTCATTCTTATGCAGGTACTTACATACATGTTCTTTAATAATTTGTTCAAAGATTTTTCCTGGTATAGAAGTCAGACTCACCGGCCTGTAGTTCCCTGGGTCCACCTTCTTCCCCTTTTTGAAGATAGGAACAACATTTGCTCTTCTCCAGTCTTCTGGGACTTCTCCTGTTCTCCAAGAATTTTCAAAGATTATGGACAGTGGTTCAAGAATTTCTTCTGCTATCTCCTTCAGTATTCTGGGGTGTAATTCATCTGAACCTGGAGACTTGAATTCATTTAGGTTAGCTAAGTGTTTCCTCACTGTCTTTCTGTTTATAGATATCCTGGATTCTTCTATTCCTTTAATAAGACAGTGAAGATCAGTTGATGTTACATTTCCTTTCTGAGAGAAAACAGATGCAAAATAGGAATTTAAAAGTTCAGCCTTCTCAACATCCTTTCTTACCATTTCATCATTTTCATCCTGTAAAAATCCTATAGCATCTTTGACTTTTTTTTTACTTTTGACGTATCCCCAAAATCCTTTTTTGTTGCTTTTGACATCTCTTGCAAGCCTTAATTCATTGTCAGCTTTAGATAATCTGATTTGTGCCCTGCAGGTTCTGCAGATGGCATTATATTCTTCTTTAGATAAGCTTCCCTCTTTCCATTTGATAAACATTTCTTTCTTCCTTTTTAGCATGTGTTTAAGTTCTGTGTTCATCCATCCTGGTTTCCTTAAATGCTTCCCATTCTTCCCTCTTTTTGGAATTGTTAACGATTGTGCTTTGAGAATCTCATTTTTCAAGATGTCCCATCCTTCCTGGACATTTTTGTCCTTAAGGATATCATGCCATTGGATCCCTCCAATTCTCTTTCTGAGTCCCTTAAAATCTGCCTTTCTGAAATCTAACCTTGACGTCTGAGTCTTCACAGGTCTTCCTCCTCTTGTTATCCAAAATTCTAAAATAGCATGGTCACTACCTCCTAGGGTCCCAGCCACTCTTACCTCCTCAACCATTTCTTCCCTGTTTATAAGGATTAGATCCAAGGTAGTAGATCCCCTTGTTTTCTCCCCTACCTTTTGGAAGATAAAGTTGTCGGCAAGAGAGGATAAGAATTTCCTGGATCTGTTAGTTTTGCCTGAGAGAGATTCCCAACAAATGTCTGGATAGTTGAAATCTCCCATGACCACTATGTCATATTTTTTGGAGAACTTGGCCATTTGATGCATAAAGAGTTCATCCATATCTTCAGCTTGCATAGGCGGCCTGTAGTAAATGCCTACAATGGTGTACTTTCCATTGTTCTGTCCTTATATTCTTACCCAAACAGTTTCCACAGAACTCCCAGTCTCTGAAGCGTCAATCTCTGTGCAGATATACGCTTTTCTAACATACAATGCGACACCTCCTCCTCGTTTATCAAGTCTGTTTCTTGCAAATAAGTTGTATCCTTCTAGCCTTGTATTCCAATCATGTGTATCGTCCCACCAAGTCTCAGTGATTCCAATGACATCATACTTCTTTTCCTGTGTTAGTAGTTCCAATTCTCCTTGTTTGTTGCCCATGCTTTGTGCATTTGTATAAAAACATTTTAGTTTGTGATTGGCTTCTCTTCCTCCAATATTTTTATTATTTAGATTGTTTTGTCTTCGTTCTTCCTTTCCACTTCTAATAGCCGAGTTCTCAATAGCATTTGTCAGGTGTATGGCTTTTTCTGGCGTTTTGCTTCCCTTCCCATATTGTTCTAGTTTAAAGCTCTCCTGATGAGTGTAGTAAGGCGACTTCCAAATACATGTTTTCCAGTCTTCGTAAGGTGCACCCCATCTCTAGCAAGTAGTCCATCATATAGGTAATTCACTCCGTGATCCAGAAATCCAAATCCTTGCTGACGGCACCATCGACGTAGCCAGTTGTTCACCTGCAGAATCTTATTCCACCTCCTTGTTCCATGGCCATCCACTGGGAGGATGGATGAGAAGACCACCTGCGCTCCCAGTTCTTTCACTTTCTTGCCTAAGTTTTCAAAGTCACTGCAGATGGTTTCCAGGTCACTTCTTGTGGTGTCATTTGTCCCCACATGTATTAGCAGGAATGGGTAGTCATCTTTAGGTCTGAAGAGTCCTGATATGCTGTCAGACACATCTTTAATTTTTGCACCTGGAAGACAGCACATTTCTCTTGAGGTTATATCCGGTCTGCAGATAGCGGCCTCTGTTCCTCTCAACAGGGAATCCCCATGACAACAACTCTCCGTTTCTTCATCACAACAGTTTTCTTTCTCCATTCGGGAGGACTCTGAGGGCTTACAAGGTTGTTCTTTGTGGGCAAAGTCTTATCCTGATGTATTTCTTCATCATCCTCCTTCTCATCATTCTCAATTAGGCAGATAAAAGGGCTGGAGTTGATTTGAGGTGTGGTGTTTGCATTTGGAAGGTTTTTTTTGTGAAGGAAACATGCGGTCAAAGTAGCTCTCCATGCAGGTGAAACAAGCCATCCTTAAGCTGCAAAAACAGAAAAAACCCATCCGAGAAATTACTACAACATTAGGAGTGGCAAAATCTACAGTTTGGTACATCCTGAGAAAGAAAGAAAGCACTGGTTAACTCATCAATGCAAAAAGACCTGGGCGCCCACGGAAGACAACAGTGGTGGATGATCACAGAATACTCTCCATGGTGAAGAGAAACCCCTTCACAACAGCCAACCAAGTGAACAACACTGTCCAGGAGGTAGGCGTAGCAATATCCAAATCTACCATAAAGAGAAGACTGCATGAAAGTAAATACAGAGGGTTCACTGCACGGTGCAAGCCACTCATAAGCATCAAGAATAAAAAGGCTAGGCTGGACTTTGCTAAAAAACATCTAAAAAAGCCAGCACAGTTCTGGAAGAACATTCTTTGGACAGATGAAACCAAGATCAACCTCTACCAGAATGATGGAAAGAGAAAAGTATGGCGAAGGCGTGGTACAGCTCATGATCCAAAGCATACCACATCAACTGTAAAACACGCCGGAGGCAGTGTGATGGCTTGGGCATGCATGGCTGCCAGTGGCACTGGGTCACTAGTGTTTATTGATGATGTGACACAGGACAGAAGCAGCCGAATGAATTCTGAGGTATTCAGAGCCATACTGTGTGCTCAGATCCAGCCAAATGCAGCCAAACTGATTGGTCTTCGTTCATACTACAGATGGACAATGACCCAAAACATAAAGCCAAAGCAACCCAGGAGTTTATTAAAGCAAAGAAGTGGAATATTCTTGAATGGCCAAGTCAGTCACCTGATCTTAACCCAATTGAGCATGCATTTCACTTGTTAAAGGCTATACTTCAGACAGAAAGGCCCACAAACAAACAGCAACTGAAAACCACCGCAGTGAAGGCCTGGCAGAGCATCAAAAAGGAGGAAACACAGCGTCTGGTGATGTCCATGAGTTCAAGACTTCAGGCAGTCATTGCCAACAAAGGGTTTTCAACCAAGTACTAGAAATGATCATTTTATTTACAATTATTTAATCTGTCCAATTACTTTTGGTCCCTTTAAAAACAGGGTGGCACATGTTAAGGAGCTGAAACTCCTAAACCCTTCATCCAATTTTAATGTGGATACCCTCAAATGAAAGCTGAAAGTCTGAACTTCAACTGCATCTGAATTGTTTTGTTTAAAATTCATTGTGGTAATGACTAGAAACAAAATTAAATAAATGTTGTCTCTGTCCAAAATATATGGACTTAACTGTAGGTGGCCTTCATGGAAGAGTGGGCAGAAAAAATAATTTACTTAAAAAAATTGTGAGGCTCTCTTTGCGTTTGTCAAAAACCATGTGGGAAAAAGGTGCTGTGGTTAGACGAGACCAAAATTTAACTTTTTGGCCACCAAGGTAAACTCTATGTCTGACACCAAACCAACACAGCTCCTTACAACAAGAACACCATCCCCACAGTGAAACATGGTGGTGACATAATCGTTTATGGCGATGTTTTTTTGGCAGCATGGATAGGGAAAATGGTCTGATTCGAGGGGAAGATGAATGGTACGAAATACACAGATATTTTTGAGTAAAACTTGTTTCAGTCTGTCAGTGATTTAAGACTGGGATGGAGGTTCATCTTCCAACAAGACAATGACCCAATGCATACTGCTAAAGCGCACTGAAGTGGCTTAAGGGGAAATGTGTAAATGTTTTGTAGTGGCCTAGTCAAAGCCCAGACCTTAATCCAATAAAGAATCTATGGTCAGACTTGAAGATTGCTGTTCACCAGAGGAAACCATCTAACTTGAAGGAGCTGAAAGAGTTTTGTCTTGAGGAATGGGCAAAAATGCCTGTGGCAAGATGTGGAAAGCTCATAGAGACTTATCCTAAGCGACTTGCAGCTGTAATTTCCTGAAAAGGAGGCTCTACAAAGTACTGACTTTAGGGAGGTTAATATTTATTAAGTTTTTAGTTATTTTGTCCTTTTTGTTGCTTGTGTCGCAATAAAAAGAAAACGAAATGTTCACAGTTGTACTCATATTCTTTACATGAACTGATGCACACCCTCAAAAAAAGTGAAAATCCAGGTTTTGAGGTAGCAAAATAAGGAAAAATGCTAAGGGGGTGAATACTTTCGCCAGCAACTGTATGTACATTATATGAGATTATATTTGTACATATTTATACACATACTGTATGTTGTATATATACTAATATATCAAATATTGTCTATTATGCAAGGAGGACATATATTGCAATTCTATGTATTAGAATATTACTTACACACCAACAACCTGCTGTCTATGTATTGTGTGCAATGTCTCAGAACAGACATATGTTGCACATATTAAATAGTGTTAAAATCACCAATTCCAGAAATAATTAGAATAAATTTGGGTCTCATTAACATCACAACTGATGTCCATAATGTGTCCATGTGTCTGTGTGCACAGAATGATGTCAACCTTGGAAAGGGTCTGACTGTAGAAGTGGGGGAGAGGAGGAGTTGGAGAGAGTTCATAAGAAAGTCAGAGAAGATATTCCAGCCATAAGGATTTCAAGATATTACAATGGTCCAGCTAACAACAAACATGTGACTGACAACCTTGGAGATCTAACAACGTCAATTCCTGGAACAAGGCAAATTTACAGGTGATCTAATATAGAATTATTATACTTTAATTGTAAAATGCTATGTGGTTCCCATTCTGGCTGATTTACATGGGAAACTTTGTAATCATACATGTCACTCCAGAGGGTATTTCTCCCCTTTTTTACTGTTGCATGTAGTGTTTTCATGTTGCTCATGACGTGTGGTCTTCTATAATGCAGTAAATGGTGAAATATGTGCACACTGCGGTACATTTTACGTGTTCCCAATTAGCGTCTGTCTATTCAAACCAAGTATGACTAAATGTGTTATTTTATAAGAAGTATAATTTATAGTGGATAACGCAGCATGTACTAACACATGTGTATGTATTCTTAATGTATGCAGAAACAAAAACACATCTCTTAGGTTGGAAAGCTATTTAATATGACGACACACATTGCTACAAGTGCTGTCTTCAGAAAATCACACAACAGGATCTTTTTGGGTGAAACCACAATTTATTATCATAATGATGGCTTAGACACAGATCGTACACATACAGACACCAATACACAGCAATATATAACACACATAACATAACACACATATATAGTACATACAACAAAACACACATCAGTATATGATGTATAACACAAACATTCACAACACATCATAGTGACGGCTTACATAAAGATTGCACACATGCAGATCCAAATACACACATCAGTATGTAAAAGGCACAGTACTTACAAAACACACACATCAGTATATAAACACACAGTACTTACAAAACACACACTTCAGTATATAACACAACACAAACACCATAATACACACGGTGTATACAACACAGACATTAGTATATAACACAACACACACAGCCTAACACACACAAATAGTACACACAACACACAAATATAGGATATCTATTTAAGACACTTCATAGTGGGTGCATATTTTTTGCTGGTATATGACTCTCAACCTAAAGCGCATCTGTCATCAGAATGTTTCCCAATTAAAGCAAGCATTTTATAATGATACGTTTATTTATCTTTTATATCAAAAAGGCACAAAATATACAGTAAGTTTTGTATAACCAGCCACTAAGTAAGAAAACAGCAGACACTTACTTTAGTTTTGTTGCATTCATATTTTTGTATTTTTGGGTCTTTCCATGTAATTGCTGTGTGAACCTGTGCTGCTGATAGATTTGCTCAGATGATATAGCAGAAAAGTTTCATTCCAGTTACCAGTATATGGTTTGTATGAAAAAATATGTGCATATACTGTGTATATTATAGTAAAAGATAATATGAGTAATAAACATACAACAGCAAATCAGATATGTATTCAATGGACTATGGAT
This sequence comes from Oophaga sylvatica, assembly GCA_033576555.1. Lineage (NCBI taxonomy): Eukaryota > Metazoa > Chordata > Amphibia > Anura > Dendrobatidae > Oophaga > Oophaga sylvatica. The sequence goes on from JARQOD010000009.1 coordinate 6,555,972, forward strand.
TCCTAAATCTGCATGTCTGTATTACTAATCTGTAAAATGAAAAAATGGAAACATAGAAACACCTAATCTATGGTCAAATCATACGTCAACTCACTTTTTTCAGTCAGAGACTAGTGTGCCACTATACAAGCACCAGTGTAACCATTATAACCACAATACAGTGAATTTCATAAAAATATTTAGATCCCTAAAGCCACTCTAGTGAGGAGGCATTCACCACCTCCCGCCTCCTCTCTCACACAAAATTGCAGTAGGAAAAAGAGCTTACATTCTAAGTCTCTTAAGCCCGGGACTCACATAGCATACACCAGCGATCCCGACAACGATCAGAATCGCTGGTGTATCGCTACATTATTGCTGCTGAGCTGCCAAAGAGGCAGTTCAGGCAGCGATCAGTACAAGCGACACTGCGGGTAACGTCGCTTAGTTACCTGCAGTGTACCTTGGATACCAGCGCCCTGATGCAGGGAGCTGGTAACCAAGGTACACAGCGGGTTTCCAGGCGCTGCGCGGTGCCTGGAAACCCGCTGTGTACCTTGGTTACCAGCTCCCTGCATCAGGGCGCTGGTATCCAAGGTACACAGCGGGTTTCTAGGCACAGCCCCGCGCCTGGAAACCCGCTGTGTACCTTGGTTACCAGCGGATCGCTGGTCTCCCGCCTGTCACACGCAGCGATGCGTGCCTGTCAGCGGGAGACCGGCGATCAAAAAAATGTCCAGGACATTCAGCGATGATCAGCGATACCCAGCAGGGGGGCTGATCGTCGCTGAATGTCACACACAGCGATATCGCTGGGGAGCTCGCTGCTGTGTCACAAAACTAGTGACTCAGCAGCGATCTCGCTATGTGATACGGGGGCTTAAAATGTAGAATTGCCCAATGGACATAGGGAAGTAGGTAAATTACACATTGCCAAGGAGTGAGGAAACCAATTAAGATATGAATAGTTAACCATTCAAGTTACTTTTGGATCCCAGACTCCCTACAGAGTACAGATAATTAGACAGAAAAAAATCGTTCCTGGGGTCCAGATAACAAAAGCTGAATTATCTATGTGATCAGCATAGTAAGTATTCTCTTTAATCCTGTTTATTTTATATGTTTGCATATGCTGTATTGTTTTGTCTCCTTTGTAAAATCTTTTGTATATTTTTATAAACATTACCTATTGTTCTGGATTAAATATAAAATGTAATAGTTCTGTTCCTTTTGTTCTGTAAACTACACTCCAAAGCCATATGCTACCAGAAATCACATGTCCAGTCAGCCTGTATAGATGAATGGTGGTGGTAGCGGTGGGATTCTGCGTGATCTCTCTGGTGTCCTCCTTGTCAGTTGGTGGCAGTGGTGGGATCTGCGTGGTCACTCCGGTGTCATTCCTTTGACAGTGACCATATACCAGGACTATACAGGCGGTATGCAGAGTATTAATCATGCTGAACATGGAGTCGCCACACTGAGAATGTGACACAGAATATTGGAGGTCACTTATTATATAATTTCTGGCTGGAAAAACTCAGACATTTTGGTTCATGTTTGTTTTGCCTCTGAAAGCTCAATAAATTTACTATAATGTACACCACAAATTGTCATAAATTATATCACAAATCCACAGATGGAGTAGGTTGATTTACTGGCAAAAGTAAATACAAGGATGCAACAAAACTATTAACAGATCTATGTAAAATTAGTTACTCCACCCCCTGGACAACAGCTTTTTAAATGCCGCAATTCCCCATTACAATAAAAAACCTTATACCCATCTTCAGCGCCAGCGATAACCAAGAAACTATTGGAGAGATCAGCGCAAATAGGGTCTTATCCGAGAAATACAGTTAGTTTAGCACTCAAATTAAATTCACCTGTTCAATCTGTTAAAGACGCATATAACATAGAAAATCAGCCGCAGCGGTGAGCAAGTGACCATCAGACTGTAGAGGGAGTTAGTGGACAAATTCCGCACTGCCGACAGAATGGAGAAGTATATCCCAGTAAGTAACGACAGGCCTGTGGTTTTTCCTGAGGAAGCTATATACTTTGAAACGTGTTGAAATAAACCACCACCTTACTGTACCATACTGTGATATATGTCTCCATTCTGTCGGCAGCGAGGAATTTGTCCACTGACTACCTCTACAGTCTAACGTGATATCACAGGAAGCTGGAGAATCGCTGCCAGGTAGTTGGAAACTACCTGCCAATAAGTACTTAACCGCAAGGGAAAAAATCCCAGATAATCCCTTTAAGAATCACAGTATTAATGTAGAATAACTAAATACTGATTTATTGATCTTTCCAACATCACTAAAATGTAGCCCTTGGGGCATCTTAGTAATGCAGGAAAGGTCACTTTAAACAAAACAGATGTATGATGGATGCAGGGGCCTGCTTCTACATAAAAGTCATATACAAGATTGGCATTACCGAACATATAACGTATAGTATATGTGTTGTTTCTTCTTTAAAACTGACAAGTAATGGACTAACATATTATTACCATCAATGTCATCATCTCCATAACTGCCCTTATGTAATAAATTACATTTTTAAGTATAGATAAAATGTTGCAGCTAATATAAGCCTGGACTTGCTTAGATACATGTTTTTCTTCTTTTTGGGTCCATATAGTGTTTACTTTGTTCTGTGCCATTATGGAAAATCTCTCATTTTCATAAAAACGATGAGGCAGGTTCCCATTGATGTGCAGAGAAGCTTCTGGTTTCACAAATGCTACCTTCCATCTCATATCATAGGGGAAAGCTGCATTGTGGATGATGTCCAATCCAGACTCCCATCTATTGCTTGATGAAAAAGTAGAGAATATTGGGGCTCGGGGCACTCCAGTTTTTAAGGGAAGGGCTTGTCTACAGCCTTGACTAGATAAAGGAGGACTTTAGTGAAGAATACACAACAGCATGTTGCATGGGACTGCATTAACAATAGATGATAGAAAAGTGGTTTGGTAAATAAAATTAGACGCCAATACAGCTCTCCAGTGATAGATATTCCTTATATGTTATGGTCCTTGGTGTCATTCTCTCCATTCCTTATGAAAGCTGCTTTCTTTTCACTTTGCAGCATAAATTATCTTCTACCCTGTACAAGAAGACGATAAGTGCAGTCAAGGTGACCTCTGCTTTCTTTTACCCTACAGTCATGGCCAAAAGTTTTGAGAATGACACAAATATTATATTTTCACATGATCTGCTGCCCTCTGGTTTTTATGTGTGTTTGACAGATGTTTTTATCACAGACAGAAATAAATTGCAAACATATGAGTAACAAAAGCTTATATTGACAGTTAGAATGAGTTAATGCAGCAAGTCAATATTTGCAGTGTTGACCCTTCTTCTTCAGGACCTCTGCAATTCTCCCTGGCATGCTCTCAATCAACTTCTGGACCAAATCCTGACTGATAGCAGTCCATTCTTGCGCAATCAATGCTTTCATTTTGTCAGAATTTTTAGGTTTTTGTTTGTCCACCCGTCTCTTGATGATTGACCACAAGTTCTCAATGGGATTAAGATCTGGGGAGTTTCCAGGCCATGGACCCAAAATCTCTATGTTTTGTTCCCTGAGCCATTTAGTTATCACCTTTGCTTTATGGCAAGGTGCTCCATCATGCTGGAAAAGGCATTGTTGATCACCAAACTGCTCTTGGAGGGTTGGGAGAAGTTGCTCTTGGAGGACATTCTGGTACCATTCTTTATTCATGGCTGTGTTTTTAGGCAAGACTGTGAGAGAGCCGATTCCCTTGGCTGAGAAGCAACCCCACACATGAATGGTTTCAGAATGCTTAACAGTTGGCATGAGACAAGACTGGTGGTAGCGCTCACCTTGTCTTCTCCGAATGAGGCGTTTTCCTGATGTCCCAAACAATCGAAAAGGAGATTCATCAGAGAAAATCACTTTACCCCAGTCCTCAGCAGTCCACTGCCTGTACCTTTTGCAGAATGTCAGTCTGTCCATGATGTTTTTTCTGGAGAGAAGTGGCATCTTTGCTGCCCTCCTTGAGACCAGGCCTTGTTCCAAGAGTCTCCGCCTCACAGTGCGAGCAGATGCACTCACACCTGCCTGCTGCCATTCCTGAGCAAGCTCTGCACTGCTGGTAGCCCGATCCCGCAGCTGAAACACTTTTAAGAGACAGTCCTGGCGCATGCTGGTCTTTCTTGGGCGCCCTGAAGTCTTTTTGGCAACAATGGAACCTCTCTCCTTGAAGTTCTTGATGATGCGATAGATTGTTGACTGAGGTGCAATCTTTCTAGCTGCGATACTCTTCCCTGTTAGGCCATTTTTGTGCATTGCAATGATGACTGCACGTGTTTCTTTAGAGATAACCATGGTTAATGAAGAGAAACAATGATGCCAAGCACCAGCCTCCTTTTAAAGTGTCCAGTGGTGTCATTCTTACTTAATCATGACAGATTGATCTCCAGCCATGTCCTCATCAACACCCACACCTGTGTTATTGGAGCATTCACTGAAAAGAGGTTAGCTGGTCCTTTTAAGGCAGGTCTGCAATGATGTTGAAATGTGTTTTGGGGATAAAGTTCATTTTCTAGCCAAATATTGACTTTGCAAGTAATTGCTGTTAAGCTGATCACTCTTTATAACATTCTGGAGTATATGCAAATTGCCATTAGAAAAAGTGAAGCAGTAGACTTTGTAAAAATTAATATTTGTGTCATTCTCAAAACTTTTGGCCATGACTGTAGATTGGGAACATTAGCCGTGTATGCTACGCCATAAAACTTGAATTCTAAATCTTTCTTGCCCCCTACGTTGGAACTACGTTAGAAATCCCTTAACCAATTTTACTGGAATAAAATAAAAAAATAATCTAGATATAAAAGACTAGAGGTAAATGAGACTTGCTATGTTCTTTTAATATGCAAATTGCCTCTTCAAACAAAGAGGACTTGTACTCTATAGCGCCACCTATTGGAAGTAGCGATCCTACAAGGACTTGTAGGATCGCTACTTCCAATAGGTGGCACTATAGAGTACAAGTCCTCTTTGTTTGAAGAGGCAATTTGCATATTAAAATTTCCCAGAGGAGCATTGCACGGCGAATAAGCCTCCTTACCTTGACACGCCAGAGCTGGTATGTCACTCTCCACAAGGAGAGACCTTACCCCCCAGACCTATGTTCTTTTACAAATTCCTGCAAAATAAACAATACCATTGTTACTTAAGAGACACTGTTCTACAAATGTCTTCTTATAGAAAATGATTTCTTTATCTTTTTGTGGATTTGCTGTAATTTAAAAAAACAATCTTCATTAATCTAGAAACAATGTCTTCAGATTAGCATGATGAATGTGGTTCAAAATGCCAAACAGGCTAGATTTACTTCACTCACTTTGTTCTTCACTCACTCACCTCTGCTATTAGATTTTGCTTTGTATTTTACATTGTGTTAAGGAAACAAAACTTTCTTGCATCTGATATAGTGATGGTGGGGTAATGTCTCAATCAGTTGTGCATGGGGTCTTATTGGCAATGCTTCATGGGACAAAAGTATCTAAAATAGCTCAGAGAGTGTGGCGCCTCTGAGGGTCCAGTCGCCACAGAGGTACTGCGCCTCATCCAGAGGTGTGGTATCCCACTCTCAGGTAAGGAGGGAGCACTACCCAGGACTCTAACACTCACACCCAACACAGACTAGTTCAGTCAGGGCACCTGAGCGTATACCAAGGGAGGAGGGCCTGGGTAGGAAAGGGTGTTGGGGAATGGGTGGATAATGTAGATAAGGGGGAGGAGCTTAGAGAGCGGGAAGAAGACTAGAGAGTAAGTCAGAACGGGAGGGGAGCTCAAGCTGTGAGGAGCTTGTCCCTGGACGAGTAGAGAGAATAGAAAGAGAGAAACAGAAGGAAACTCCCGGACGGGCAGAAGGAGTCCTAGGGGCATGGATAGTGAGAGATCCATCCGTGGGGCCCGATCCAGTAGTGAAGGGACCAGGTCGCAGTGGGGAACTGGCCCCCAAGCCTAGTGGAGGACTTCATGACTCAGCTAGCAAGCTGGAGGCAGGGGTAGCTTTAGTTGCCCCAGCCACATCCACAGTTAATCGCCGAAAAGGCAGCCATATAGGAGCAAGGGGACACAGAGGACGTCACCCGATAAGGTCCGCTGCTGCTGGCTTGGGACACTGATTGTGTTGATGCTGGGCAGGAAGGGCGGAAAGCCAGAGCAGTGAGACTGCCAGGAAAGGAACATACTGTAGGGAGTCCTGGAAAGGTGTATCCTGATCTACCTGGGAGTTTGCTGGACCCCTCACCTGGAGGACACAGTACCAAGCGGGCATCTGCGCACAAGTGAACTGTGAGTAAAGCATTGGAAACTGCACCCCGCTGTATCCTCTGAATCATTCCTGCACCACTAGCTCTGCACCACACTTACTACAAATATCACCTCTAATATCCTAACTGCCCTGGGACATAGCTCTGCCTGTGGAGAGCTGAACCAACTCTGCTGCATCAACAACTGTCCCAGTGGGCTGAATCTGCAGCGTCGGCTAACACCTTATTTGCCGAATACCACAGGTGGCGTCACAAACACTTTATTACAAACTCTTTATTATCCTTTTTCATCAACCCCCCCTTTTATTGGATGCCCAGGGCCACAGACCGGGTCACTACTGCCATGACACTGCCCCTTTATGAAGCCGCTCGGTACCGAGTACCCCACGGCCAGGTGGGCGCTCCAAGAGCACAATACATTAATGCCACTGATTGAAGACAGTTTCCCCAAAAGTCATTGTCAGATCCTTTAATGAGTTTTGAAGCATAATCAAGGCTTCTTAAAGGGCCAGATATTAGGGGAGCTGTATCCTTAATGGTGCTATCCAGGACTATTTTTTTTGTCATGGGGCAAAGAACTTACAGGCACGTAGTTGCTAACTACTTTCCTGTACTGCTACTTCCTGCTACTGTTCTTGATTCTGCTACTTCATTTGACCTCATGTTAGCAGAGCAACTCTTCATTTTCTGCTCTGTCGACGAGGTGTCCCTGCTGACATCGTACTGCTTGACCGTTAGATCCCCAAAGTTAAGCAGCGAGGAGTCGGCTGCCAATCAGCATGACATTGACAGTGACATCCCATCGACAGAGCAGAAAATGAAGTTTCATAGCTATTCCCATCAAGTCCAGGAAGACGTCTGATGATCAATTTATGTTTACTGCAGTGGGTTGGAAAGCCATAAACATGTGAACTGGGCTATATACATTAATGTTGTGTTGTTCTCTAAATTCTATACATGGGCAGAGTTGAGCAGTTTAAAGCCTGCTGAGTTATATGGCAGAATATCAGTGCACATGAGATGGAGGATTTAATTTGTTTTAATAGAAAGACTCTAAGTGTCTCACAAAAATAAAGTTTCACTTTAAACACACTAACATAAATTACCAGATTACCAATAATTACCAAATATGACAGGGAAAATGACCTGTTGCATAACTTTTTGGCACCAGATGTTGTTTTCTTCCTCTGTCTTCTACAACAAGACGGGATTGTTTAGTGCTCAGAGCACTTAGGAATGAAAATGTTAAGGGGGTTGACCATTTTTGGGATAAGAAATAATTTTTGCATTTGGGATTCATTACAAATTTTGCACCGTTTTGCTTTTACAGGCTCGTTGTTTCTTGCCCATTGAACTGTAATGTAGTCCGTGGCAATAAATCAGCTGAGAGGAGCTCAGAAAAAGGCATAAAAAGAGTTACACACTTTCCTGTTAGACAGAACTGTAGGACAACAATGAGCCTGTAAAAGCCAAAAGGTGCCAAATTTGTAAAGAAAACTCTAATGTGGCGCAGGTTGGTAGCCATGGGCTAGGTATTCATCTTTCATGCCTCAGCATTCTACATGAAGATGGGGGTCCTGCTGAGTGTGTGCTTTGTTTATGGGGGCACTACACTCTTGCAGGCCACATGCTTCCGGTTACTTCAGCTGGCCAAGACCGGATGTTAAACGGAGGGAGACGACTACTCAAAAATAGTCTTTTACTTAGCAGTAACTTGGTGGGAACCTTGTACAGTAGATAGCAGGTGCAGAACTTCACAAACGTTTCTTTTATAATACAGATATCCAGGAAGTATTGTTTCTCCTTGCGGAGGTTGACATGCTAAGCATGCCGAGATGAGGAGACTTAAAGCCGCAATGCTCCTCTGGGAAATATGGCAAATTGTCTCTTCAGAGAGGAAGAGGAATAGAACTCTAGTGCCACCTATTGAAAGCAGCAATCCTAAAAGTCAATGTCGACCCTTTAACGATCCTTGTTACATGACTTAGGATAAAAGCCAAACCAGAATCTCAATTTGCAGACACTGTGTTTTAGTGTACTGCCCCTCGTCAGTGTGGCTTTAAGTCTCCTCATCTCGGCATGCTTAGCATGTCAATCTCCGCAAGGAGAAACGATACTTCTTGGATATCGGTCTGACGCCTCTCACGCAGCCAAACCAGATCTCACACTTTGCACTGATGAGGGGCAGTACCCCAAAACACAGTGTCTGCAAATTGAGATTCTGGTTTGGCTTTTATCCTAAGTCATGTAACAAGGCTCATTAAAGGGTCGACATTGACTTTAAGGATTGCTACTTCCAATAGGTGGCACTAGAGTTCTAGTCCTCTTACGATCTGAAGAGAAAATTTGCTTTATAATACAGAGAATTTTCACACAAGATCTCTCTACCACTGCCAAGTTTTCTTGTTTTTGCCTCATGTTCCTTTTTCTTCAACACAACCCACAACACAGTGCTTATGTTCAGTTAGTGAGAGTCCTATTCTCAACCTGCGGTTTCGCCTACTCATTTCTTCTAAGGGGAACTAGTTTGCAATATGGCCAGTACTTAGCACCTCTGCTTCTGACACCTTGGAACTTCCGCCCGAGGCACTCTCTTTGTCTCACGTTCTGTTCTGTTTTGGTCTGTTACCACTCTGAGTTAGAAACTCAGGGCCATATTGCTAGGACTCATCTCCGGTAAATCACTCCTGTTCTCTAGTCACTTCTCTCTTGCTCTCTCGGTCTCTACTTGCGATCACACTATCCAGTGCCTCGGTCTCCACTCACTTAGGGGACACCCAACTCATGTGGCTCTGCTGAGTACTTAGACCAAGTACTCTACACTCCCTGACAGAAGTTATGTCGCTTATCCATGTTATGTAAATCAAAGCTTATAGCCTGACGTTAAATTCATCCATTGGTTTTAAAAATTATTCTTTTGAAAGCTGAAACCCTCCGAAATATGGTTTAGGTTAAGAAAATAAATTGGCATCAATGCTGAAATATTGATCATTTAATGAACACGGAATGGTCAGATTTTGGCAAGACAAAAGTTTTGTCACCTGGTCATATAATGCACCCAATCCTAGTTTACATCCTCACCTGTGCTCAGTAAATGATTGGCTAATTATTGGGTGTGTATAAAAAGAAACACGGCACCCCATACCTTCACTTGAACTGCAACTTGAGCTCTGACACCATGCCAAAATCCACCCTGCGACCAAAGTCTTGATTATCAAGAGGCTGAAGACCAGATCCACTGCAGAGGTGGCTGGCACCTTTAATGTGTCTCAGAGTCAAGTACAAAGAATTAAAAAAAGATTTGAAGAGACTGGAGATGTGTTTGACAAGCCCAGGTCCGGCAGACCCCGCAAGACAACTGCTCAGGAGGAACGTTTGTTGGTTAGAAAATCCAAAGCAAGCCCCTCTTCCACTGCAGCAGAGCTCCAACAGGCCTGGTCACCTCAAGTCCCTGTGTCAACAAGAACAGTTTGTAGGATTCTGTCTCGAAATTGCCTCCATGGTCGAATCAATGCCCAGAAGCCAGCACTAAACAACAGGCAAATAAAAAACCATGTGGCATTTGCAAAGTCCAACAACCTGCTAAACAGATGGATGCTGGAAAAGTGGCAGAAGGTGGATTTCTCTGATGAATCTTCAGTAGAATTACACCACAGATGCCGCAAATACTGCTGGAGACCTACTGGAGCCCGTATGGATCCAAAATACACCCAGAAAACAGTTAAATTTGGTGGTGGAAAGATCATGGTCTGGGGTTACATTCAGTATGGGGGTGTACGAAACATTTGCAAAGTGGAAGGCAACATCAATAGCCTAAAATATCAAGAATTATTAGCTACCTCTTACATTCCAAATCATTAAAGGGGTCAAATTCTGCAGCAGGATGATGCTCCATCACATACATCCGTCTCTACAACAAAGTTCCTCCAGGCAAAAAAGATCAAGGTGCTCAAGGACTGGCCAGCCCAGTCACCAGACATGAACATCATTGAGCATGTTTGGGGTAGGATGAAAGAGGAAGCTTGGAAGACAAAACCAAAGAATCTAGATGAACTCTGGGAGGCATGTAAGACTGCATTCTTTGCTATTCCTGATGACTTCATTAATAAATTGTATGAATCATTGTTGAACCGCATGGATGCAGTCTTCAAGCTCATGGAAGTCACACAAAATATTAAATATGACTCTAATAGCACCACAACTTCATTCACCAATGGTATGCAACATATACTTGTATTTTAAGATAATTATTTGCTTGAATATCACATTCCTTTCTGTGGGCGACAAAACTTTTGTCTTGCCAAAATCTGACCATTCTTTGTCCATTAAATGATCAATATTTCTGCATTGATGGCAATTTATTTTCTAAACCTAAACCAAATTTGGGAGGGTTTCAGCTTTCAAAAGAGTAATTTATAAAACCAATGGATGAATTTAACGTCAGGTCATAAGCTTTGATTTACATAACATGGATAAGCGACATAACTTCTGTCAGGGAGTGTAGCTGCAAGTTAAGCCCTGTCTGTCTTCCTGACATGAAACTATCTCTGTCCCTGCAATTTTAGCCCCTCCCACTCTGGGCTAGCATCAAACATTTGTGAGCCGGTACCAAGATGCAGTAACGGAAGGAGGCAGAGCAAGGGTTAACGTAGAATTTACTTTAACAGGGAATACTCTGCTCATGGAGAGAATACAGGTGAAACAGAAGTGTAACGAATATGCAGAGTAAGATAACATAGGAATAGAGGATTAAAAGGAGAGTTCAATAACAATAGACTTATCAGTCCGACGATGTCCAGATTGTGGAATAAAACCATAAGCCTCAACCTACTGTTTTCACTTTTTTTGATAAGTTATATTTTTGTGTGAGAATGAGCAGCAAGACTTTCAAGTAGCACCAGATGCAAATCATCTATTTAAATTGAATCTGTCACTTTAATAATCTGTAGATTGCATGTTATAGAGTGTGAGGAGATGTATAGATTGTCAAATAGTCTTATATGAGAATATTTAAAAAATTGAGAATGTTGTTATTTATAACTCTGTTATTTCTAGTCTGTGTATACACATCTACGCATAGAAGCCAATAAAAAAGGAGGATCACCCACTGGATTCCTGCAAACAGAATAGGAAGGGATTTGAACCAATAAATTACTAAATTGAATTATTAAATTAAAATGCAACCTCTTTTCCATAGGACTATATTGATGGCACATTCTGCTCAGACCATTCACCTCCTGCCCTGTAACATGGTGCCTTAAGATTGTCATAACAGCTGCCTCTTAGTTTTCGGCCTCCTTTATATACATACAGTGCCTACAAGTAGTATTCAACCCCCTGCAGATTTAGCTGGTTTGATAAGATGCAAATAAGTTAGAGCCTTCAAACTGCAAACGAGAGTAGGATTTATTAACAGAAGCATAAATCTTACAAAACAAAAAGTTATGTTGCTCAGTTGAATTTTAATAAATTTTAAACATAAAAGTGTGGGTCAATTATTATACAACCCCTATTGTTATGTTACGGTAGCTGAGGAGTGTAGGTAAAAAAGGAAATACACCAGAGCAGTTGGAATCTATGAGATTGCAGTACCCTGACTAACCACCACAACTAGAGGCAGCCGTGGAGCGTTCCTACGATGGTCCTAGACGCCTCGTCACAGCCTGAGAAACTAACTACACCTAAAGATAGAAATAGGAAAGCTATCTGCCCCGGAGCAGAACCCCAAAGATAATAGAAAGCCCCCAAACATGTAATGGCGGTTAGACAAGAGGAAATACTGACACAGAAAGAAAATAGTATGAGCAAACGCTGGGGCCCAAACTATCTAAATAGAAAAGGACAGGAAGGGTACTTACTGCAATCCCAGAAAACCCTGAAAAGCACCAACTTTACTAATTTCAAAAAATACCTGAGATCACACGACCTCTACCACCTAAATTAGTTCTCTGGTGTAACAAAAACAGCAGCCACTGAAAAAACTGCAAAAAGCAAAAGTACAAAACACAGTGGCTGGACTAAACAGAGAGGGCAAAAGCCCCCGGAGGGGACCCAGAAGGACCCCACAGAAGTGCAGGACAAAATGCAAAAATATAGCAAAAACACAAAATAAGAAATTGTCTTATCTGATAGCAGGAGATGCAGACACGACACAGCAGGCTACAAGGGAAACTGGAAAGAAGGATTCAGACCAGAACAATTGATCACCGGCAACCCTGATGGGAAAATGATTCCCTTAAATAAGACCAATCAGTAACACCTGATTCCCAATCCTCACTAGTACCGCTTGTAACCACCAGAGGGAGCCTCTGCTCAGAACTCATCTCAAACCCATTCACAACAGTACCCCCCCCTTGAGGAGGGGTCACCGAACCCTCATTTGAGCAACCAGGTCGGTCAGGATGAGTTCTATGATACGCACGGATAAGTCTCCTAGCATGGATGTCCGAAGCAAACACCCAAGAATTATCTTCCTGACCATAACCTCTCCATTTAACCAAATACTGGAGTCTTCGTCTAGAAAAACGAGAATCCAATATTTTCTCAACCACATACTCCAGATTGCCCTCAACCAAAACAGGGTCAGGAGGCACAGCAGCAGGAACCACTGGCTCAACAAACCTCTTCAACAAGGACTTGTGGAACACGTTATGGATCTTAAATGTCCCTGGAAGAAGCAAACGAAAAGAAACAGGATTAATAATCTCCATGATCTTATAAGGTCCAATGAACCTAGGCTTAAATTTAGGAGATGCTACTTTCATAGGAATATTCTTTGAGGACAACCAGACCAAGTCCCCCACTTTAAACCGAGGACCATCAGTCCTATGCCGGTTAGCAAACCGCTGGGCCTTCTCCTGAGAGAGGGACAACCTCTCCACTACCTGGTCCCAAATCTGCTGCATACGCTCAACAACAGAGTCAACACCTGGACAGACAGAAGCCTCCGTCTGTCCTGAAGAAAATCGAGGGTGAAACCCAGAATTACAGAAAAACGGAGACATCAAAGTGGCAGAGCTAGCCCTATTATTAAGAGCAAACTCAGCCAAAGGCAAAAAAGAGACCCAGTCATCCTGATCAGCAGACACAAAGCATCTTAGATAAGTCTCCAATGTCTGGTTTGTTCTCTCAGTTTGACCATTGGTCTGAGGATGAAATGCCGAGGAGAAAGACAATTGAACACCCAGTTTAGAACAAAAAGTCCTCCAAAATCTGGAAACAAACTGGACTCCTCTGTCAGACACAATGTTCTCAGGAATGCCGTGTAAACGAACCACGTGCTGAAGGAACAACGGCACCAATTCAGAGGAGGAAGGCAACTTAGGTAATGGCACAAGATGTATCATTTTGGAAAACCTATCACAAATTACCCAGATGGTGGTCATTCTCTGAGAAACAGGAAGATCGGAAATGAAATCCATAGAGATATGGGTCCATGGTCTCTTGGGCACAGGCAATGGCATCAACAAACCACTAGAGCGAGAGCAAGGCTTGGAGCGAGAGCAAGTCCCGCAGGACTGCACAAATTCCCTGACATCGCGAGACAAGGTAGGCCACCAAAAGGACCGACTAACCAAGTCTCTGGTACCAAAAATTCCGGGATGCCCAGCCAATGCGGAACAATGAATCTCAGACATCACACTCTTTTTCCATTGGTCCGGGACAAACAATTTTCCAACAGGGCAGCGCTCGGGCCTATCCTCCTGACACCCCTCCAGAGCAAGTCTCAAATTAGGCGAGATGGCGGAAAGAACTACACCCTCCTTCAAAATAACAGAGGGATCAGATAGCTCAGGAGAGTCCGCAAGGAAACTCCTCGAGAGGGCATCCGCCTTAACATTCTTAGTGCCAGGAAGAAAGGAAACCACAAAATTAAAACGTGTGAAAAACAAGGCCCACCTGGCCTGTCAGGATTGAGTCGCTTGGCAGATTCCAGATAGACCAGATTCTTATGGTCCGTAAGGACCACCACCTGATGTTTGGCTCCCTCCAGCCAATGTCTCCACTCTTCAAAAGCCCACTTCATGGCCAATAACTCCCGATTACCCACGTCATAATTACGTTCAGTAGGAGAAAATTTTCGAGAGAAAAAGGCACAAGGGTTACTTTTAGAGGTCTCTGGATCTTTTTGGGACAAAACGGCACCTGCCCCAATTTCAGAGGCATCAACCTCCACCTGAAATGGCAGAGAAACATCAGGCTGCCGTAGAACAGGAGCAGAAGTGAATCTCTGCTTAAGTTCCTGAAACGCAGAGACTGCCTCAGGAGGCCAATTCACCACATCAGAACCCTTTCTGGTCAAATCAGTTAATGGTTTAACAATAACAGAGAAATTACCAATAAATTTACGATAAAAATTGGCAAAACCCAAAAATCTCTGAAGAGCCTTTAATGAAGTAGGTTGGACCCAATCACAGATGGCCTGAACCTTGACCGGGTCCATTTCAATAACAGATGGGGACAAAATGAATCCCAGAAATGAGATCTTCTGTACGCCAAAAAGACACTTTGATCCCTTCACATACAGAGCATTCTCTCTCAAAATCTGGAATACAGTTCGAACATGTTTCACATGAGAGTCCCAGTCATTAGAAAAAATCAAGATATCATCCAAATAAACAATCAGAAACTTGTCCACAAAATCCCTAAAAATGTCATTCATGAAGGACTGGAAGACGGAAGGAGCATTAGTGAGCCCAAAGGGCATCACAAGGTACTCAAAATGCCCTTCAGGGGTGTTAAATGCCGTCTTCCATTCATCCCCGTGCTTAATGCGAATAAGGTTATACGCCCCCCTGAGGTCAAGCTTGGTAAACCAAGTAGCGTTTTTCACCCTGGAAAACAGGTCAGAAATCAAGGGTAACGGGTATTGATATTTCACAGTAATATTGTTCAAGAGACGATAATCAATACACGGCCTTAATGAACCATCTTTTTTGGCCACAAAGAAAAAACCGGCACCTAAGGGTGAAGAGGATGGTCTGATATGACCCTTGTCTAATGATTCCTTGATATAAGACCGCATAGCGTCATGTTCGGTACAGACAAGTTAAAAAGGCGACCCTTAGGGAATTTACTACCTGGCACTAATTCAATAGCGCAGTCATAGCTCCTATGGGGAGGTAAGGATGCAGATTTACTTTCGCTAAACACATCAGAAAAATCAAACAAAAAGTCAGGAACATCCTCAGCCTGGGGGGAGGCAGAAAAAACAGGAGTGTTGGTATTAACACATTGGCAGCCCCAACTGGTTACAGACACAGATTTCCAATCCAAAACAGGATTATGAGACTGTAACCAAGGGAAACCCAGCACGATAATGTCATGCAGATTATATAGAACCAAAAATTTGCAGCACTCCTGGTGATCAGGTTCAACCCTCATTATCACCTGAGTAGAAAACTGGGGTTTATTCTCAGCCAAAGGGGTAGAATCGATCCCCAGTAGGGGAATAGACTTCTGTAGGGGTATCAAGGGAAATCCACAACGTTTAGCAAAATCATAATCCATCAGGTTAATAGCTGCTCCAGAATCAACGAAAGCCTGAGCAGAAAATGAGGACAGAGAGCATATCAGAGTGACAGTTAATAAAAACTTAGTCTGAACACTACCCAAGACAACTGAGCGTGCAAAACGTCTTCCCCGCTTAGGGCAGACTGAAATAGCATGAGAGGCATCACCACAGTAGAAACATAACCCATTGCGCTTTCGAAACTCATGACGCTGTGCCCCAGACACCACTCCATCACACTGCATGGGCTCAGCAGCTGGCTCACAAGGCAACACCACTCCACGCATACTTCTCCGCTCACGCAAACGTCTGTCAATTTGAATCGCTAATGACATAGAATCATTGAGACCAGAGGGGACAGGGAATCCCACCATAACATCCTTTACATTATCCGACAGACCCTTCCGGAAAAGGGCCGCCAAAGCGTCGTCATTCCACCTGGTCAGGACTGCCCACCTACGGAATCTCTGACAGTATAACTCAGCGTCATCAAGCCCCTGATTTAATGCCAACAAGGCTTTTTCAGCTTGATCAGTGACATTAGGCTCATCGTACAATAACCCCAAAGCCTGAAAAAATGCATCAACATCACTCAAAACAGGATCCCCAGGTGTGAGGGAAAAAGCCCAATCCTGAGGATCGCCGCGCAGGAGAGAGATGACAATTTGAACCTGCTGCGCTGCGTTTCCTGAGGACTTAGATTTTAAGGCAAGAAACAATTTACAATTATTTTTGAAATTCTGAAACTTAGCTCGATCCCCTGAAAACAAATCTGGCATGGGGATCCTAGGTTCCACAACAGGTAACCTAGCAAGATATGCAGCAATACTCTGAACCTCAGTGGCAAGCTGATCCACACGGCCAGACAACTGTGCAAACTCCATTGGGAGAAAAGATCCTCCCCAGCACCCAGAGATACAGAGGAAAAAAAAAATGCAACAAACAGAAAAATATCTCTGACAACTTTTCTTCCTTCAAAATATTTTTTCCCTTCTGTGAGTACCATACAATTTTTATGGCCGGTGATACTGTTATGTTACGGTAGCTGAGGAGTGTAGGTAAAAAAGGAAATACACCAGAGCAGTTGGAATCTATGAGATTGCAGTACCCTGACTAACCACCACAACTAGAGGCAGCCGTGGAGCGTTCCTACGATGGTCCTAGACGCCTCGTCACAGCCTGAGAAACTAACTACACCTAAAGATAGAAATAGGAAAGCTATCTGCCCCGGAGCAGAACCCCAAAGATAATAGAAAGCCCCCAAACATGTAATGGCGGTTAGACAAGAGGAAATACTGACACAGAAAGAAAATAGTATGAGCAAACGCTGGGGCCCAAACTATCTAAATAGAAAAGGACAGGAAGGGTACTTACTGCAATCCCAGAAAACCCTGAAAAGCACCAACTTTACTAATTTCAAAAAATACCTGAGATCACACGACCTCTACCACCTAAATTAGTTCTCTGGTGTAACAAAAACAGCAGCCACTGAAAAAACTGCAAAAAGCAAAAGTACAAAACACAGTGGCTGGACTAAACAGAGAGGGCAAAAGCCCCCGGAGGGGACCCAGAAGGACCCCACAGAAGTGCAGGACAAAATGCAAAAATATAGCAAAAACACAAAATAAGAAATTGTCTTATCTGATAGCAGGACATGCAGACACGACACAGCAGGCTACAAGGGAAACTGGAAAGAAGGATTCAGACCAGAACAATTGATCACCGGCAACCCTGATGGGAAAATGATTCCCTTAAATAAGACCAATCAGTAACACCTGATTCCCAATCCTCACTAGTACCGCTTGTAACCACCAGAGGGAGCCTCTGCTCAGAACTCATCTCAAACCCATTCACAACACCCTATGTTTAATATTTCGTGGAATAACCCTTGTTTGCAATTACAGCTAATAATCGTCTTTTATAAGACCTGATCAGGCCGGCACAGGTCTGTGGAGTTATCTTGGCCCACTCCTCCATGCAGATCTTCTCCAAGTTATCTAGGTTCTTTGGGTGTCTCATGTGGACTTTAATCTTGAGCTCCTTCCACAAGTTTTCAATTGGGTTAAGGTCAGGAGACTGACTCCAACACTCCAACACCTTGACTTTTTCCCTCTTGAACCAGGCCTTGGTTTTCTTGGCTGTGTGCTTTGGGTCGTTGTCTTGTTGGAAGATGAAATTACGACCCATCTTAAGATCCTTGATGGAGGAGCGGAGGTTCTTGGCCAAAATCTCCAGGTAGGCCGTGCTATCCATCCTCCCATGGATGCGGACCAGATGGCCAGGCCCCTTGGCTGAGAAACGGCCCCACAGCATGATGCTGCCACCACCATGCTTGACTGTAGGGATGGTATTCTTGGGGTCGTATGCAGTGCCATCCAGTCTCCAAACGTCACGTGTGTGGTTGGCACCAAAGATCTCGATCTTGGTCTCATCAGACCATAGAACCTTGAACCAGTCTGTCTCAGAGTCCTCCAAGTGATCATGAGCAAACTGTAGACGAGCCTTGACATGACGCTTTGAAAGTAAAGGTACCTTACGGGCTCGTCTGGAACGGAGACCATTGCGGTGGAGTACGTTACTTATGGTATTGACTGAAACCAATGTCCCCACTGCCATGAGATCTTCCCGGAGCTCCTTCCTTGTTGTCCTTGGGTTAGCCTTGACTCTTCGGACAAGCCTGGCCTCGGCACGGGAGGAAACTTTCAAAGGCTGTCCAGGCCGTGGAAGGCTAACAGTAGTTCCATAAGCCTTCCACTTACGGATGATGCTCCCAACAGTGGAGACAGGTAGGGCCAACTCCTTGGAAAGGGTTTTGTACCCCTTGCCAGCCTTGTGACCCTCCACGATCTTGTCTCTGATGGCCTTGGAATGCTCCTTTGTCTTTCCCATGTTGACCATGTATGAGTGCTGTTCACAAGTTTGGGGAGGGTCTTAAATAGTCAGAAAAGGCTGGCAAAAGAGATCATTAATCCACACATGTGAAGCTCATTATTCTTGGTGCCTGAACTACTTCTTAATACTTTAGGGGGACCAAACAGAATTCTTGTGGTTTGAGGGGTTGAATAATAAATGACACTCTGAATTAACTTTTAACGTTTTTTTAAAAAAAAAAAAATTAAAACAAAAATTTTTGCTGCAGTGCATTTCCCACTTCCAGGCTGATCTACAGTACAAATGTCACAATGCCAAGTTAATTCCGCATGTGTCAACCAGCTAAATCTGCAGGGGTTGAATACTACTTGTAGGCACTGTAAGTGTAGAGCCCAGCTGTGCCTGGATTCTTATTTCCCAGAGGGATGCACCGTAGGTAATGACCACTAGAGGACCCAATATGCATACTCACATCTTCACCAATCCCTAGAGCCACCAGAGGGAGCCTTTTGAGTACATATAAGGATGGTGAAGACACAGAGGTAGAAGTTAGTTCTCTCGGAGGGAAGAGAGTGTGTGCAGTCTAGCACACGGAGCAGAGCTCAGGAGAGAGAGTTCAGCTGTTTAAGAAGGAACCTGAAGTCTGCAGCTTGAAGCTTAGTTCACACGTGTGGAGGCTAGTACAAGTGGAAAGAAAGCCACTCCAGCCTAGTCAGAACTGAGTCAAGTGAGTGCAGTTCAGCGAGCAAGCGTGCCGACGCTTAGAGAGCGGTGAAGAAAGAGAAGAAGCAGCCACCTACTGCCAGTGTGTGATAGTGTGAGGGTCGAGTAGGACGAAAGGCGAGTGGATAAGAAGAGAGTGACAGAGGTGGAAATAGCATTGATAGCTTACCTCTACTCTGATTAACTGGACACCGGGTCCGAGCTTGCTGGATACTTCACGACCAGTAGGAGATACCGGAGATCCTGGAGTACCTCAAGTTCCAGGAGCCCATGAGTGTTGATACGTAACTAGGTCAGGAAGACAGGAGTCTGGTCGGCCAACCATTAGAGACTGTGTTCTTTCCAATAGAAGGCCCTACACAAAGTCAGCCGGGTGTAAAGTTGAAGACAGAGTTAGGCCTCGTTTCATACAGGTCAGAGACTCACATTATAGAAGTAAGGAGGCCCTACACCTACTCAGTGGGAAGAACTGGACGTGCATCCTTCACCCTGCCAGTATCCCGGGATGTGCCTGCAATTCCATCAGTAAAGGTACAGAAAGAGACTTTTGTGTGTGTGTTCACATTATTACTCCTGTGGCCGAACTCCCTTCATACATCCTGCCCCCCTAAACAGCTTAACTACCCTGAAGGTCCCCAGCCTTACCTGTGGAAGGCTTAACACCTTGCTGCCTAATACCAACCCTTCAGTGGACCTATACAGCAGCGGTGGTCACCCTGACCAGGAACCACAGGTGGCGTCACAAACATTCTACAAACACTTTAATCCCCTGTAAATATCCCACATTTAAGGTGAGCCCCAGGGCCACGGACCGAGCTGCAGCTACCGTGATATCCACCATAGAAGTGAACAGGCTCGGTGCTGAGTACCCCACAGCCCTGTCGGGCGGCTCATAAGCATTTGCTGCTGTGCTATTTCTTAAAAGGTCTTTCTGTAGTTTACGTATAAATAACAATGGAAAGCCATCCTGATAAAAGAAAAAGAAAACTACTTGCCCCTGATAGCCACCCTCTGCGCCAGCGCTGCTGCACCACCAGTCTCTGCCAGACCATAAGTAATGAGGTTCCGACAACAAGTCACTTGACCTTGTCAGCCAAATAATGGTCTCAACAGGAAATTGGTGGTCATGTATTGGAGTATGTAGCAGTACAAGACACAAAGGCCTTTGGTGACATAGTGGTTCCCAATTTAAATTGAAGGAAAGAACGAAGACATACACAAGTGACAGTTCCACAAGCTTGATGATTACAAAGCCCATTAGTGAAGCAACATACTTGGTAGTTACATAATTTCACACAAGAGCAACAGGCTTGAACATATTAAAACACTTGGTATATAGCAATACATTGACGTTTTCAACACTGGAACTTGCAATAGTCATCTGGCAATCTCCTACATAGCACTTCTTTACTTTCAGTGTCTGCATCTTTCATACTCCACTATGCACTCATAGCGATTTTCACAGCCATTCTCACAGATATTCCTCTTGATAGCAGTAACTCTTTTCTGGCAATTTGCGCACTTTTACAGTCCATCACACAGGGACGACAGCCTCCTGTTTTATTGGTGTGGTTTCCATAGACACCTTTGGTATGTTAATCCTAACAGTCTGTAATAAGCTTATGTGCTTCCCTCTTCTTTTGCAAATTCTTGTCCTTATGGTTGCTCTACCCTATTGGTGGATGCATGCTTTATTTATAGAAATAAGGGTCTGTGCACACGTTGCGGATTAGTCTGCGGATCCGCAGAAGATTTGGCCCTGCGGATCCGCAGCAGTTATCCAAGGGATGTACAGTACCATGTTATCCTATGGAAAACAAAAACCGCTGTGCACACGCTGCGGAAAATTCCACGCGGAAACGCAGCGGTTTATTTTCCGCAGCATGTCAATTCTTTGTGCGGATTCCGCAGCGTTTTTACATCCATTCCATTATAGGAATCCGCTGGTGTAAAAACGCAGGCCAAATCCGCACAAAATCAGCATGAAAAACGCGCGGATTTTGACCTGCGGATTCTGCCAAAAATAGCAGATTCCGCGTGGAAAATTCCGCATACAAATCTGCAATGTGTGCACATACCCTAAGCCTCTATGTTTCCCATTCCTCTCCCTCTATCAGTAATGGCAGTAATTTTATCCCAGGTAGCCTGGTATTCTTCTTCTGGGACTAGCTACACTGACAGGCAAGCCAGCCTACTCACCCCACTCACTAGCTAGCTAGATATCTTTCTCTTCTGCTGCACACCTTCATCGTTGGTCTGCATGTGTCTGATGTCTGACGTCTATTGGAAGCAAATACCGGTAACTTTTTTTATGCTTTTTTATACTCCCAGGTGTGGGATCTTGCATGCTAAAACTGATGTTACCATGAAGCTCACGCTTAATGAGCAGCACCTCAGACCTCATTACCACTTCTCATTGTCATCCTGCCTAGGCACTATTAAATCTGGAGTGTTTCTCCCATAATATGTTTTGGACCTGAAATTACAAACTACTCAAATCACTTATGCTGCATATAACTAGATCTGCAGCACGTGTACTGCACAGTGTATATAATATGTCTACACAACCCTAGTAAAATGCTTGTTTTTTCCATCTACTATAAAATCGACTATTTCTGTCTGTCTGTAACGAAATCCCGCGTCTCTGATTGGTCGCACCCGGCCGGACACGACCAATAATAATAATCTTTATTTTTTATATAGCGCTAACATATTCCGCAGCGCTTTACAGTTTGCACACATTATTAACGAATTGGCGCAGGTTATGAACCACGCACGCCACCGCTATCTTCGGGAGATCACCCTCGGTAGCTGCAGATCTCCCGACGGTAGCCGCGGGTCATCTGCCGCATGGAGGTCAACGGCGACGCAGCCAGGAGATGACCGAGTACCCCGACCAGCGGCCTCCACATAAACCCCAGTAGAGCCTCCACGTACACCCCACCAGCAGCAGCTTCTATATATCCCAGCAGCAGCCTCCACCAGAGGCGTAGCTAGTGTTTCGGTATAGGGAGGCGAAACTTCTGAGTGGGCCCCTAACCAGAGAACCTCAGCAAATGACCATACTGTTGTCAAAAATAATCTACCGTATATACTCGTGTACAAGCCGAGATTTTCAGCCCATTTTTTAGGGCTGAAAGTCCCCCTCTCGGCTTATACGCGGGTCATATACGGGGATCGATGGGGGAGGGGGAGTGGGGGTGTCGGATCATACTCACCCTTCCGCTGGCGCGGTCTCTGCAGCCCCCCTGCTTCTCCCACGATCTCCGGCTCCTTCCTGCAGCGGTCACATGGCACCGCTCATTAAAGTCATGAATATGCACATATTCATGACTTTAATGAGCGGTACCATGTGACCGCTGGAGGAAGGAAGTGCTGCGGAGAGTGCCGGGAGAAGAGGAGAGTCTGCAGAGACCGCACCGGCGGAGGGGTGAGTACAGCGATATTTACCTGTCCCGTTCCACCGCTGCGCTGCGTCCTCGTCTGGCTCCTCTGGCTGTGAATGATCAGGCAGAGGGCACGATGATGTCGTTAGTGCGCGCCCCGCCCCCTACCAGATCATTCACAGCCAGAGGAGTCTGACCGAGGGAGCAGCGGTGCAGAGAGGACAGGTAAATATCGCAGGTGCCGGGGTCCTGAGTGAGCGCTGACACCGGCACCTGTCCCCCATAGCGCGCTGGTGTCACCGCCTGCTCAGGACACCGGCACCTGGCCCCCAGCAACGAGAGGTGAGTATGTCTTTTTTTTTTTGCAGCAGCATATGGGGTATAATTGTGCAGCATATGGGGGCATAATCTGGAGCATATGGGGGCATAATATGGAGCATATGGAGGCATAATATGGAGCATATGGGGCATAAGCTGTGGAACATATGGGGGCATTATATGGAGCATATGGCGGCATAAACTGTGGAACATATGGGGGCATAATCTGGAGCATATGGGGCATAATATGGAGCATATGGGGCATAATCTGGAGCATATGGGGCATAAGCTGTGGAACATATGGGGGCATAATCTGGAGCATATGGAGCATAATATGGAGCATATGGGGGCATAAGCTGTGGAACATATGGGGGCATAATATGGAGCATATGGGGGCATAAGCTGTGGAACATATGGGGCATAATCTGGAGCATATGGGGCATAATATGGAGCATATGGGGCATAATATGGATCATATGGGGGCATAATCTATGGGGGCATAATCTATGGAGCATCTATGGGGCATAATCATAGAATCATAGAATCATAGAATCATAGAATGGTAGAGTTGGAAGGGACCTCCTGGGTCATCTGGTCCAACCCCTGCTCAAAGCAGGATTCTCTAAATCATCCCAGACAGATGTCTATCCAGCCTCTGTTTGAAGACTTCCATTGAAGGAGAACTCACCACCTCTTGTGGCAGCCTGTTCCACTCATTGATCACCCTAACTGTCAAAAAGTTTTTTCTAATATCTAATCTGTGTCTCCTCCCATTCAGTTTCATCCCATTGCTTCTAGTCTTTCCTTGCGCAAATGAGAATAAAGATGATCCTTCTACAATGTGACAGCCCTTGAGATATTTGTAGACAGCTATTAAGTCTCCTCTCAGTCTTCTTTTTTGCAAGCTAAACATTCCCAAATCCTGCAACCGTTCCTCATAGGACATGGTTTGCAGACCGGTCACCATTCTGGTGGCTCTTCTCTGAACTTGCTCCAGTTTGTTGATGTCTTTTTTAAAATGTGGTGCCCAAAACTGGACACAGTATTCCAGATGAGGTCTGACCAAAGAGGAGTAGAGGGCAATAATGACCTCACGTGATCTAGACTGTATGCTTCTGTTGATACATCCTAGAATTGCATTTGCCTTTTTTGCTGCTGCATCACACTGTTGACTCATGTTAAGTCTGTGATCTATGGGGGCATAATCTATGGAGCATCTATGGGGGCATAATCTATGGAGCTTCTATGGGGGCATAATCTAAGGAGCATCTATGGGGGCACAATCTATGGAGCTTCTATGGGGGCATAATCTAAGGAGCATCTATGGGGGCACAATCTATGGAGCTTCTATGGGGGCATAATCTAAGGAGCTTCTATGGGGGCATAATCTATGGAGCATCTATGGGGGCATAATCTATGGGGGCATGATCTATGGAGCATCTATGGGGGCACAATCTATGGGGGCATAATACATGGGCAGAATATGGGGCACAATCTATGGAGCATCTTGTGGGGCATAATCTCATTTTCCACCCTAGGCTTATACTTGAGTCCATAAGTTTTCCCAGTTTTTTGTGGCAAAATCAGGGGGTCGTCTTATACTCGAGTATATATGGTATCTATCTATTATCTATCTATCTATCTATCTATCTATCTATCTATCTATCTATCTATTTATAGCATTATGCCCTATGAGGGGGGCAGCATCATCCTCTATGAGGGGGGCAGCATTATCCCCTATGGGGGGCAGCATTATCCCCTATGAGGGGGCTGCTTTATAATCTATGAGGGAGGCTACCCCAACTCCTGCTACATAATTAAGACATGTACTACCTTATATTATACCCTGATATTAGTGTGTTTTACTGCACAATTGGTGGTCTTGTATTTATTTCTATGTAGCTACATACTGGGCCCCAAGAATGATTTTCTCTGGTGGGCCCAAGGTGTTCCAGTCCGACGCTGCTCTCAATCAACTTCTGAACCAAATCCTGACTGATAGCAGTCCATTCTTGCACAATCAATGCTTTCATTTTGTCAGAATTTTTAGGTTTTTGTTTGTCCACCCGTCTCTTGATGATTGACCACAAGTTCTCAATGGGATTAAGATCTGGGGAGTTTCCAGGCCATGGACCCAAAATCTCTATGTTTTGTTCCCTGAGCCATTTAGTTATCACCTTTGCTTTCTGGCAAGGTGCTCCATCATGCTGGAAAAGGCATTGTTGATCGCCAAACTGCTCTTGGAGGGTTGGGAGAAGTTGCTCTTGGAGGACATTCTGGTACCATTCTTTATTCATGGCTGTGTTTTTAGGCAAGACTGTGAGAGAGCCGATTCCCTTGGCTAAGAAGCAACCCCACACATGAATGGTTTCAGGATGCTTAACAGTTGGCATGAGACAAGACTGGTGGTAGCGCTCACCTTGTCTTCTCCGAATGAGGTGTTTTCCTGATGTCCCAAACAATCGAAAAGGGGATTCATCAGAGAAAATAACTTTACCCCAGTCCTCAGCAGTCCACTGCCTGTTCCTTTTGCAGAATATCAGTCTGTCCATGATGTTTTTTCTGGAGAGAAGTGGCTTCTTTGCTGTTCTCCTTGAGACCAGGCCTTGCTCCAAGAGTCTCTGCCTCACAGTGCGTGCAGATGCACTCACACCTGCCTGCTGCCATTCCTGAGCAAGCTCTGCACTGCTGGTAGCCCGATCCCGCAGCTGAAACACTTTTAAGAGACGGTCCTGGCGCTTGCTGGTCTTTCTTGGGCGCCCTGG
Organism: Oophaga sylvatica; assembly: GCA_033576555.1. Lineage (NCBI taxonomy): Eukaryota > Metazoa > Chordata > Amphibia > Anura > Dendrobatidae > Oophaga > Oophaga sylvatica. Next base: position 6,581,845 of record JARQOD010000009.1, read on the forward strand.
AGCCTTTTTGGCAACAATGGAACCTCTCTCCTTGGAGTTCTTGATGATGCGATAGATTGTTGACTGAGGTTGTCACGCTGTCTAATGATATGTATACAATGTCAGTAAACTATTAATACAGGAACAACACTCTATACAACAACTAGTATAGCAACATCAGCATGTAAGTATAGAATAGATTTACCTGACACGATATCTGCTGAACTCAGGGTTAATCTTGAGGACTTGATGAGCTGAAACAGGAAAGAGGTGGACCGGGATCAAACCTGACCCTAAACTGGGGTCCTAACTAATCCCTCACCTTGGAGGTACTGATAATGGTTCAGAGGTCCAAGTCTCCAACCTAACCTGTCTCCTATCAGACCCTGAACCCTGTAATCAGTCCTAAGAAGGATCCTGACTACCACCAAAGGGATATGGGCTGATCTTAGCTAAATACACAGATTAGACATATAAGACAGACAGGATAACACTCGCTTGCATACACACTCAAACACCAAAGGAACATAAATGGTCTGGGAAATAAACTCTAACCAAGTTGAGCTTAGAACAACTAAGGAGCTCACAACTAAAGTCTATACAGATTCATTCCTATCTGTGGTCTGCATGAAGGTTTCACTGGCAACTCCCCAAGCAGACAACCAGGAATTTAAAGGAAACCAATCAACAAATAAACAATTGCAGCCGGGAGAAACTGCACCCAGTCCCAGAACCGAGCACAGACAGAATTAACTCCCTAGCTGCCAAACACAAAGAAACAGCAGCTCAGCTGTGAGAAGTCAAAATGTGCAACCGCGACGATCTTCGTGGCAATGCACACATGACAGTACCCCCCCTTCTACGAGGGGCCTCCGGACCCTCAGGGCCAGGCCTGCCCGGGTGAGTTCTGTGGAAGGTCCGAACCAAACGATCTGCGTTAACATCAGACGCAGGGACCCACGTCCTCTCCTCTGGACCATACCCCTTCCAATGCACCAAGTACTGAAGGGACCGGCGATTCAGACGTGAGTCAATGATCTTTGATACTTGAAATTCCAAGTTACCATTGACCAACACAGGAGGAGGAGGTAGAGGTGACGGTATGACTGGTGCCACATACCTTTTAAGTAATGACTTGTGGAACACATTATGAATTTTAAACGTAGGAGGGAGGTCCAGACGAAATGCCACAGGATTAATTATGGAACTGATCCTGTACGGCCCGATGAATCTGGGACCCAGTTTCCAGGAGGGCACTTTAAGTTTTATATTCCTGGTAGACAACCATACCAGATCGTTCACATTCAGATCTGGACCAGAAACTCTCCTCCTATCAGCCATACGTTTGTAACGGTTCCCCATCGACTCAGATTATTCAATACACCTCTCCACACAGAAGCAAGTGACGACGAGAAACGCTCCTCCTCAGGAACCCCAGAAGGGCCCCCCCCATTGAAAGTACAAAACTGGGGATGAAAACCATATGCCCCAAAAAACGGGGACTTACCAGTGGACTCGCTCCGCTTGTTGTTAAGAGCGAACTCTGCCAGAGGCAAGAAAGAAGACCAGTCCTCTTGGTTCTCTGAGACAAAACACCGGAGATATGTCTCTAAGCTCTGATTCAGACGCTCTGTCTGACCATTGGTCTGCGGATGAAAAGCCGAGGAAAATGACAATTGCATCCCCTGACGTAAACAAAATGCCCTCCAAAATTTGGACACAAACTGAGACCCCCTATCTGACACCACATCAGAAGGCAACCCATGAAGTCTAACGATCTCCCTAATGAACACCTGCGCCAGAGTTTTAGCATTAGGGAGTGCAGGAAGAGCAACGAAATGTGCCATCTTACTGAACCTGTCAACAACCACCAGTATGACAGTATTCCCTGACGACGGAGGAAGGTCCGTAATGAAGTCCATAGATAAATGAGTCCATGGACGCTCCGGAAGTTTCAAGGGTAAAAGGGTCCCAGACGGACGGGTATGAGGGGTTTTAGAGCGAGCACACACCCCACATGACGCGACAAAAGTTATAACATCTTTATTAGCATTAGGCCACCAAAACCGGCGAGAAAGGAGATCTAAAGTAGCCTTACTCCCTGGATGTCCTGCTAGAGCAGAATTATGATGTGCCTCAATAACCTTTTGTCTCAACAGATTTGGGACAAACAGTCTCCCTGGAGGTCCTGCAGGGGCGTCCCCCTGAGCCTCTAACACCTCCTCCTCAAGCTCAGAAAATACAGCCGACACTACCACCCCCTCCTGAAGGATAGGACTCGGGTCATCCGTTTTCCCGGCCCCTGGGAAACTGCGAGACAAGGCATCAGCCTTTACATTCTTAGACCCCGAGCAATAAGTGACGACAAAATTAAACCTGGTAAAAAACAACGACCATCGAGCTTGTCTGGAATTCAGACGCTTAGCGGATTCTAAATAAAGCAGGTTCTTGTGATCAGTAATAACGGTGACCGGGTGGACTGCCCCCTCCAAAAAGTGACGCCATTCTTCAAAAGCTAACTTAATGGCCAAAAGTTCCCTATTGCCGATATCATAATTCCTTTCGGCGGACGACAATTTCTTAGAAAAGAAAGCGCACGGCTGCCATTTACCAGGGGACGGACCCTGGGACAATATAGCACCCACCCCTACGTCAGACGCATCCACCTCCACAATGAACGGCTGAGATGCATCTGGTTGGATGAGAACGGGTGCCGAAGCAAAACATTTCTTCAAAGAGGAAAAGGCTTGGCAAGCTTTGTCCGACCATTTAGAAAAATCCGTCCCTTTTCTTGTCATGTCAGTGAGAGGTTTGACGACAGATGAGAAATTACAAATAAATTTCCGGTAGTAGTTAGCAAACCCCAAAAAACGATGCAGAGCCTTAAGATCCCCTGGCTGATCCCATTCAAGCACTGCTCTCACCTTTTCAGGGTCCATCCGGAAACCGGAGGCTGACACCAAAAAACCCAAAAACTGAAGTTCCTGTACGGCAAATACACACTTCTCCAGTTTGGCGTATAGTTTATTGTCTCGCAAGATCTGCAACACCTGTCTCACATGCTCCTGATGAGACACAAGATCTGGCGAGTAAATTAAAATGTCGTCCAAATATACAACCACAAACAGCCCCACAAGGTGACGAAAAATGTCATTAACAAAATGTTGGAATACTGCTGGTGCAGTAGTCAGACCAAAAGGCATGACTAGGTTCTCATAATGTCCCTCCGGCGTGTTAAACGCCGTTTTCCACTCATCCCCCTCTTTTATTCTAATCAGATTATACGCCCCCCTGAGATCCAATTTAGAAAACCATTTGGCGCCAACAATTTGATTGAAGAGATCAGGAATAAGAGGGAGTGGATACGGATCTCGAACAGTAATCCGATTAAGTTCGCGGAAATCCAAGCAAGGGCGTAGGCCTCCATCTTTCTTCTTCACAAAGAAGAACCCCGCGGCTACTGGGGAAGATGAAGGTCTAATATGCCCTTTGGCCAGACTTTCAGAAATATAATCTTTCATAGCCTGCCTCTCAGGACCAGAAAGATTATACAACCTAGCTTTAGGCAACTTAGCATCAGGAAGGAGATTAATAGAGCAGTCATACACGCGATGAGGAGGCAACTCCTGACACCCCTCCTCAGAGAAAACATCCCCAAAATCCTCCAAAAAAGGAGGCAATGTACTAGGCATGACCGCACTGATGACTGTGTTCATGCAGTTGCTTTTGCAAAACTCACCCCATTGGCTTATCTCTCTGGACTGCCAATTAATCACAGGGTTATGTTTAACCAACCAAGAAAGTCCCAACACAATGGGAGTAGGTAGACCCTCCAATACATAACAAGATAATTGTTCCCTATGTATTGCCCCTACCCGAAGGTCAATGTTATGAACCTCATGAACAAAGCTACCTTGGCCGAGAGGCCTGGCGTCAATGGAGAATATAGGGATCGGTTTGACCAATACACTCAGATGCATACCTTGAGCCTGAGCAAACTGAGCGTCAACCAGATTAGCCCCGAACCACTATCAAGAAGAACAGACAATCTCTCCACTCTCGTACCAACTACCACCTCCACTGGTACAAGGAACTGAGAAGAACTGGCGGATGAAATACATACTCCCAGGTTGTCGTCCACCACACAACCTGGGATTAACAGTTTTCCGGTGACTTTTGGCTCAACAAGGCACGGGATGGACATTCTCCAACAAAATGTCCCTCTTTCCCGCAGAAAAAACATCTTCTAGTCCTGCGGCGTACCGCCAATCCCCTCCTACGAAATGATGTCCCTCCCAACTGCATAGGCTCATCCGAACAGACAAGGGGAACCTCAACATAAGGGACTTTAGTGGTAGGTGGAGAAACAACAGGGAGTGGGGTTACCTCACCCCTCTCCCGAAGCCGTCTATCAGTACGGATAGCTAAGGCCATAGCAGCCTCCAGAGAAGGAGGAGACTCATACTGAGCCAAAACGTCTTTTAATTTATCAGAAAGCCCATGACAAAACTGGCTCCTAAGAGCTGGGTCATTCCACTGAGTATCTGTGGCCCATCTACGAAACTCAGAAGCAAATTCCTCTGCCGGACGATCTCCCTGCTGTATCTTACGTAATTTTGTCTCAGCAAGAGAGACCCGATCTGGGTCATCATATACCAATCCCAGGGCAGTAAAAAATTGATCTACAGACTGTAGAGCCGGGGATCCCGGAGGAAGGGAAAATGCCCAGGATTGAGGTCCCCTTGCAGAAGTGAGATAACAATTCCCACTCTCTGCTCCTCACTCCCTGATGATCGAGGCCGAAGCCGAAAATACAATTTACATGCCTCCCGGAAGGTGAAAAATTTGTCTCGCCCACCAGTGAACCTGTCCGGGAGAGCAACCTTAGGTTCAACTCTGGCTTGCTCCAGGGGAGACAAAACTTTGGACTTAATGTCCGTCAGCTCCATGGATAATCCCTGCAACTGCAGAGCCAGCTGGGCTACTGGATCCATGGTAACTGGAGATAATTTTTAGTGCCAGTGAAAATGTCACGCTGTCTAATGATATGTATACAATGTCAGTAAACTATTAATACAGGAACAACACTCTATACAACAACTAGTATAGCAACATCAGCATGTAAGTATAGAATAGATTTACCTGACACGATATCTGCTGAACTCAGGGTTAATCTTGAGGACTTGATGAGCTGAAACAGGAAAGAGGTGGACCGGGATCAAACCTGACCCTAAACTGGGGTCCTAACTAATCCCTCACCTTGGAGGTACTGATAATGGTTCAGAGGTCCAAGTCTCCAACCTAACCCTGTCTCCTATCAGACCCTGAACCCTGTAATCAGTCCTAAGAAGGATCCTGACTACCACCAAAGGGATATGGGCTGATCTTAGCTAAATACACAGATTAGACATATAAGACAGACAGGATAACACTCGCTTGCATACACACTCAAACACCAAAGGAACATAAATGGTCTGGGAAATAAACTCTAACCAAGTTGAGCTTAGAACAACTAAGGAGCTCACAACTAAAGTCTATACAGATTCATTCCTATCTGTGGTCTGCATGAAGGTTTCACTGGCAACTCCCCAAGCAGACAACCAGGAATTTAAAGGAAACCAATCAACAAATAAACAATTGCAGCCGGGAGAAACTGCACCCAGTCCCAGAACCGAGCACAGACAGAATTAACTCCCTAGCTGCCAAACACAAAGAAACAGCAGCTCAGCTGTGAGAAGTCAAAATGTGCAACCGCGACGATCTTCGTGGCAATGCACACATGACAGAGGTGCAATCTTTCTAGCTGCGATACTCTTCCCTGTTAGGCCATTTTTGTGTATTGCAATGATGACTGCACGTGTTTCTTTAGAGATAACCATGGTTAACAGAAGAGAAACAATGATGCCAAGCACCAGCCTCCTTTTAAAGTGTCCAGTGGTCTCATTCTTACTTAATAATGACAGATTGATCTCCAGCCATGTCCTCATCAACACCCACACCTGTGTTAATGGAGCAATCACTGAAAAGAGGTTAGCTGGTCCTTATAAGGCAGGGCTGCAATGATGTTGAAATGTGTTTTGGGGGATAAAGTTCATTTTCTAGCCAAATATTGACTTTGCAAGTAATTGCTGTTAAGCTGATCACTCTTTATAACATTCTGGAGTATATGCAAATTGCCATTAGAAAAAGTGAAGCAGTAGACTTTGTAAAAATTAATATTTGTGTCATTCTCAAAACTTTTGGCCATGACTGTACATTTCAGTAAGCCAACATTTCAGATTTTAAAATAATTTTTTCTCGCTGGTGTTATAAAGTATTCTAATTTACTGAGATAATGACTTTTGGGTTTTCATTGGCGGTAAGCCATAATCATCAACATTAACAGAAATAAACACTTGAAATACATCACTCTGTTTGTAATGACTCACGCATCTTCCTGCTGCTGCATCTTCCTGCTGTAGAAGCGGTCAACCTGCAAAAAATGATTGTCCTATAGTGGGACAAAGTAAAAGAGTTAGAAAAAATAGAAAAAAGTAAAATATTTTTTTAAAATAATTGTAAAAATATTAAAAAAAATCAAAAATAATACAATATATTTTGATTTTTTTTTATATACAGTACAGACCAAAAGTTTGGACACACCTTCTCATTCAAAGAATTTTCTGTATTTTTATGACTATGAAAATTGTAGAATCACACTGAAGGCATCAAAACTATGAATTAACACATGTGGAATTATACATTACACTTTACAAAAAAGTGTGAAACAACTGAAAATATGTCTTATATTCTAGGTTCTTCAAAGTATCCACCTTTTGCTTTGATTACTGCTTTGCACGCAGAAAAGGTGAACGGATGGACTCTACATGCCTGGTTCCCACCGTGAAGCATGGAGGAGGTGGTGTGATGGTGTGGGGGTGCTTTGCTGGTGACACTGTTGGGGATTTATTCAAACTTGAAGCGGTGAGCGGTCCAGATCACCCCAAACCATCTCGATTGGGTTCAGGTCTGGTGACTGTGGAGGCCAGGTCATCTGGCATAGCACCCCATCACTCTCCTTCTTGGTCAAATAGCCCTTACGCAGCCTGGAGTTGTGTTTGGGGTCATTGTCCTGTTGAAAAATAAATGATGGTCCAACTAAACGCAAACTAGATGGAATAGCATGCCGCTGCAAGATGCTGTGGTAGCCAAGCTGGTTCACTATGCCTTCAATTTTGAATAATCCCCAACAGTGTCACCAGCAAAGCACTCCCACATCATCACACCTCCTCCTCCATGCTTCACGGTGGGAACCAGGCATGTAGAGTCCATCCGTTCACCTTTTCTGCGTGCAAAGCAGTAATCAAAGCAAAAGGTGGATACTTTGAAGAATCTAGAATATAAGACATATTTTCAGTTGTTTCACACTTTTTTGTAAAGTGTAATGTATAATTCCACATGTGTTACTTCATAGTTTTGATGCCTTCAGTGTGATTCTACAATTTTCATAGTTTTGAAAATACAGAAAAATCATTGAATGAGAAGGTGTGTCCAAACTTTTGGTCTGTTCTGTATATATCTCTATATAAATATTTGAATGAAAAAACCCCAAAAACCATAAAAGGACACATATTTGGTATCACCGTCCTATAAACTGTAAAACTGTCCCACTAATTGACCATTTTATTGAACAACATAAAAAAATAAAAAACAAGACCAAACACAATGCTTTATCATCATACAGCCGAACAAAAAGTGGAATAAAACGTGATATAAATAAACATGGTATCTCTGAAAACGTCATTTTTGTCCTGCAAAAAAACAAGCCATCATACAGCTAAATCAGCGGAAAAATAAAAGTTATAGCTCTCACAATAAAGTGATGCAAAAATAATTATTTTTTCTATAAAATAGTTTTTATTGTATAAAAGCACCAAAACATAAAAAAATCGAAATAAGAAGCGATCAAAAAATGTAATGTGCCCGAAAATTGTATCAGTAAAAACGTCAACTTGTCCCGCAAAAAACAAGCCATCACATGATTCTGTGGGCCAACATATGGAAAAATTATAGTTCTCAAAATTGATGCAAAAACTGTTTTGTGCAATAAAAAGCATCTTTTAGTGTATGACAGAAACCAATAATAAAAAAAAAAAAAAAATCTGGTATCGCTGTAATCGCACCGAACAGAAGAATAAAGTCGCCTAATCACTTATACAGCACGAGAAACAGCATAAAAAAAAAATAAAACCAATTCTTCACCTCTTGTTAATTTTTTTTTCATTCTGCCTACCAAAGATTGCAGTAAGGCTCGGTGCACATTTATCCTGCACTCTGCTTTGAGCGCTTACACCGGGGTTTCCGTGTAAATCTCTGAAATATGTGATTCATATGAAACCTCTGGCAGATGACTCCCTAAAATGAGGCAGACGGAGGCACTGTGGATGCCGCCTGGCCTGTAATCCAGTGGTGTCCGTCTGTTTAAGCATGCATAAAAGTGCCATCGGCCACAGTTTTGCGCACTTCTGAAAAGAAGGACACCACTGAGCAGAGGCCAGACAGAGTCCACAGTAACTCTGCTGCCTCATCATAGTGAATGGATCCCCCAGGGTTTCATCTGAATCACGTCACTCAGAGATTTAGCTGGAAACCCCAAAGTAAGTGCTCAGTGTAGAGGCCAGATAAATGTGATTCCAAACATTATGTAAAATGTTCCTAATAAAGGCTTCAACTGAATCCACAAAAAAAGCAAGTCCTCACTCAAATCTGTTATCTGTTAATGGAAATATAGGGGGTTTCCACGTTACTGGTAGTTCAAAAGCGAAATGGCTCCTTATCCGCCAAAAGAAATTCCCAAAGGGCTATAATTTCCAAGATGGGGTCACTTGAGGGGGGATTCTGCTCTTCTAGCAATTAGGGGCTCTATATATGGAGTCCACAAACTCTTCTAGGAAAAGCTGCGCTCCAGGAGGTAAATAGCGCTCTGTTCCTCCTAAGTCTCTCCGTATAGCTAAGTAGTACTGTACAGCCATATATGAGGTATTGCCACATTCAGTAGTTTTTGTGGGACAAATTTTGGTGCCATTTTTACCCACTTCTTGTGTGATTATGAAAAATCTGGGGCTAAACAAAATTTTGATGGTAAAAATTTAGTTATTTTTTCTTCACTGCTCAATGGTATAAAATTCTGTGACACATTCATGGTATCAATATGATCACTGCAACCCTATATGAATTCAATTAGAGGTATAGTTTGTAAAATGGGGTCACTTTTGGGGGGTTCTGCAGTTCTGGCACCACATGGGCTCTCCCAGTGGGTCATGGTACCTGCAAACCATAAATGTAAAATCTGCACTATAATATGGCGCTACTTCCCTTCTGAGCTTTGCACTGTGCCTGAAAAATATTTCCCGATTACATGTAGGGTATTGGCACACTCAGGAAAAAATGGACCTGTTTGTTGTTAAAAAAATTTCTTATTAGCCCTTAGAAAAATTAAAAACTCGGGGCTAAAACAACATTTTTGTGAGGAAAATGTGATTTTTATTATTTTCCCTGGATCAACTTTATAAACTTCTGTGAAGCACCTGAGGGCTTAGTGTGCTCACCACACATCTAGATCAATTCCCTGAGGGGTCTAGCTTCCAAAATGGTGTCACTTGTGGGGGGTTTCCATTATTTAGGCACATCAGAGGCTCTCCAAATGTGACATGGCATCCGCCAATTGTTGCAGCAAATTTTGCATTCAAAAAGTCAAATAGTGGTCTTTCCCTTCCGAGCTCTGCCGTGTGCCCAAACAGTGGTTTTCTCTTTCATATGAAGTATCAGCGTACTCAGGAGAAATGGCACAACAAATTGTATGATGCAATTTCTCCTGTTACCCTTATGAAAATGCAATATTTTGTGCTGAAAACATACAGTGGTGGCCAAAAGTATTGGCACCCCTGCAATTCTGTCAGATAATACTCAGTTTCTTCCTGAAAATGATTGCAAACACAAATTCTTTGGTATTATTATCTTCATTTAATTTGTCTTCAATGTAAAAACACAAAAGAATTGACCTAAAGCCAAATTGGATATAATTCCACACCAAACCTAAAAAAGGGGGTGGACAAAAGTATTGGTACTGTTTGAAAAATCATGTGATGCTTCTCTAATTCGTGTAATTACCAGCACCTGTAACTTACCTGTGGCACCTAACAGGTGTTGGCAATAACTAAATCACACCTGCAGCCAGTTAACATGGATTAAAGTTGACTCAACCTCTGTCCTGTGTCCTTGTGTGTACCACATTGAGCATGGAGAAAAGAAAGAAGACCAAAGAACTGTCTGAGGACTTGAGAAACCAAATTGTGAGGAAGCATGAGCAATCTCAAGGCTACAAGTCCATCTCCAAGACCTGAATGTTCCTCTGTCTTCCATGCGCAGTGTCATCAAGAAGTTTAAAGCCCATAGCACTGTGGCTAACCTCCCTAGATGTGGAAGGAAAAGAAAAATTGACGAGAGATTTCAACGCAAGATTGTGCGGATGGTGGATAAAGAACCTCGACTAACATCCAAACAAGTTCAAGCTGCCCTGCAGTCCGAGGGTACAACAGTGTCAACCCGTACTATCCGTCGGCGTCTGAATGAAAAGGGACTGTATGGTAGGATACCCAGGAAGACCCCACTTCTTACCCCGAGACAAAAAAAAGCCAGGCTGGAGTTTGCCAAAACTTACCTGAGAAGGCCTAAAACGTTTTGGAAGAATGTTCTCTGGTCAGATGAGACAAAAGTCGAGCTTTTTGGGAAAAAACATCAACATAGAGTGTACAGGAAAAAAAAAGAGGCATTCAAAGAAAAGAACACGGTCCCTATAGTCAAACATGGCGGAGGTTCCCTGATGTTTTGGTTTTGCTTTGCTGCCTCTGGCACTGGACTGCTTTACCGTGTGCATGGCATTATGAAGTCTAAAGACTACCAACAAATTTTGCAGCATAATGTAAGGGCCCAGTGTGAGAAAGCTGGGTCTCCCTCAGAGGTCATGGGTCTTCCAGCAGGACAATGACCCAAAACACACTTCCAAAAGCACTATGAAATGGTTTGAGAGAAAGCACTGGAGACTTCTAAGGTGGCCAGCAATGAGTCCAGACCAGAATCCCATAGAACACCTGTGGAGAGATCTCAAAATGGCAGTTTGGAGAAGGCACCCTTCAAATATCAGGGATCTGGAGCAGTTTGCCAAAGAAGAATGGTCTACAATTCCAGCAGAGAATTGTAAGAAAATCATTGATTGTTACCGGAAGCGGTTGTTCGCAGTTATTTTGGCTAAAGGTTGTGCAACCAAGTATTAGGTTGAGGGTGCCAATACTTTTGTCTGGCTCATTTTTGGAGTTTTGTGTGAAATGATCAAGGATTTGATTTTTGCTTCATTCTCTTTTGTGTTTTTTCCTTGCAAGCAAATTAAATGAAGATAAAAATAGCAAATAATTTGTGATTGCAATCATTTTCAGGAAGACACTGAGTATTATCTGACAGAATTGCAGGGGTGCCAATACTTTTGGCCACCACTGTATTTGTGGGGAAAATTATTATTTTTTTCTTAATTTTTACAGCTCAACGTTATAAACTTCTGTGAAGCACCTGAGGGTTCAATATCCTCACCACACATCTAGATCAGTTCCCTGAGGGGTCTAAATTCCATAAGGGTATCACTTGTGGGAGATTTTCACTGTTTAGGCACATCAGAAGCTGTCCAAATGCGACATGGCGTCCGCCAATTGTTGCAGCAAATTTTACATTCAAAAAGTCACATGGCTCTCCTTTCCTTCTGAACCCTGCCGTGCACCCAAACAGTGGTTTTCTCCCTCATATGTGGTATAGGCGTACTCAGGAGAAATTGCACATTGGGGTCCATTTTTTCCTGTTACCCTTGTCAAAATAAAAAATTTTGGACCTGAATGAAATTTTTTGGGAAAAAAAGTTAAATGTTCATTCTTTTTCCACATTCCAAAAATTCCTGTAAAGCACCTGAAGGGTTAATAAACTTCTTGAATGTGGTTTTGAGTACCTTGAGGGGTGCAGTTTTTAGAATGGTATCACTTTTGGGTATTTTCTATCATATAGACCCCTCAAAGTGACTTCAAATGTGATGTGGTCCCTAAAAAAAATGGTGTTGTAAAAATGAGAAATCGCTGGTCAAATTTTAACCCTTATAATTTCCTATCAAAAAAAAATTTGGTTCCAAACTTGTGCTGGTGTAAAGTAGACATGTGCCAAATGTTATTTATTGAGTAGTTTGTGTGACATATCTCTGATTTAAGGGCATGAAAATAAAAATTTGGAAAATTGCAAAATTTTCGCCAAATTTCCATAATTTTTCACAAATAAACGCAAGTCATATCAAAGAAACTTTACCGCGATCATGAAGTACAATAGGTCACTAAAAACAGTCTCAGAATCACCGGGATCCACTGAAGCATTCCAGAGTTATTACCTCATAAAGTGACAGTGGTCAGAGTTGTAAAAATTGGCCCGGTCATTAACCTGCAAACCACTCTCAGGGGTAAAGGAGTTAAATCTCAAAGTGTTCAAATTCGCATGAAATCATGAATTTCAAAAGATTAGAGTTGATCTCAATCCTCCACAGCTTGATCCGTTCATCTCTAAATAATACTCAAAGACACTGAATGCTTTAGTTTAAGAGTGTGCATATTTATGCAACAACATTAGATCAGACTTCAGTTTGTAATACGTGACATTAACCCCTTAGTGACAGAGACAATTTTGACCTTAATGACAAAGGCAATTTTTACAATTCTGCCCACTGTTACTTAATGAGGTAATAACTCTGGAACACTTCAACGGATCCCACTGATTCTGAGAATGTTTTTCGTGACATATTGTACTTCATGTTAGTGGTAAAATTTCTTCAATATGACTTGTACTTATTTATAAAAAAACATAAATTTGGCAAAAAATATGAAAATTTTTAAATTTTCAAACTTTCAATTTTTGTGCCCTTAAATCAAGTCATATTGCACAAAATAGTATATAAATAACATTTCCCACATGTTTACTGTACATCAGCACAATTTTGGAAATATAATTTTTTTTTAGGATGTTATAAGGGTTAAAATTTGACCAGCGATATCTCATTTTTCCAACAAAATTTACAAAACCATTTTTTCAGAGACCACATTACATTTGAAGTCACTTTGAGGGGTCTATATGACAGAAAATATCCCAAAGTGATACCATTCTAAAAAACTGCACCCCTAAAGGTGGTCAAAACCACATTGAAGAAGTTTATTAAACCTCCAGGTGCTTCACAAGAACTGAAGCAATGTGGAAGGAAAAAATTAACATTTAACTTTTTTCACAAAAAATTTACTTTAGACACAAACTTTTTTATTTTTACAAGGGTATCAGGAGAAAATGGACCACAAAATGTGTTGTGCAATTTCTCCTGAGTATGTCGATACCCCATATGTGGGGGAATACTACTGTTTGGGCGCACAGCGGTCAACAGGTCGTGTTTAGAGATCCCCTGATGTGCCTAACAAGTTAGAACCACCCACAAGTGACACCATTTTGGAAACCTCACCCCTCAAGAATTTTATCCAGGGGTATAGTAAGCATTTTGAAGCCACAAGTAAGACACAGAATTTAATAACATTAGGTTGTCATATTGAATATGTCGTTATTAGTGTTGAACGCAAGCGCTCACTACTACAGTTTGCATCGGGTGCTTGGGTATGCCCCGAATATCTCAGGTACTTTAGTGACATGCTCAAGTTCCAGCCCTGCCTGTTTTCGTGGCTGTTAGACACCCCCAAAATAACATGCGGTGATCTATGATACTCGGTGCATATCAGAGCACCCGATGCACTTGCGCTCAACACTTGCAGTCATATTGTCATTTTTTTTATTTTTGAAAAAAACCCAATTCTAACTCCAACCCTAACACTAATCCTAACACAACCCTATCCCCAACTGTAACTCTCACACAACCTTAACCCCATCCTAACACAACCCTAAACCAACCCTAACCCTCACCACAGCTCTAACTCCAACCCTACCTGCAAAGAATGGAAAAAATATAAAAAAATACTTTATCATTTTTATGTAACAAAGGGGGGTTTGATTTACTATTTTTTTAATTTGATCACAGTGATAGGGTCTATCATAGTGATCAAAATGAACCAATAGGAAAAATGTCCTAATGTTTCCGGGTACCGGCCGGCAGATCTCGGCGAGCGCAATGTGCATGTGCCCGCCATTTTCTTCCAGGACGATGACGTGGAGGACTGACATATGGAGCAGGAGGGTACGAGGATGGCAAAGGTATTGGAGGGGCTCGGGTGACCCCATTTCTTTTGGGGGACTCCAGAGATTTTCCGAATCTGGGGGGCGCTAAACCCTTATTTCTCAGCATTGTTAAAAAGCTGCTCTGTGGAATAAGTCCTGATAACTGCCGCTGTTAAAAGTCGTTAAGGGGTTAAAGGTAGACACTGTTCCAAAATTATTCTGGTATGATTTTTTTACATGACAAAAACCTGTCATTTTAACAGGTTGTGTAGACTTTTTATACCCATTAAATCTCTGCATTCAAGCAGCACAATAAAGCATTAATATATGCATTACTTATATGCATGATAGTGCATACCTAAGTGAAATAACACAATACATCCTCACAACAGTATATTCATGGCAGTACGCAGCAGGTGGTGTGATACAGTTTATGTTTTGGAGGTGATGACAGTGGATTGTGGGTGTGCTGGCTGTTGGACCCCACTGATCTTATATGCATGACCTATGCTGTTAATAAGTTATCATTGTAATAGTAGTTTACGACCTTTTTAAAACTGTAAGAGGGAGGCAAACTAATTTTCAATTCTCTTATGCCTTTATTAATGCTTTTTATGAAGTATTGCTATTCTATTATAGAGATCTCTGGATTCTTCTATAATTAAAGGCAGATTTTTGGCATAAATATTAGATTTTTTTATTTATTTTGAATTACATATTACAAGAACATTTGAGTAATGCATTCACTAGTGCAGAAGACATGTTCTGGGTCACTGGGTGTGTATGGAAAGTCGGTGATATTGTAATAATATATTCAGAACTCGTACCAATATAGGAGGTTTTTACCATGAAAAATGCTCTAAAATAGTTAAGTGTGTACACATTACCGCCACTTCTCTTCCAGTCCTGCCTGATTAGAGCCACATAAAGCAGGGGTCCTAAGTAAAAGAGCTTAATGTGCTTTTGAGGCATAATCTGGGGATTTACAATGGCATAGGTCAATAATTGCAGAGGCTGTGAGTTGAAATAAACTTCCTGAGATGTGATCCCATTGTGGAAACTACAAACATCATGTTATTCACCTAGGGATGTAGTTAGCTTTTTGATCCCACAGATGTTTTCCAGAAATTAGCATGCAGCATATGTTACAGAGTGAAAACTGCAAATATACCATTTTAGCCCAATGCATTGTGCCCAGCTTGTGCTTATGGAGCCATGCACATGTAAATTGTTCAACTTTCACTCATGTTAAAAATTAACATTATTTCTGGCCACAATATGATTTGTATTCTGCATTTTTCATGAGCCTTTCTCCTATGCATATTTAATTTTCAGTTATCTCTGGGCTTGTGGGTAGAGACCATCTGCTATTACATCTTCTATACACAGTAGGCTACGATCACAAGACAGTTTTCAGTCCAGGTGCTGTCCGTGAAAAAAGGACATCACTCAGATCAATGTTATTCAAGAGGGCTGTTCATCAAAACTGGTTGCTGCTGTGGAGCTCTGCAGTGATCATGCTGGGCACAGTTCCTGTGTTTGCCAGAACACTATAACGTACAGTTAGGTCCAAAGATATTTAGACAGTTACAAAAGTTTTGACATTTTAGCTGTTTGCCAAAACATATTTTTAGTGAACATATGATTTATTGAATCCTGCTTTGAGCAGGGGGTTGAACCAGATGTCCCTTCCAACTCTACCATTCTATGACTCTATGACTCTATATTTAAGGTACAGTTATATAATCAATATGGGCTTAAAGTGCAGACTCTCAGCTTTAATTTGACTGTATTTACATCCTAATTGGAGTAAGGACTTAGGAATTACAGCTTTTTAATTTGTAGCTGCCTATTTTTAGAGACCAAAAGTAATTGGACAATTATCTCAAAAGCTCTTTAATGAGCTACATGGTCTAATCCAGGGTTCCCCAACTCCAGTCCTCAAGGCCTACCAACAGGTCATGTTTTCAGGATTTCCTTTGTATTGCACAGTTGATGCAATTATCACCTGGGCAATACTAAAGAAATCCTTAAAATATGACCTGTTGGTGGGCCTTGAGGACTGGAGTTGGGGAACCCTGATCTAATCTCTCATTAATCCATCATCAATGTAATGTCGGTGTGTTTGTAGTTACTCTGCATGTCTGTACTCGTACCCTTTGCTCCTTTCCCCCTAGCCAGCTGGTATACTGTTGATTGTTACCTGTATGGATTCTGCTCAGTTCCATGCTCTGTTGCATAGCCTTACATGTGTTGTAGAGTCTTTGCTCCGCTGCACGACCATCCGCATGTGCGGTCCCTGGCTGCCGCTGTGGAAGCTATCCACTGGTTGCGAGGTCCTCTGCAGCTGGTGCTTGACTTTCCACATGTGTCCAGGTTTGCAGCCGCTGTCAGGTGCCTTAGGCCTCAGTTCTTGCGCTGGCTATGCTGTACTGATTTTTGTCTGTGCATAGGGTGCATGCGGCCACACCTTCTCCGCTTTTATTAGGGGCAGTGTGTGCGCTTGAATTGCTTTCTTCAGCCTATTGCTGAGGGGTATACAATCCCAATAAAAAATATTCATAAAAATATATAAAAAAAATATTATATATATATATTAAAAATTAATAACAATACTTTTTATTAAAATTATATGGACACAACCAATTCAAGTGTAAAAATATATATTTTTATTGAAGACACAATAGACAAACATTACATAATAAAATCATTATTAGTGTGTGCAGGGCTTCATGTGTCAGACTGATTGGTACAAAATATATAAAAATATAAAAAACTTATATAATTAAATCAATATAAAAATACCCCTAAAATACTAAAGTGACCATATACTGTACAAAAAATATGAAAATAATATAATTAATTTATAATAGAAAATTCATGAATATCAGTGCAAAAAATAAATGTTTTAACACCCCTATATTTAAAGTGACACAGTGCTCAATACTAAAAATATTACTAACAAAAAATTCATATATTGGTGCAAAATAAATAAGTATGAAAAAATAATTAGATTACTAGTGACAAATAAAGTGCCATTTAGTGGAGAGTCAAACACTCTCAATTGTACTAAAATGAATACTGTATATACTCGTGTATAAGCCGACCCGTGTATAAGCCGACCCCCCTAATTTTGCTACAAAAAACTGGGAAAAATTATTGACTCATGTATAAGCTGGGTGTATAAACTGCCCTCCTGCTCTGTGCTGCCCCCGTCCTCCTCTATGCTTCCCCCGTCCACCGATCTCCCCCCGTCCTGCTCCACGCTTCCCCGTCCTGCTCCACGCTCCCCCCGTCCACCGATCTCCCCCCCGTCCTGCTCCACGCTTCCCCGTCCACCGATCTCCCCCCCATCCTGCTCCAAGCTTCCCCGTCCACCGATCTCCCCCCCGTCCTGCTCCACGCTTCCCCCGTCCACCGATCTCCCCCCGTCCAGCTCCATGCTTCCCCCGTCCTCCGTTCTCCCCGTCCTCCTCTATGCTTCCCCCGTCCTCCTCTATGCTTCCCCTGTCCTCCTCTGTGCTTTCCCCCGTCCACCGTTTCTCCCCCCACGTCCTGATCCGTGCTCCTTGTGACTTATATGAAATATGGAGGCCACGCCCATGGGAGTGGCGTCCGTCCATATTACATGACCTTAATGAGCGGTATTACATCACCGCTCAGTGCTGAAGAGCTGCAGGAAGACGGGGAGAACGCAGGATTGCAGGGACCCTCAGCGATGGCACGGGGAGGGGTGAGTATGATCCCAGCCACCGCTCCTGCTGCGGCATCCCCTCCCCCGCTGGTTTCTGCCCTATGACTCGTGTATAAGCCGAGGGGGCATTTTCAGCACGAAAAAAGGTGCTGAAAATCTCGGCTTATACACGAGTATATACGGTATATATACACCAGAAAGCCACATCAATAGTGTACAATTAGTATATAGTAAAAGGGGAAAATACCAACCAGTAATGACACACTAATGCCCCAGCACACACCACTCCAATGCACGTTTCGCAGTTGCTTCGTCAGGGAAAGGTTCATCTCCTATTTAAAGTTACTTTTCCCTGTTGGGCGTTGCCAGAGCTTCTCATTAGGTTGCAAAATCTAGCCATGTGTGTTTGGTCCAGCTTGCTGCTCCTGGTCTGCCTTGTCTTCAGTTCCTGTTCTGCCTGCTACCAGTTCTGGGAAAGCTGATGCCTTTGTCCATGCACCCTTCCTGTCTATGTGTTGGTACCAAAGTCCTTACCCTTGAATGGGAATTCCTGTTGTGTGATGTTCCTGAAGTCCTTGTGTGTCTTGAACCATATACCCAGTGACAGTGAGTTTCCTGTAACCTGTGTCTTGAAAATAAACCTGTGTTTGTCTTGTGCCCAGTCTACTATGTGGTACTAGCTCCATCCAGCTCCGGTCCGATTATGCGTGCTTGCACCATACCGCTTGAGTTCCTTTCTAGGTCGTGTCCATTCTCTAGAGCCTTACTACTTCTGCCTAGTGCCTGGAGCCTGACTACCTCTGCCTGGTGCCTGGAACCTGACTACCTTTGCCTGGTGCCTGGAGCCTGACTTTCTCTGCCTGGTGCCTGGAGCCTGACTATCTCTTCCTGGTGCCTTGAGCCTGATGTCCTTCGTCTGGTGCCTGGAGTCTGACGACCGCTGCCCGATGTTCTGCTGGCTTCTCTGATGTTCTGTCGGTGTCCCTGATGTCTTGCTGTTTCTGCCTGGAGCCATTTCTGTTTTCTGGTGTCCAGATATCCAGTCCATAGTCCTGCCTGTGTTTCTGAGTCAGTCCCACTTGTGTTCCTGGATGAACTCCTCCTCGGTGTTCCTGGGGAGTTTCCAGCCTTATTTCCCGGTGACGACTGTGTGTTTTGGATCTGACCAGCCGATGTCCTGAGCTGCTTTATTGATGTTTCTGGACCTGTGCTGTCCGTGTTTTGCCTGTGTCCCGTTGTCCGGTCTGTTTCCTGGGGTCCATCCTGTGATGATGTCTGTCCGAGCGCGGTGTCTGATGTTCTCCTGCTGTGCCTGTGCTATGCCTGAGGCCTGAGAGAGGTTCTCCTGATATGCCCATGCCAGATGACCCTGGACTGCATCAACCCGTGATGACCTCTTGCCATTGTCTGACGTCTGCTGACCTGTGATGGTTACCCTTGCTTGATATGCAGAATCGGGAGCCTAGCATTGTAATGTCTTGTTTCTGTGTGGTGACTTTGTTTAGTAAACTTATTTCATACTTGAAGTTGTGTGGTGTCATCTAGTCCTGCATGTTACCATCTTGTCCACATGCTCAGCTGCCACAGACCACGGTCGCTACCCTTCCCTAATCTGGGTTGGCCCGGGTCCTCCTCACTGTGATCCAGTGTGTCCACATTCTTTTACCACCTGGGACACATGCCCCATGTCATTGTGGCCTGGCGGCGTGGGAGAGTAAGCTAAGTAAGCTAAGCCTCATCCGCCGTTACGATCAATTAAAAGGTAAAAGGGCTGGAGCTGATTCTAGGTGTGGCATTTGGGTAGCTGTGTACCTACAACATGCAATCAAAGGACCTCTCAATGGAAAAGAAACAGACCATCATTAGGCTAAAAAAAAGAAATTGATCAGAGAGGTAGCAGAAATCTTAGCAGTAGACAAATCAACAATTTGATACATTCTACAAAATCTGCATAGGTGAGCTTGGCAACTCAAAAAAGCCTAGATGTCCACAGAAGACAAAAGTGGTGTGTGATCACAGAATCCTTTCCATGGTGAAGAAAAACCCCTTCACAACATCGAACCAAGTGAAAATACTCTCCGTGAAGTAGTTGTTTCTGCATATATTCTACCATAAAGGGAAGACTTCATGAGAGCAAACCATTAGTGCCAGGGCCGGCTCCAGGTTTTTATGGGCCCCGGGCGAAAGAGTCTCAGTGGGCCCCTTTAACACAGACCATGATTCATGATGCACAGATACTGCAGAGAAATATGGGTATAGTACAATGACAAATACTTCTCTTCTTCCATTACATGACTGATATCTATTGTAAATTGTACAATAGCTCAAAAACCGCCAAATCCTCACAGCGCACAGTGTTGTGAATGGGTTTGAGATGAGTTCTGAGCAGAGGCTTCCTCTGGTGGTTACAAGCGGTGCTGGTCTGTCCAGTGAAGATTGTGAGGACTGGGAATCAGGTGTTACTGACTGGTCTTATATATGGGAGTCACCTTCCCATCAGGGTTGCCGGTGATCAATTGTTCTGGTCTGAATCCTTCTTTCCTGTTTCCCTTGTAGCCTGCTGTGTCGTGTCTGCATCTCCTGTTAACAGATAAGACATTTTCTTCTTTTTGTTTTTGTGCTATATTTTTGCATTTTGTCCTGCACTTCTGTGGGGCCTTCTGGGTCCCCTCGGGGGCTTTTGCCCTCTCAGTTTAGTTCAGCCACTGATGTTTGTACTTTTGCTTTTTCCAGTTTTTTCAGTGGCTGCTGTTTTGATTTTGTTACACCAGAGAACTAATTTAGGTGGAAGAGGTCGTGTGATCTCAGGTATTTTTGAAATTAGTATAGTTGGTGCTTTTCAGGGTTTTCTGGGATTGCAGTAAGTAACCTTCCTATCCTTTTCTATTTAGTTAGTTTGGGCCCCAGCGTTTGCTCATACTATTTTCTTTCTGTGTCAGTATTTCATCTTGTCTAACCGCCATTACTTGTTTGGGGGCTTTCTATTATCTTTGGGGTTCTGCTCCGGGGCAGATAGCTTTCCTATTTCTATCTTTAGGTGTAGTTAGTTTCTCAGGCTGTGACGAGGCGTCTAGGACCAACGTAGGAACGCTCCACGGCTGCCTCTAGTTGTGGTGGTTAGTCAGGTACTGCAATCTCATAGATTCCAACTGCTCTGGTGTATTGCCTTTTTTACCTGCACTCCTCAGCTACCGTAACATAACAGCAAAGTACAGACTGGACAGTACAGTCCTCCATACAATATTATGGGCACCACAGTCTCCCCTCATCACCCATATAATACCCCATGCAGGATGTCACCCCCCCATCCACCATATAATGCTCCATACAGAATACTGGACCCAATATAATGCTCCATACAGAATACTGGACCAAATATAATGCTCCATACAGAATACTGGTCCCCATATAATGCTCCATACAAAATATGGAGCTCTCCTCTGCACTGTGTTGCGTTCTGCACTGTTATGGCTCAGGAAAGGGCGCTGTGGAAAGACTCCCCATTATCATCATCATTGCCTGCCCATTATCATCATCATTGCCTCCCCATCATCATCATTGCCTGCCCATCATCACCATCATTGCCTCCCCATCATCATCATCATCATTGCCTCCCCATCATCATTGCCTCCCCATTATCATTGCCTCCCCATCATCATTATCATCATTGCCTCCCCATCATCATTATCATCATTGCCTCCCCATCATCATCATCATCATTGCCTCCTCACCACCATCACTGCCTCCCCCGACCACCATCACACATACAGCAGCACACACACAGCACCACAGCACTCTCTCACATACACACACACAAAGCACCGCACTACACACACACTCACTGATACACACAGACACACACACACAGACACATACACCTCACATCTCACCTGTCTGGCGCCTGCGCTCTCTGCCACAGCCGGCCGCTGAATGATGATGTCATTCAGCGGCGCTGCTGTGAGAGGCAGCGCAGGCGCCCCCTGGAGCCTGGAGCTGCGGCAGCGGAGGCACGGGGAGAGGTAAGTATTGCACCGGCTGCTGCCGGGGCCCTGAGCAAGCGGGGGGGCCCAGTGGCGGCACTGGTACCGCTCTCATCTGCTAGCGGGCGCCGGGGTGTCAGACGGCGAGTGGGCCCCCCGCCTGCTCAGGGCCCCGGCACTTGCCCGGGTATGACGGCTGCTGACGCCGGCCCTGATTAGTGCAAACCATTAATCAGCCTTAAAAATAGAAAGGCCAGATTAGAATTTACCAAAAAACATGTAAAGAAGCCAGCCCAGTTCTGGAAAAGCATTATTTGAAGATATGAAACTAAGATCAACCTGCACAGGATGATAGGAAGAAGAAAATATGGAGAAGACTTGGCTTGGCTCATGTTCCAAAGCACACCGCATCCTCTGTAAAACATGGTGGAGGCAATGTGATGGCATGGGCATGTATGAGTTCTAATGGCACTGTGCCAATAGTATTTATTGATGATGTAACGGAAGACAGAAGCAGCCGGATGAATTCTTAATTGTACAAGGCTATACTTTCTGCTCAGATTCAACCAAAAATAGCAAGGATGATTGTATGGTGCATGACCGTACAGATGGCCAATGACCTAGAACATACTGCAAAAGCAACCCAGGAGGTTAAGGCAAAGAAGCAAAATATTCTGCAATGGCCGAGTCAATCGCCAGATCTCAAAGCCATTGAGCAGCATTTTATGTGCTTAAGACAAAACTTATGACAGAAAGAGCCACGAACAAGCAACAACTGAAGTCATCTGCAGTAAAGGTGTGGCAAAACATCACAAAGGAG
This sequence comes from Oophaga sylvatica, assembly GCA_033576555.1. Taxonomy (NCBI): domain Eukaryota; kingdom Metazoa; phylum Chordata; class Amphibia; order Anura; family Dendrobatidae; genus Oophaga; species Oophaga sylvatica. The sequence goes on from JARQOD010000009.1 coordinate 6,604,586, forward strand.
GAAATCAAACATTTGGTGATGTCCATGGCTTCCAGTCTCAGGCAGCCATTGCCTGAAAAGGATTCTCTACAAAGTCTTAAAACATTTTGCTTATGGTAAAGTTAATTTTCCCAATTAGTTTTGAGCCCCTGAAATGAGGAAGCTTTGTAGAAAAATGGTTTCAATTCCTAAATGTTTCACAGGATATTTTTTTCAATCTCTGGACCTAACTGTACATGTACATCAATTTATGACTACTCCTTATTAGTAGTGAGTGAGTGAACCCAAACAGTAAAGTTTGGGGTCTGTACCAGAAACCTAGTGTCCGTGCATGGACCCTGAACAAGGACTTTTCACGGAATTTACTGTTTGGGTCCGCAGCCCTAATAAAGCTTGTTGACAGACTGCAGCGCAGCAAATCAACAAACCTTTCCAGTGTGGGCACTTCCGGCTCCATCACAGCCATGTCAAGTATTAGCATGGTTGTGATTGGCCAGTGCAATATGTATAAAAAATAATATTGAAAAAAGATGTGGGGTCCCCTCTAATATGCATAACAATTGCAGGTAAAACAGACAGCTCCAGGCTCCGCCCTCAGCTATCTGGTTTATCTTGGATGATTATCAAATATAGAAGAGCCCCCACACTGGTTTTTAAATTATTTAAATAAATTAAAAAAACTGAGTGGAGTCAACCCTATTTTTGATAACCAGGCAAGGTAAAGCAGATAGCTGGGAGTTGGTAATCTCAGACTGAGAAGGTCTGTTATGATTTGGTAGCTGAGGAGAGCAGGCAAAAAAGGAAACACACCAGAGCAGTTGGAAATTATGAGATTGCAGTACCCTGACTAACCACCACAACTAGAGGCAGCCGTGGAGCGTTCCTACGTTGGTCCTAGACACCTCGTCACAGCCTGAGAAACTAACTACACCTAAAGATAGAAAAGGAAAGCTATCTGCCCCGGAGCAGATCCCCAAAGAAAATAGAAAGCCCCCAAACATGTAATGGCGGTTAGACAAGAAGAAATACTGACACAGACAGAAAATAGTATGAGCAAACGTTGGGGCCCAAACTTACTAAATAGAAAAGTATAGGAAGGGCACTTACTGCAATCCCAAAAAACCCTGAAAAGAACCAACTCTACTAATTTCAAAAACACCTGAGATCACACACGACTTTCCGATATCCAAAAGTATCGGAATCGGAATGGTATCGCCGATACCATTAAAATATCGGCGATACCCGATACCGATACCGGAAGTCCCATGTAAGTCTATGGGAACAAAATATCGGAATTAAAAAAACCCATTCTTGCCTTGTTGGTTAATTGTACATGAAGGAAAACAACAAAGAGTAATGTAGAATGTATTGGGGAAGGTTGAGGAGACATTAAAGGCATAGATGTTTAACCCAATCAAATGGAATAGCATATATATATATTTTTTTTTAAAGATGTTCGGATTGACGAATAAATTGACAATGTTGTTAACGTTTTTTCTATTTTGGCAAATATGTATATTTCACAACTTCCATGCTCTTCACCTTTTTAACTTTTCACACACTTTCTCCTTCATAATCTTCAGCAGCATCATCTTTTTCATCAAATTATTCTTCATCTTCACCTTCTTTATCTTCTTCTTAAACTTCTTGCTATTCATCTTTTTGTTAACATTACTCATATTCTTCTTATTAAACTATTATTCTTATTCATATTGTACTTCATCTTCTTCATCATATTCTTATTTGTGACAGAGAATCCTGTACTTGTAATCTGTCAAAGTATGAATTTTTCATCCTTCCGTTCTTGCTGTCACAAAAGATTTAAATTACAACAGTATTTGTCCGTGTTCAGTTTAGCCTGCAGCAGCAGGCATTTTCCAGGGGCACACCGAGGAGGAACGGACTCACCCCCATACACTGCTTAGTCTTCTTCTGCTTAGAATTTAGAGCATATATTTTGCTCTTCATTTTGGTCTTATACTTCATGTTCTTCTGCTTTTTGATCTTCTGCTTATTGTTCTTAAGTCTCTTGTTCTGTATCTTGCAGTTTGTCTTAACCTTCTTAGTCCTGTTTGGTAATCTTTTATTTCTTCTTTGTGATGGTGTTTAGGCTGGTTGGCTTGATGCTCGTCGTCCTTGTGGTCGTCATCTTCTTCGGGGTGGTCATCAGGGTCGTCGTCTTCATTGTTGGAGATCCAGAGTGATTACCCAAAAAAGCATTGAAAAAATCTTCAATTTGTAAATGTAGCAGAAGGTACAAGAGTCAATGCAAGTAACGAGGACCAGCTGACTGTGCTGGAACCCGGAGGGGCAGCAGAAGGAAAAGAGCCAATGGCACAACCAAGGACCAGCTGACGTTACTGGGACACGGTTACTAAGCAGGAGGTACCTGTGCTCCAAAGCACTACCAAGGACCAGCAGACGTTCTGGAACTCGGATACCGAGATGGAGGCACCTAGGCCAAAGGCACTGGGAGAACCAGCTGACGGTACTGGAACCCAGACGGTGTAGCAGAAGGTACCCAGTGGAAATTAAGATGACAGGCCGCGAGCCGGCCGCAGTTACGATCCACGGTACTAAGTGGGTGATGTGTCCAATTGTCACAACAAGGAAACAGCCTTTAATTGATATCCGAGCACACATAGGAAGCACTGAAACTCCAAGCACCATAGAGTCGGCTAACCCGGACGGAACACGACAGGACAATTATTGGAGGCTAAGTGACGTTTCACTGAGAGGAATACAGATAATGGTGTGCTGTAAACCAAGTCCTGTCAGGATGTGGTACCCGTGCCACAATGACACTTCCGAGCTACACTGAGCGTGTGTAAGCCCACGACAGACAGGAAACAGGGTTGGAGGCAGCAGACTTTTGCGTTCACACAGCAGGGAAACAGACTGCTACTGAACCCAGTAACACATGGGCAAGTGTATACGTGCTAAGCACTTCCGAGCTACAACTGGCGGTGTTGTAGCCCAGGGATGAGAAGAGAACAGGGTGGAGGCAGCAGGACTTTTTGCCGTTCACACAGCAGGGGAACAGCTGACATTACTGAACCCAGTAACACAGGAGCAAGTGTAGACTGTGCTAACAGCACTTCCGAGCTACAACTGGCGGTGTTGTAGCCCAGGGATGAGAAGAGAACAGGGTGGAGGCAGCAGGACTTTTTGCCGTTCACACAGCAGGGGAACAGCTGACATTACTGAACCCCAGTAACACAGGAGCAAGTGTAGACTGTGCTAACAGCACTTCCGAGCTACAACTGGCGGTGTTGTAGCCCAGGGATGAGAAGAGAACAGGGTGGAGGCAGCAGGACTTTTTGCCGTTCACACAGCAGGGGAACAGCTGACATTACTGAACCCCAGTAACACAGGAGCAAGTGTGCACTGTGCTAACAGCACTTCCGAGCTACAACTGGCGGTGTTGTACCGGAGAACTCTACCAGCAGCTGATACCATCCACGCTGCAACCGAGAACACTGGTGTGAGCAGGTCAGAACAGTGGACGGCTTTTTGCCGTTCACACAGCAGGGGAACAGCTGACATTACTGAACCCCAGTAACACAGGAGCAAGTGTTCACTGTGCTAACAGCACTTCCGAGCAACAACTGGCGGTGTTGTAGCCCAGGGATGAGAAGAGAACAGGGTGGAGGCAGCAGGACTTTTTGCCGTTCACACAGCAGGGGAACAGCTGACATTACTGAACCCAGTAACACAGGAGCAAGTGTTCACTGTGCTAACAGCACTTCCGAGCTAACAACTGGCGGTGTTGTAGCCCAGGGATGAGAAGAGAACAGGGTGGAGGCAGCAGGACTTTTTGCCGTTCACACAGCAGGGGAACAGCTGACATTACTGAACCCCAGTAACACAGGAGCAAGTGTAGACTGTGCTAAACAGCACTTCCGAGCTACAACTGGCGGTGTTGTAGCCCAGGGATGAGAAGAGAACAGGGTGGAGGCAGCAGGACTTTTTGCCGTTCACACAGCAGGGGAACAGCTGACATTACTGAACCCCAGTAACACAGGAGCAAGTGTTACATGTGCTAACAGCACTTCCGAGCAACAACTGGCGGTGTTGTAGCCCAGGGATGAGAAGAGAACAGGGTGGAGGCAGCAGGACTTTTTGCCGTTCACACAGCAGGGGAACAGCTGACATTACTGAACCCCAGTAACACAGGAGCAAGTGTTACTGTGCTAACAGCACTTCCGAGCAACAACTGGCGGTGTTGTAGCCCAGGGATGAGAAGAGAACAGGGTGGAGGCAGCAGGACTTTTTGCCGTTCACACAGCAGGGGAACAGCTGACATTACTGAACCCCAGTAACACAGGAGCAAGTGTTCACTGTGCTAACAGCACTTCCGAGCAACAACTGGCGGTGTTGTAGCCCAGGGATGAGAAGAGAACAGGGTGGAGGCAGCAGGACTTTTTGCCGTTCACACAGCAGGGGAACAGCTGACATTACTGAACCCCAGTAACACAGGAGCAAGTGTTCACTGTGCTAACAGCACTTCCGAGCAACAACTGGCGGTGTTGTAGCCCAGGGATGAGAAGAGAACAGGGTGGAGGCAGCAGGACTTTTTGCCGTTCACACAGCAGGGAACAGCTGACATTACTGAACCCCAGTAACACAGGAGCAAGTGTTACTGTGCTAACAGCACTTCCGAGCTACAACTGGCGGTGTTGTAGCCCAGGGATGAGAAGAGAACAGGGTGGAGGCAGCAGGACTTTTTGCCGTTCACACAGCAGGGAACAGCTGACATTACTGAACCCCAGTAACACAGGAGCAAGTGTAGACTGTGCTAACAGCACTTCCGAGCTACAACTGGCGGTGTTGTAGCCCAGGGATGAGAAGAGAACAGGGTGGAGGCAGCAGACTTTTTGCCGTTCACACAGCAGGGGAACAGCTGACATTACTGAACCCCAGTAACACAGGAGCAAGTGTTAACTGTGCTAACAGCACTTCCGAGCTACAACTGGCGGTGTTGTAGCCCAGGATAGAAGAGAACAGGGTGGAGGCAGCAGGACTTTTTGCCGTTCACACAGCAGGGGAACAGCTGACATTACTGAACCCCAGTAACACAGGAGCAAGTGTTGACTGTGCTAACAGCACTTCCGAGCTACAACTGGCGGTGTTGTAGCCCAGGGATGAGAAGAGAACAGGTGGAGGCAGCAGGACTTTTTGCCGTTCACACAGCAGGGAACAGCTGACATTACTGAACCCCAGTAACACAGGAGCAAGTGTTCACTGTGCTAACAGCACTTCCGAGCAACAACTGGCGGTGTTGTAGCCCAGGGATGAGAAGAGAACAGGGTGGAGGCAGCAGGACTTTTTGCCGTTCACACAGCAGGGGAACAGCTGACATTACTGAACCCCAGTAACACAGGAGCAAGTGTAGACTGTGCTAGCAGCACTTCCGAGCTACAACTGGCGGTGTTGTAGCCCAGGGATGAGAAGAGAACAGGGTGGAGGCAGCAGGACTTTTTGCCGTTCACACAGCAGGGGAACAGCTGACATTACTGAACCCCAGTAACACAGGAGCAAGTGTAGACTGTGCTAACAGCACTTCCGAGCTACAACTGGCGGTGTTGTAGCCCAGGGTCAAGGAGGATGTTTAAATACTATATCAAGTATTTTCCTTGTTACGTGTCAATTAAAAATGTCTATACTCCAAACAAGAGAAATATAAACTTTAGTACCATAAGATGATGATTTAACTTAAAAAAAATATATGTAAATTAAAAATTTACAAACATAAACGCATACATTAACATGTTGAAAAGCAATGCAAACCACAATTAAAATAGGTTAAATAATCTGCTATACGGTTTAAAATAAAAGCATACAAGTACACATCAGAATCCATTAATGATGGGTAAGTAACAGTATGTACACCATTTTTATTGTGTAGACAATGAATGGCTGACTTAAAAACATAATCAGCATTACAAGTTTTCTTTGACATTCATAAAACTTTACATTTGGTGAATAATATAACTACAATTTTTTAAAAAATATCTAAATTTCCATCATGTAATACTGATAATATGTGCCAATCATTTATATTAACAAAACGAAAATGTAAAAAGTGCATAGTGCAGAGTGAAAACAGATATTTATGCCTGACTGTGGACTTGCAAGCATGACAACGGATAGATAAGGTATATATAGATGAGACTGCATAGCCACAGATGGTGAATGGCGATGTAATACTGTACCTCAATAAAGTGTGCGTTACTACTACATCCTTTTTTTTATCTAGCTTTATAAAAGGTTACGTGCATGTATGGTTGCGCCTCTGTTTGGACGCACAGACTGGCTTCCTGCTGTGACGCGTTGGGTATTGGAGCGTCTGTACGTCTTATGACGCAGACTAACATTCACGGTGCGCATCGTTCATCATCGCAAGCGTACCGACAACACAAAGGCGTTGTCATGACTGCTTTACTCAGTAAACATGCACCTATGATGAAACATACACGCATGTGCCCTATTACATAACAAGCTACAAGAAAAACGAGTGTGAGGTGTGACACAGCTGTTTTGTTAAGGTACAGTATTATATCGACATTGTACAGATGTCGCTATTCAGTCTGATAAATATATATAATTCACGTATTCTATCAGTTGTCGTTCTTTCAGCACCACTTACAGGTATATATTTTGCTATTGTGACTATGCACTATTGACTTTACCAAGGTAATGCATGATTTTTGTAAGCGATTATCATGTTTACATGAAGGACCTTTATGATATGGGCTGTTAACTTTCTAATCAAATATGTATTTTTTAAAATGACACAAATATAAGTAATGTTGAAGAGGACTATTCCTACATGCATTGTTTGCACAATATTACAGGTGTACATCACGTCCTTAATCAACATTGGATTATTATATTTACTTGTATGCTTTTATTTCAAGGCAAGAACACTGAAGTATAACCTTCGCACTGCAGCAGTTGTCAAAGTTCAACCCACATTATGCACTTCCAACATTGCAGCATTGGAGTCATCATGATGTGAGTTGGATTTGTCTAAGCTATGGAGTGACAAGGTTGACCATCAGTATCCTATAGCATAAGTAGGATTTTGTGTTTGCATTTGTTTTCGACATGTGCATATCTGTAATAATATGTCACATTTATTTTGTTACAGATTTGTGACAAAGACTAATCATTTTATGGTTTGAAAGTTGACGTTTCAAATGTTTACAGCTTAGAAATCAGGGTGTAGCCTCATATCTATGTGTAGCACTAGACACTTTGAGATGTCAGGTTTTTTTCACCATGATTAGGTAGCTAGCAGTAATTTTTGCCGGACACACAGCAGGGGAACAGCAGGCGTTACTGAACCCCACAAACACATCAGCGATTGTTTTCATCTGTGCATCTAACACTTCTGAGCAGCAACTGGCGCTGTTGAAGCCCAGGGTCAAGGAGGGTGTAGGCAGAGGCCTAGTATGAGACGTTTGAAGTTGAAGTTGTAGTTAGCAGCAGTAATTTTTGCCAGACACACAGCAGGGGAACAGCAGGCGTTACTGAACCCCACAAACACATCAGCGATTGTTTTCATCTGTGCATCTAACACTTCTGAGCAGCAACTGGCGCTGTTGAAGCCCAGGATCAAGGAGGGTGTAGGCAGAGGCCTAGTATGAGACGTTTGAAGTTGAAGTTGTAGTTAGCAGCAGTAATTTTTGCCAGACACACAGCAGGGGAACAGCAGGCGTTACTGAACCCCACAAACACATCAGCGATTGTTTTCATCTGTGCATCTAACACTTCTGAGCAGCAACTGGCGCTGTTGAAGCCCAGGGTCAAGGAGGGTGTAGGCAGAGGCCTAGTATGAGACGTTTGAAGTTGAAGTTGTAGTTAGCAGCAGTAATTTTTGCCAGACACACAGCAGGGGAACAGCAGGCGTTACTGAACCCCACAAACACATCAGCGATTGTTTTCATCTGTGCATCTAACACTTCTGAGCAGCAACTGGCGCTGTTGAAGCCCAGGGTCAAGGAGGGTGTAGGCAGAGGCCTAGTATGAGACGTTGAAGTTGAAGTTGTAGTTAGCAGCAGTAATTTTTGCCAGACACACAGCAGGGGAACAGCAGGCGTTACTGAACCCCACAAACACATCAGCGATTGTTTTCATCTGTGCATCTAACACTTCTGAGCAGCAACTGGCGCTGTTGAAGCCCAGGATCAAGGAGGATGTAGGCAGAGGCCTAGTATGAGACGTTGAAGTTGAAGTTGTAGTTAGCAGCAGTAATTTTTGCCAGACACACAGCAGGGGAACAGCAGGCGTTACTGAACCCCACAAACACATCAGCGATTGTTTTCATCTGTGCATCTAACACTTCTGAGCAGCAACTGGCGCTGTTGAAGCCCAGGGTCAAGGAGGGTGTAGGCAGAGGCCTAGTATGAGACGTTTGAAGTTGAAGTTGTAGTTAGCAGCAGTAATTTTTGCCAGACACACAGCAGGGGAACAGCAGGCGTTACTGAACCCCACAAACACATCAGCGATTGTTTTCATCTGTGCATCTAACACTTCTGAGCAGCAACTGGCGCTGTTGAAGCCCAGGGTCAAGGAGGGTGTAGGCAGAGGCCTAGTATGAACGTTTGAAGTTGAAGTTGTAGTTAGCAGCAGTAATTTTTGCCAGACACACAGCAGGGGAACAGCAGGCGTTACTGAACCCCACAAACACATCAGCGTTTGTTTTCATCTGTGCATCTAACACTTCTGAGCAGCAACTGGCGCTGTTGAAGCCCAGGGTCAAGGAGGGTGTAGGCACAAAATATTGACTTATTGCCTTGTTACGTGGCCATTGCAAATGTATGTACTTCAAAGAAGAATAAATGAAGTTTTACTAGGACAATAAAATGATGAATTTCAATTCCAAGAATAGAAAAATATTTATACTTGAGAGTCCTCTGTGGTTGATACCGTTTAATGGCTAACTGAAAATATGGTAACAAATTCAAAGCTTTCGAGACTACTCAGGTCTCTTCATCAGGCTAAGACTAAAAAAAAAATGGAAGAATCACATATTTGTACACACAACAGGACACAGGAATAGGTAAGACAAGTGAGGGAGGGACAAGTGAGGGTAGACCGGCCAAAAAATGAGGACAAGGATGAATTATCAGCGCCACACGATAAGACAAAAAATAATGGATTTACCTGTGGCAAAACACTTTTGTATGCCCGGTCATAGCATGATGGATATGGAATTACTGGTATTAAAATATAACTTCAAATATGACAAAGATACAAAGGTTTCAGAATATAAGCTCATCATGACCTTTGACACTGTTAGTGATGGAATGAATAGATCACACGGATTTATGTCATTCTATATCAATTAAGGAATCTGCGTCTCTACCCTTCCAGGGGCATTAAAACACAAAACCAGACCCCAATCAGAGGGCAATAAAACTTTCTATCCTTATCTAGGAACTGTTCCAACTGCAAATATAAACGCGCATATATGCACATGCCAACAAGAAATGGAACAACACACCACCCAAAAAATTGGTTACAAAATATAGTGTTGTAAATTTAAGAATAAAAAGTCCATTTTTGTATTTATGAATAATGCTTAAGGAACGCTATGTTAAACCATAACATAGTGAAGACAATGGATTTTGTAATAGTCACTCATCATCATCATCATTGCAATTTAGATGTGACAGTCACAGACATTTCAATTATTTAAGTTAATAAAATCGTTACTTTGTACAGCATGTATGACATGTCCAGCATGGACTCATCAATGTGATGACACAATAATGTACGATAAAAAATAACCATTTAAAAAAACATAATGCATTGTCACAATTTAAGTGTGTGCCTGCAAGTGTAGGTGAAAGAAAGGCTACGGATAGCAAAGGTATATTCTATGTCTGTATCAGACAGTGGACAGCCTCTGATGGGTAATGGCGATGTTATACTGTACGTCAATAAAGTCTGCGGCTGCAATCATGCATTTTTTGCTTGGACAGTGTTGAAGAGGGTAAAAGCATGTCTGGTTGCGCAAGGCTTTATCCGTCAACACTACCTTCCTACTGTCACGCGTAGGGTAGGGTAGCGTGTGTCAATTAGATGACTCTATAAAATGTGACGTTACGCAGCGTTATTGCGCCCTAGGGACGCCAAAAATACAACAGCAGTAATCATTTACTGTCTAATACTCCACCTATGACCAACAAAAAAAGACCGTTCCCTCTTTAACAATCTACAAGACTAACAAGCATAATGGTTCACCTGACTTTATTGAGGTACAGTATTACATCGACATTGTCCATGAGTAACTATGCACTGTGATACCTATATACCATTATTAATTTATATCTGTTGTGGTTGTTTCAACAGCACTTGCAGGTATAACTAGTACTACCTATTGTCAGTATGCATGATGCACTTTATAGATGTAATAATTTATTATTGCACATTATTACCAGGTTTAGATGCTGGCCATTTCATATATGGTGTGTGAAGTTACAGTTGGCATCAGTATGTGTATTTTATAATGTCTGTCATAAATAAAATCGTGATGATGATGATGAGGATTTTATGATTTGTACATCCATTGACTGCATTATCTTACAGGTACAGATAAAGTTCCTTAAAAAGCATTAATTGATAAGTATGAAATGTACTTTTATGCATTAATTTCAAAAAGTGAAGACTATGTTTTAGTTTTTGTTACCATTTATAATAGACATGTGCAGATATGCGCTGTGATGACAAATTATTATTTGTCCATATTTGTCATAAAAATTTATCATTCTAGGCCTGGAAAACTTCACAATTTCCTGTTTTAAGCATAACAATCAGGGTGACGGCTCTTCCCTATTTGGAGCATGTTCGACATGGGTTTTTCTGTGCATGTGTAGGGAACAGGAGACTTGTTGTCGGACACACAGCAGGGGAACAGCTGGCGTTACTGAACCCCACTAACACTGTAGCTTGTGTATTGGTCTGTGGACACGACACTTCTGAGCAGCAACTGGCAGTGTTGTAGCCCAGGGAGTAGAGTTCAGGTGGTAGAAAGATGAACATAACAGGAGACATGGATAACGTTGCGAACCAGTTATTTAATCTGAAAACGGACAGACAAATTCTGGCGAGATCCATGCCTTGTTCATTTTCAGAAAAGTAAGCCGGTCTACATTATCGGAGGATAGTCGCATGCGACGGTCTGTTAGTACACCACCTGCGGCACTAAAGACGCGCTCCGATAATACACTGGCAGCAGGGCAAGCCAGCACATCCAATGCATACTGGCTAAGCTCTGGCCATGTATCCAGCTTAGAGACCCAAAACTTGAATGGGGAAGAGCCATCTGGGAGTACACTGAGAGGGAAAGACATGTAGTCTGTCACCATCTTACGGAAACGTTGCCTCCTGCTGACTGGAGCCGTCTCGGATGGTGTAGACATTGGTGCGCTGCCACAAAACTTTGCCACATTTGGAACATACTGGTCTTGCCCTGTGCAGAGGCGCTGCTTGTGCTCCCTCTTGTTCCAGAGCTGTCTCCACTGCCTCGACGCACAGAGCTGCTTTGTAAAGCAGTAGCAGCAGCAGTGCTCTCGGCTGGAATGGAGAACATTATGGATTGCACCAGTATGTCTTGGTACTCCCGCATTTTACGCTCCCGGTTCAACGGTGTGATGAGGCTTTGTAAGTTGTCCCGGTAGCGAGGGTCTAGGAGGGTTACACCCAATAATCCGACGTGGTGAGAATGTGGGCGATGAGGCGGTCGTTTCTCAGGCACTGCAGCATGAAATCAACCATGTGCTGCAAACTCCCAACTGGCCAAGAAACGCTGTCCCCTGCAAGAGGCGTCATCTCTGACTGCTCTGCATCACCCCACCCTCGCTCTACATACTGACTAGAGCGTTGTGTACCTCCCTCTGGAGCGATGTCTTCCTCCTCCATTGACTCCTCCTCATCCTCCTCACAAAGTGAGCCCTGCCCAGCCCTTTGTGAGGAACCACGTTGCGCTGACTGTCCAGAAGGTGATGGAATTTGTGACTCCTCATCCTCCACCTCTTCCAAAACCTCATCCCTTATTGCTTGCACTGTTTTTTGAAGCAGGCAGATAAGGGGGACAGTCAGGCTGACTAGTGCATCATCTGCACTCGCCATCCGCGTTGACTCATCAAACGCACGCAAAACGTGGCAGATGTCCTTCATAGGGGCCCACTCAGTAGTGGTGAAGTGTGAACGACGCAAATTGCGAGTTGATTGCGCCTGATGCAGCTGATACTCCTTTACTGCTGGCTGCTGCTCACACAACCGCTCCAACATATGTAACGTGGAATTCCACCTGGTGGGTACGTCACATATGATGCGATGTTCAGGAAGGCGAAATCTGCGTTGCAGAGCTGCAATGCGCGATCTGGCCATGCTGGAACGTCGCAAGTGAGCGCACTCTAGGCGGACCTTGTGCAGCAGTGCATCAAGATCCGGATAGTCCCTCAAAAAACTCTGCACGACCAAGTTGAGCACATGTGCCAGACATGGTATGTGAGTGAGGTTGCCAAGGCCCAGAGCTGCCACCAGATTTCGGCCATTGTCACACACTACCAAGCCTGGCTGGAGATTCGCTGGCAAAAACCACACGTCACTCTCCTGCTTGATGGCATTCCAGAGCTCCTGCGCTGTGTGGCTTCGATTCCCCATGTAAATTAATTTCAGGACGGCCTGTTGACGTTTGGCCACGGCTGTGCTCATATCGGTCGCATCAGGTAAATGTTCACGGGTCCATGTGGAGGTAGACCGTGACGGCTCCTGCAGCGATGATTCTGAGGAACTGGAGTAGGAGGAGGAGTCAATGTGGACAGACTTGATTCCTGCAATCCTTGGAGTTGGCAGAACACGTACAGCGCCACTCGCAAGATCTGTACCCGGCTCCACAACATTGACCCAATGGGCAGTGAGGGAAAGGTATCGTCCCTGGCCATGGGTACTGGTCCACGCATCGGTGGTCAGGTGGACCTTGCTACTGACGGCGTTTAGTAGCGCATGTTTAATTTTTCCGTCAACATGCTTTTGCAGACCAGGGACGGCTTGCCTGCTGAAATAAAATCGGCTGGGCACATTGTATTGTGGGACTGCCAATGACATTAAGTCACGGAAACTGTCAGTCTCCACCAGCCTGAATGACAGCATTTCAAGGGACAGGAGTTTTGCAATGCCAGCATTCAGAGCCTGTGCTCGTGGATGGTTTGCCGAGTATGGCCGTCTTTTATCCCATGCCTGTGCTACCGATGGCTGTTTTGTGGCCTGGGAGTGTGAGGATGACAGGGAACTTGCAGCTGTGGGTGGAATAACACTGGGTCTCTGGACAACAGTTACAGAGGTTCTTCCATGGCGATCCTGTGAGGAAGCCGAACCAGCTGTGTGTGAGCTGGAGGAAGAGGCTCCAACACGAGCTGAAGATGTAGGTGCTGCTGTAGGTTGGCCTACATCTCCAGTGTGTCTTTGTAACTCAGCTACGTGCTTTGTCCGTACATGTTTCCACATATTTGTGGTATTGAGGTTACTGATATTTTTACCTCTTTTAACTTTTTGATTACACAGCTTGCATTTGACATAGCAAATATCATCTGCAAGTGTGTCAAAAAATGACCACGCAGTGCAAGTCCTGGGAGCGCCCGGTTTTGGCTGTTGGAAGAGAACTGCTACGAACGGGTGCCAAACTGGAGGGTACAGGCAACCGAGTCTGCAGCCTACCTCTCCCTACTGTTTGGACCGTTGGGGCAATCTCTTCCTCAGAGCTGCTACCACCACCTTCCTGTTCCTCACGCCATGTTGGGTCTTGGACCTCATCATCTCCACTACCCTCTTCCAACACCTGCTGCTGTTGGGTGGTCTGGCCAGCACCTTGCTCAACAGAAAATGGCACCTGAGTCTCATCATCATCAGATGCGTTCTGCGGTGTGCTGACCATCGGCACTGGCTCACCCGCCTCTTCACATTCAGAGAGACACAGCTGTTGCGCATCACTGCATACTGCCTCTTCTTCACATTCCAGAATGCTGCTTGGCTGGGCCCCTGTTTCCAAGCCAACAGATTCTGAGAACAGAAGCAGAGACTCAGCTGGCTCCAGTTCAGAACTCTCTGACTGCCTGGGCAATTTGGCAGGCGGTGAAGAGACAGATGGTTGTTCAACAGTGCTGTGGTCCTGAGAGGAGGTGGAAGCAATTGAAGTCGATGCATTGGCTGCCATCCAACCAACAACGGCTTCAATTTGTTCTTCCCGCAGCAGGGGGGTACGCTGAGCTCCTACAAAAGTGCGCATAAAGGAACGCTCACGGGGAAAACTGGTGGATGCTGTGTCACTGGGTGCGGCAGCAGCCACAGAATCCCCACGTCCTCTCCCTGCTGAAATCCCCGGCCACGACCACGTGCCTTACTCCCTGCCTTCTTCATCTTGGTAGATTGATAAAGAAAGTCAGAAAAGTTATAAGGCCTAAGTGTGGTTATTCCTCAGAGACTGCAGTGAACACTGCAGACAACTGTTCAGTAGCTGTGAAAGGCCCCTTTGTGTACTTCTATAGTGTTTGCAACCAATGTATTGTATACGGATGGAAGCGCGTCACACTAATAGATTAGATTTTTTTCAAATATAATGGAGCAGCACCAATTAGAGAAAAATGTGAAGGATGAGGCAGTGACACACGCTCAGCAGACTACAACCAGCAGTAGTTGAAGAACTAACTGGAGCGTGATCTGCACTCAAAAAATGAAAAGCTCACAGACTACAGTGAACACTGAAACACAACTGTTCAGTAGCTGTGAAAGGTCCCTTTGTCTACTTCTATAGTGTTTGCAACCACTGTATTGTATACGGATGGAAGCGCGTCACACTAATAGATTAGATTTTTTCAAATATAATGGAGCAGCACCAATTAGAGAAAAATGTGAAGGATGAGGCAGTGACACACGCTCAGCAGACTACAACCAGCAGTAGTTGAAGAACTAACTGGAGCGTGATCTGCACTCAAAAAATGAAAAGCTCACAGACTACAGTGAACACTGAAACACAACTGTTCAGTAGCTGTGAAAGGCCCCTTTGTCTACTTCTATAGTGTTTGCAACCACTGTATTGTATACGGATGGAAGCGCGTCACACTAATAGATTCGATTTTTTTCAAATATAATGGAGCAGCACCAATTAGAGAAAAATGTGAAGGATGAGGCAGTGACACACGCTCAGCAGACTACAACCAGCAGTAGTTGAAGAACTAACTGGAGCGTGATCTGCACTCAAAAAATGAAAAGCTCACAGACTACAGTGAACACTGAAACACAACTGTTCAGTAGCTGTGAAAGGCCCCTTTGTCTACTTCTATAGTGTTTGCAACCACTGTATTGTATACGGATGGAAGCGCGTCACACTAATAGATTCGATTTTTTTCAAATATAATGGAGCAGCACCAATTAGAGAAAAATGTGAAGGATGAGGCAGTGACACACGCTCAGCAGACTACAACCAGCAGTAGTTGAAGAACTAACTGGAGCGTGATCTGCACTCAAAAAATGAAAAGCTCACAGACTACAGTGAACACTGAAACACAACTGTTCAGTAGCTGTGAAAGGCCCCTTTGTCTACTTCTATAGTGTTTGCAACCACTGTATTGTATACGGATGGAAGCGCGTCACACTAATAGATTAGATTTTTTTCAAATATAATGGAGCAGCACCAATTAGAGAAAAATGTGAAGGATGAGGCAGTGACACACGCTCAGCAGACTACAACCAGCAGTAGTTGAAGAACTAACTGGAGCGTGATCTGCACTCAAAAAATGAAAAGCTCACAGACTACAGTGAACACTGAAACACAACTGTTCAGTAGCTGTGAAAGGCCCCTTTGTCTACTTCTATAGTGTTTGCAACCAATGTATTGTATACGGATGGAAGCGCGTCACACTAATAGATTAGATTTTTTGCAAGCTGCACCAATTCCACAAAATCAAATAAAAAAAAGAGTCAGTGAGTGACACTTGCAGATGCCTACAAACAGCGGTGGATGCAGAGCAAACTGCAGCGTCACCTGCACTCTCACACACACCTTGCACAGAGCTGTTAAAACAACACTGGCAAAAGGAAGCTTTACACAGCGGTTGGTAAACTAGCCTGCCTAAAGCACAGTAGAGTACACAAAATCGCAATGTCTAACTGTCCCTCAGAGTCAGCACAGCAGCGTTCTGTCCCTAACTGAGTTTACAGCACAGTGACGCTAAAATGGAGGCGGCGCCTTTTATAGTGCATTCTGACATCATTTCAGCAGCCAATCACAGCCATGCCATTAGTTAAGATGACCGCAGCATTACAGGATGTGCCCACACTTCATAAGATTCCTCATTGGCTGACTAAAATCACATTGCCTCTCAAAGAATTATGGGAACTTCCGATTCCGGTATACGATATATGAAAAATATCGGAACTAAGTATCGGAATTCCGATACAGCGAATATCGGCCGATACCCGATACTTGCGGTATCGGAATGCTCAACACTACACACGACCTCTACCACCTAAATTAGTTCTCTGGTGTAACCAAAAACAAAACAGCAGCCACTGAAAAAACTGGAAAAAGCAAAAGTACAAACATCAGTGGCTGAACTGAACTGAGAGGCAAAAGCCCCCAGAGGGGAGCCAGAAGGCCCCACAGAAGTGCAGGACAAAATGCAAAAATCAAGCACCAAAACAAAAAGAAGAAAATGTCTTATCTGTTAGCAGGAGATTCAGACACGACACAGCAGGCTACCAAGGAAACAGGAATCAAGGATTGAGACCAGAACAATTGATCACCGGCAACCCTGATGGGAAGGCGACTCCCTTATATAAGACCAGTCAGTAACACCTGATTCCCAATCCTCACAATCTTCACTGGACAGTCCAGTACCGTTTGTAACCACCAGAGGGAGCTTCTGCTCAGAACTCATTTCCAGCCTATTCACAACAGTACCCCCCCCTTGAGGAGGGGTCACCGAACCCTCATTTGAGCAACCAGGTCGGTCAGGATGAGTTCTATGATACGCACGGATGAGTCTCCTAGCATGGATGTCCGAAGCAAACACCCAAGAATTGTCTTCCTGACCATAACCTCTCAATTTAACCAAATACTGGAGTTTCCGTCTAGAAAAACGAGAATTCAATATTTTCTCAACCACATACTCCAGATTGCCCTCAACCAAAACAGGGTCAGGAGGCACAGTAGTAGGAACCACTGGCTCAACAAACCTCTTCAACAAGGACTTGTGGAACACGTTATGGATCTTAAATGTCCCTGCAAGAAGCAAACGAAAAGAAACAGGATTAAGAATCTCCATGATTTTATAAGGTCCAATGAACCTAGGCTTAAATTTAGGAGATGCCACTCTCATAGGAATATTTCTTGAGGACAACCAGACCTAGTCCCCTACTTTAAACCGAGGACCATCAGTCCTATGCCGGTTAGCAAACCGCTGGGCCCTCTCCTGAGAGAGGGACAACCTCTCCACTACCTGGTCCCAAATCTGTTGCATACGCTCCACAACAGAGTCAACACCTGGACAGACAGAAGCCTCCGTCTGTCCTGAAGAAAATCGAGGGTGAAACCCAGAATTACAGAAAAATGGAGACATCAAAGTGGCAGAGCTAGCCCTATTATTAAGAGCAAACTCAGCCAAAAGCAAAAAAGAGACCCAGTCATCCTGATCAGCAGACACAAAGCATCTTAGATAAGTCTCCAATGTCTGGTTTGTTCTCTCAGTTTGACCATTGGTCTGAGGATGAAACGCCGAGGAGAAAGACAATTGAACACCAATTTTAGAACAAAAGGTCCTCCAAAATCTGGAAACCAACTGGATTCCTCTGTCAGACACAATGTTCTCAGGAATGCCGTGTAAACGAACCACGTGCTGAAGGAACAAAGGCACCAATTCAGAGGAGGAAGGCAACTTAGGTAATGGCACGAGATGTATCATTTTGGAAAACCTATCGCAAATCACCCAGATGACGGTCATTCTCTGAGAAACAGGGAGGTCGGAAATGAAATCCATAGAGATATGAGTCCATGGTCTCTTGGGCACAGGTAATGGCATCAACAAACTACTAGAACGAGAACAAGGCTTGGAGCGAGAGCAAGTCCCGCAGGACTGCACAAACTCCCTGACATCACGAGACAAGGTAGGCCACCAAAAGGACCGACTAACCAAGTCTCTGGTACCAAAAATTCCGGGATGACCGGCCAACGCGGAACAATGAATCTCGGACAATACACTCTTTTTCCACTGGTCCGGGACAAACAATTTCCCAACAGGGCAGCGCTCGGGCTTATCCTCCTGACACCCCTCCAGAGCCAGTCTCAAATTGGGCGAGATGGCGGAAAGAACTACACCCTCTTTCAAAATAACAGAAGGATCAGATAACTCAGGAGAGTCCGCCAGGAAACTCCTCGAGAGGGCATCCGCCTTAACATTTTTAGTGCCAGGAAGAAATGAAACCACAAAATCAAAACGTGTGAAAAACAAGGCCCACCTGGCCTGTCTAGGATTAAGTCGCTTGGCAGACTCCAGATAAACCAGATTCTTATGGTCCGTAAGGACCACCACCTGATGTTTGGCTCCCTCCAGCCAATGTCTCCACTCTTCAAAAGCCCACTTCATGGCTAATAACTCCCGATTACCCACGTCATAATTACGTTCATGGGAGAAAATTTTCGAGAGAAAAAGGCACAAGGGTTACTTTTAGAGGTCTCTGGATCTCTTTGGGACAAAACGGCACCTGCCCCAATTTCAGAGGCATCAACCTCCACCTGAAATGGTAGAGAAACATCAGGCTGCCGTAGAACAGGAGCAGAAGTGAATCTCTGCTTAAGTTCCTGAAATGCAGAGACTGCCTCAGGAGGCCAATTCACCACATCAGAACCCTTCTTGGTCAAATCAGTTAATGGTTTAACAATAACAGAGAAATTACCAATAAATTTACAATAAAATTTGGCAAAACCCAAGAATCTTTGAAGAGCCTTTAATGAAGTAGTGTGGACCCAATCACAGATAGCCTGAACTTTGACCGGGTCCATTTCAATAACAGATGGGGACAAAATTAATCCCAGAAATGAGATCCTCTGAACGCCAAAAAGACACTTTGATCCCTTCACATGCAGAGCATTTTCTCTCAAAATCTGGAACACAGTCCGAACATGTTTTACATGAGAGTCCCAGTCATTGGAAAAAATCAAGATATCAATCCAAATAAACAATCAGAAATTTATCCACAAAATCCCTGAAAATGTCATTCATGAAGGACTGGAAGACAGAAGGAGCATTAGTGAGCCCAAAGGGCATCACAAGGTACTCAAAATGCCCTTCAGGGTGTCATGTGTGCATCGCCACGAAGATCGTCGCGGTTGCACATTCTGACTTCTCACAGCTGAGTTGCTGTTTCTTTGTGTTTGGCAGTTAGGGAGTTAATTCTGTCTGTGCTCAGTTCTGGGACTGGGTGCAGTTTCTTCCGGCTGCAATTAATTATTTGTTGATTGGTTTCCTTTAAATCTCTGGTTGTCTGTGTTGGGAGTTGCCAGTGAAATTCTTCATGCAGACCACAGATAGGATTGTATCTGTATAGACTTAAGTTAAAGAGCTCCTTAGTTGTTTTAAGCTCACCTTGCTTAGAGTTTAATATCCAATATTCAATAATTTATGTTCCTTCTGTGTTTGAGTGTGTATGCAAGTCTGTGTTTTCTCCAGTCTGTCTTATATGTCTAATCTGTGTATTTAGCAGAGATCAGCCCATATCCCTTTGGTGGTAATCAGAATCCTTCTTAGGACTGATTACAGGGTTCAGGGACTGATAGGAGACAGGGTTAGGCTGGAGACTTGGACCTCTGAACCATTATCAGTACCTCCAAGGTGAGGGATTAGTTAGGACCCCAGTTTAGGGTCAGGTTAGACCCCCGGTCCTCCTCTTTCCTGTGACAGTGTATCAAGTCCTCAAGATTAACCCTGAGTTCAACGGATATCGTGTCAGGTAAATCTATTCAATATTTACATGCTGATGTTGCTAATCTATATGTTGTATAGAGTGTTGTTCTTTTAAGAATAGTTTACTGACATCGTACACATATCATAAGACCGCGTGACATTTTCACTGGCCCATAAAATTATTCCCAGTTGCCATGGATCCAGTAGCCCAGCTGGCTCTGCAGTTGCAGGGATTATCCATGGAGCTGACGGACATTAAGTCCAAAGTTTTGTCTCCCTCGGAGCAAACCAGATTTGAACCTAAAGTAGCTCTCCCGGACAGGTTCACTGGTGGGCGAGACAAATTTTTTACCTTCAGGGAAGCATGTAAATTGTATTTTCGGCTTCGGCCTCGATCATCAGGGAGTGAAGAGCAGAGAGTGGGAATTGTTATCTCGCTCCTACAAGGGGACCCTCAATCCTGGGCCTTCTCCCTTCCTCCTGGATCCCCGGCTCTACAGTCAGTAGATCGATTTTTTACTGCCCTGGGTTTGGTATATGATGACCCAGATCGGGTCTCTCTTGCTGAGACAAAATTACGTAAGATACAGCAGGGAGATCGTCTGGCGGAGGAATTTGCTTCTGAGTTCCGTAGATGGGCCACAGATACTCAGTGGAATGACCCAGCTCTTAGGAGCCAGTTTTGTCATGGGCTTTCTGACAAATTAAAGGACGTTTTGGCTCAGTATGATTCTCCTCCATCACTGGAGGCTGCTATGGCCCTAGCTATCCGTACTGATAGACGGCTCCGGGAGAGGTGCGAGGTAACTCCGCTCCCTGTTGTTACTCCCCCTACTACTAAAGTCCCTTATGTTGAGGTTCCCCTTGTCTGTTCGGAGGAGCCTATGCAGTTGGGAGGGACATCATTTCGTAGGAGGGGATTGGCGGTACGCCGCAGGACTAGAAGGTGTTTCTTCTGCGGGAAAGAGGGACATTTTGTTGGGGGATGTCCATCCCGTGCCTTGTTGAGCAAAAAGTCGCCGGAAAACTGTTAATCCCAGGTTGTGTGGTGGACGACAACCTGGGAGTATGTATTTCGTCCGCTAGTTCTTCTCAGTTTCTTGTACCAGTGGAGGTGGTGGTTGGTACGAGAGTGGAGAGATTTTCTGTTCTTCTTGATAGTGGGTCCGGGGCTAATCTGGTTGACGCTCAGTTTGCTCAGGCTCAAGGTATGCATCTGAGTGTATTGGTCAAACCGATCCCTATATTCTCCATTGACGCCAGGCCTCTAGGCCAAGGTAGCTTTGTTCATGAGGTTCATAACATTGACCTTCGGGTAGGGGCAATACATAGGGAACTATTATCTTGTTATGTGTTGGAGGGTCTACCTACTCCTATTGTGTTGGGACTTCCTTGGTTGGTTAAACATAACCCTGTGATTAATTGGCAGTCCAGAGATATAAGCCAATGGGGGAGTTTTGCAAAAGTAACTGCATGAACACAGTCATCAGTGCGGTCGTGCCTAGTACTTTGCCTCCTTTTTTGGAGGACTTTGGGGATGTGTTCTCTGAGGAGGGGTGTCAGGAGTTGCCTCCTCATCGCGTGTATGACTGCTCTATTAATTTACTTCCTGATGCTAAGTTACCTAAAGCTAGGTTATATAACCTTTCTGGTCCTGAGAGGCAGGCTATGAAAGATTTATATTTCGGAAAGTCTGGCCAAAGGGCATATTAGACCTTCATCTTCCCCAGTGGCCGCGGGGTTCTTCTTTGTGAAGAAAAAAGATGGAGGCCTACGCCCTTGCTTGGATTTCCGCGAACTTAATCGGATTACTGTTCGAGATCCGTATCCACTCCCTCTGATTCCTGATCTCTTCAATCAAATTGTTGGCGCCAAATGGTTCTCTAAATTGGATCTCAGGGGGCGTATAATCTGATTAGGATAAAAGAGGGGGATGAGTGGAAAACGGCGTTTAACACGCCGGAGGGACATTATGAGAACCTTGTCATGCCTTTTGGTCTGACTACTGCACCAGCAGTATTCCAACATTTTGTTAATGACATTTTTTCATCATCTGGTGGGGCTGTTTGTGGTCGTATATTTGGATGACATTTTAATTTACTCACCAGATCTTGTGTCTCACCAGGAGCATGTGAGACAGGTGTTGCAGATCTTGCGAGACAATAAACTATACGCCAAACTGGAAAAGTGTGTATTCGCCGTACAGGAACTTCAGTTTTTGGGTTTCTTGGTGTCAGCCTCCGGGACGGATTTTTCTAAATGGTCGGACAAAGCTTGCCAAGCTTTTTCCTCTTTGAAAAAATGTTTTGCTTCGGCACCCGTTCTCATCCAACCAGATGCATCACAGCCGTTCGTTGTGGAGGTGGACGCGTCTGACGTAGGGGTGGGTGCAATATTGTCCCAGGGTCCGTCCCCTGGTAAATGGCATCCGTGCGCTTTCTTTTCTAAAAAATTGTCGTCCGCCGAAAGGAATTATGATATCGGCAATAGGGAACTTTTGGCCATTAAGTTGGCTTTTGAAGAATGGCGTCACTTTTTGGAGGGGGCAGTCCACCCGGTCACCGTCATTACTGATCACAAGAACCTGCTGTATTTGGAATCTGCTAAGCGTCTGAATTCCAGACAAGCTCGATGGTCGTTGTTTTTACCAGGTTTAATTTTGTTGTCACTTATCGCCCTGGATCTAAAAATGTTAAGGCGGATGCCTTGTCTCGCAGTTTCCCAGGGGCCGGGAAAATGGATGACCCGATTCCTATCCTTCAGGAGGGGGTGGTAGTGTCGGCTGTATGTTCTGAGCTTGAGGAGGAGGTATTAGAGGTTCAGGGGGACGCCCCTGCAGGACCTCCAGGGAGACTGTTTGTCCCAAATCAGTTGAGACAAAAGGTTATTGAGGCACATCATAATTCTGCTTTAGCAGGACATCCAGGGAGTAAGGCTACTTTAGATCTCCTTTCTCGCCGGTTTTGGTGGCCTAACGTTAATAAAGATGTTTTAACTTTTGTCGCGTCCTGTGGGGTTTGTGCTCGCTCTAAGACCCCTCATACCCGTCCGTCTGGGACCCTCTTACCCTTGAAACTTCCGGAGCGTCCATGGACTCATTTGTCTATGGACTTCATCACGGACCTTCCTCAGTCGTCAGGGAAGACTGTCATACTGGTGGTTGTTGACAGGTTCAGTAAGATGGCACATTTCATTGCTCTTCCTGCCCTCCCTAATGCTAAAACTCTGGCGCAGGTGTTCATTGGGGAGATTGTGAGACTTCATGGGTTGCCTTCTGATGTGGTGTCAGATAGGGGGTCTCAGTTTGTGTCCAAGTTTTGGAGGGCATTTTGTTTACGTCGGGGGATGCAATTGTCATTTTCCTCGGCTTTTCATCCGCAGACCAATGGTCAGACAGAGCGTCTGAATCAAAGCCTAGAGACTTATCTTCGTGTTTTGTCTCAGAGAACCAGGCGGACTGGTCTTCTTTCTTGCCTCTGGCAGAGTTCGCTCTTAACAACAGGCGGAGCGAGTCCACTGGTAAGTCCCCGTTTTTTGGGGCATATGGTTTTCATCCCCAGTTTTGTACATTCAATGGGGGGGGCCCTTCTGGGGTTCCTGAGGAGGAGCGTTTCTCGTCGTCACTTGCTTCAGTGTGGAGAGGTGTATTGAATAATCTGAGTGCTATGGGGAACCGTTATAAACGTATGGCTGATAGGAGGAGAGTTTCTGGTCCAGATCTTAATGTGAACGATCTGGTATGGTTGTCTACCAGGAATATAAAACTTAAAGTTCCCTCCTGGAAGCTGGGCCCCAGATTCATCGGGCCGTACAGGATCAGTTCCATAATTAATCCTGTGGCATTTCGTCTGGACCTCCCTCCTACGTTTAAAATTCATAATGTGTTCCACAAGTCATTACTTAAGAGGTACGTGGCACCAGTCATACCATCACCTCTACCTCCTCCTCCAGTGGTGGTCAATGGTAATTTGGAGTTTCAAGTGTCAAAGATCATTGACTCACGTCTGAATCGCCGGTCCCTTCAGTACTTGGTGCATTGGAAGGGGTATGGTCCAGAGGAGAGGACTGGGTTCCTGCGTCTGACATTAACGCAGATCGTTTGGTGCGGACCTTCCACAGAACTCACCCGGGCAAACCTGGCCCTGAGGGTCCGGAGGCCCCTCGTAGAAGGGGGGGTACTGTCATGTGTGCATCGCCACGAAGATCGTCGCGGTTGCACATTCTGACTTCTCACAGCTGAGTTGCTGTTTCTTTGTGTTTGGCAGTTAGGGAGTTAATTCTGTCTGTGCTCAGTTCTGGGACTGGGTGCAGTTTCTTCCGGCTGCAATTAATTATTTGTTGATTGGTTTCCTTTAAATCTCTGGTTGTCTGTGTTGGGAGTTGCCAGTGAAATTCTTCATGCAGACCACAGATAGGATTGTATCTGTATAGACTTAAGTTAAAGAGCTCCTTAGTTGTTTTAAGCTCACCTTGCTTAGAGTTTAATATCCCAGATCATTTATGTTCCTTCTGTGTTTGAGTGTGTATGCAAGTCTGTGTTTTCTCCAGTCTGTCTTATATGTCTAATCTGTGTATTTAGCAGAGATCAGCCCATATCCCTTTGGTGGTAATCAGAATCCTTCTTAGGACTGATTACAGGGTTCAGGGACTGATAGGAGACAGGGTTAGGCTGGAGACTTGGACCTCTGAACCATTATCAGTACCTCCAAGGTGAGGGATTAGTTAGGACCCCAGT
Organism: Oophaga sylvatica; assembly: GCA_033576555.1. Lineage (NCBI taxonomy): Eukaryota > Metazoa > Chordata > Amphibia > Anura > Dendrobatidae > Oophaga > Oophaga sylvatica. The sequence continues at coordinate 6,629,270 of JARQOD010000009.1, forward strand.
TTAGGGTCAGGTTAGACCCCCGGTCCTCCTCTTTCCTGTGACAGTGTATCAAGTCCTCAAGATTAACCCTGAGTTCAACGGATATCGTGTCAGGTAAATCTATTCTATATTTACATGCTGATGTTGCTAATCTATATGTTGTATAGAGTGTTGTTCTTTTAAGAATAGTTTACTGACATCGTACACATATCATAAGACCGCGTGACACAGGGTATTAAATGCCGTCTTCCATTCATCCCCGTGCTTAATGCGAATAAGGTTATATGCCCCCCTGAGGTCAAGCTTGGTAAACCAAGTAGCATTTTTCACCCTGGAAAACAGATCAGAGATCAAGGGTAACGGATATTGATATTTTACAGTAATATTGTTCAAGAGACGATAATCAATACACGGCCTTAATGAACCATCCTTTTTGGCCACAAAGAAAAAACCGGCACCTAAGGGTGAAGAGGATGGTCTGATATGACCCTTCTCCAATGACTCCTTGATATAAGACCGCATAGCGTCATGTTCAGGTACAGACAAGTTAAAAAGGCGACCTTTAGGGAATTTACTACCAGGCACTAATTCAATAGCGCAGTCATAGCTCCTATGGGGAGGTAAGGATGCAGATTTACTTTTGCTAAACACATCAGAAAAATCAATCAAAAAGTCAGGAACATCCTGAGCCTGGGGGGAGGCAGAAAAAACAGGAGTGTTGGTATTAACACATTGGCAGCCCCAACTGGTAACAGACACAGATTTCCAATCCAAAACAGGATTATGAGACTGTAACCAAGGGAAACCCAGTACGATAATGTCATGCAGATTATACAGAACCAAAAATTTGCAACTCTCCTGATGATCAGGTTCTACCCTCATTATCACCTGAGTAGAGAACTGAGGTTTATTCTCAGCCAAAGGGGTAGAATCGATCCCCAGTAGGGAATAGACTTCCGTAGGGGTATCAAGGGAAACCCACAACGTTTAGCAAAATCAAAATCCATCAGGTTAATAGCTGCTCCAGAATCAACAAAAGCCTGAGCAGAAAATGAGGACAGAGAGCATATCAGGGTAACAATTAATAAAAACTTAGTCTGAACACTACCCAAGACAACTGAGCGAGCAAAACGTCTTCCCCGCTTAGGGCAGACAGAAATAGCATGAGAGGCATCCCCACAGTAGAAACATAACCCATTGCGCTTTCGAAATTCATGACGCTGTGCCCCAGAAACTACTCTATCACACTGCATGGATTCAGAAGCAGGTTCACAAGGCAACATTATTCCACGCATACCTTTCCGCTCACGCAAACGTCTGTCAATTTGAATCGCTAATGACATAGAATCATTGAGACCAGAGGGAACAGGGAATCCCACCATAACATCCTTTACATTATCTGACAGTCCCTTCCGAAAAAGAGCTGCCAAAGCGTCGTCATTCCATTTGGTCAGGACTGCCCACCTACGGAATCTCTGACAGTATAACTCAGCGTCCTCAAGCCCCTGACTTAATGCCAACAAAGTTTTTTCAGCTTGATCAATGACATTAGGCTCATCGAACAATAACCCCAAAGCCTGAAAAAACGCATCAACATCACTCAAAACAGGATCCCCAGGTGTCAGGGAAAAAGCCCAATCCTGAGGGTCGCCGCGCAGGAGAGAGATGACAATTTGAACCTGCTGCGCTGCGTTCCCTGAGGACTTAGATTTTAAGGCAAAAAACAATTTACAGTTATTTTTGAAATTCAGAAACTTAGCTCGATCCCCCAAAAACAAATCTGGCATGGCAATCCTAGGTTCCACAACAGGCAACCCAGCAAGATAGGTAGCAATACTCTGAACTTCAGTGGCAAGGTGATCCACACGGCCAGAAAACTGTGCAAACTCCATTGAGAGAGAGAAGAAAAAAAAAAAATCCTCCTCAGCACCCAGAGATACAGAGGGGAAAAAAAAAAAATGCAACAAACAGAAAAAAAAAATCTCTGACAACTCTGACAACTTTTTTCTTTCCACAATATTTTTCCCTTCTGTGAGTACCATATAATTTTCAGTTTAGGCCGGTGATACTGTTATGATTTGGTAGCTGAGGAGAGCAGGCAAAAAAGGAAACACACCAGAGCAGTTGGAAACTATGAGATTGCAGTACCTGACTAACCACCACAACTAGAGGCAGCCGTGGAGCGTTCCTACGTTGGTCCTAGACGCCTCGTCACAGCCTGAGAAACTAACTACACCTAAAGATAGAAAGAGGAAAGCTATCTGCCCCGGAGCAGATCCCCAAAGAAAATAGAAAGCCCCCAAACATTTAATGGCGGTTAGACAAGAAGAAATACTGACACAGACAGAAAATAGTATGAGCAAACGTTGGGGCCCAAACTTACTAAATAGAAAAGGATAGGAAGGGCACTTACTGCAATCCCAAAAAACCCTGAAAAGAACCAACTCTACTAATTTCAAAAACACCTGAGATCACACGACCTCTACCACCTAAATTAGTTCTCTGGTGTAACCAAAAACAAAACAGCAGCCACTGAAAAAACTGGAAAAAGCAAATGTACAAACATCAGTGGCTGAACTGAACTGAGAGGCAAAAGTCCCCAGAGGGACCCAGAAGGCCCCCACAGAAGTGCAGGACAAAATGCAAAAATCAAGCACCAAAACAAAAAGAAGAAAATGTCTTATCTGTTAGCAGGAGATTCAGACACGACACAGCAGGCTACCAAGGAAACAGGAATCAAGGATTGAGACCAGAACAATTGATCACCGGCAACCCTGATGGGAAGGCGACTCCCTTATATAAGACCAGTCAGTAACACCTGATTCCCAATCCTCACAATCTTCACTGGACAGTCCAGTACCGTTTGTAACCACCAGAGGGAGCTTCTGCTCAGAACTCATTTCCAGCCTATTCACAACAAAGGTCCATGGATATTTTGAACTTCTCAGCCTAAAATTAGCAGCCCTCAGCCCCCCAGAAAAAGGTGCATTAGATGTTCCAATTCTGGCACTTTGCCTGGCTCTTCCTGCTTGCTCTGGTATGTTGGCAATTGGGTAATATTGGGTAATACTTTGAGGTTCAGGTCAGCTTTCTAATGTCCGCTGTCATTAAACCCAGGGTTAGTAATGGAGAGGCATCTATCAGACACCCCTATTACTAACACCAAAGTCAAAAGTAATAAACACACACACAAAGTCCTTTAATTGTACAAAACACTCTCCAACCCTCTTTTACCCATTACCTTTAAAAAATAAAATAATCCAAAGGGGTCTGCCGTAAATCCATGCTATGTCAATCCTCAACTCTGCTACATCCAGATGCAGTGCTGAGCTGTGACATAAGTAATGTGACCGCTCAGCGCGGCTGCCGGAACACAATGACAGTAGCATGAGAACCCGGCTGCAGTGACGAGCGCTGATGAAGGTTATTGCAGTTCGTAGCCAATGAACTGCAGTAACCTTGCTGATGTCACCACTCGCAGCAAAGAAATTTGTCATGCTGTGAGTGGTGAAGTCAGTAAGGTTACTGCAGTTCATCTGTTGTGTTTTTAAATATGGAAAATTTATTAGAAATAGAAATTATGTCACAGTTTTATTTCATATACATTTTCCATTATACATCTGACAAAAAACAGTACCTTGCTACTTTGGATTCTGTTGCTGCTAGAAAAAAAATAACTTTGTATATATGGCCATATGACAGAGTATTGTAAAATAAAACACAATGTCTCTGTGGTTTCAGTGTTGTATAATACTGCTTGTGCTGCTGTACGTCACCCATCCTGTGTACATGTATCAAGGGGCCATGGGGGGGTAATTGTAGCCGAGTATTTAAAGGCACAATACACAGCGAGCTTCCCCCCGGCCCCTTGCTCTTCCCCCACAAGTTACCTTCTTTTCCTTGGGTCTCCAACAGGGAAAATAACTTTTATTGAACAAGGATGAAAGGAGGACAAAAAAGATGATTTCAACACTGGCTTCCTGCTCTCTACGTTACGCTTGCTATGGTCATACCCACAACGGACGTAGTGGACGAAGTTCGCAGAAAATCCAATAGCTGGAATCTGTGTACCAAAGACCCATTTAGCGAAGGCCCTTACAAAGTCCTGAGGGCCTGTGTTGTAGTCCTTAGTCTTTGTGCTGAGTCCTTGGTCTGGGGCAACATACCTCTCCCGTCTGGCAGTGCCCCATCTGACAATCACGTCTGCCCTGGACAGAGTATCAGGCAGTTCTGAGGAGCAGCAGCAGCTACCTGTCTCCTCTTGCTGCTGCTGGCCAAGCCCACATTTTGACTATTGCCTGTCCTTAACTCTATAACATATTTATTAAAGGGGAACACCATAATAACATATATTACATTAATGCAGAAACACTTATTTTGCTTGAAGTGCATGGGGGGTCATACGGAAGGAGGAGAGGGCACAACATGAGGGACCTGCCACCTCCTTACACTCCTCCCTCCTTAAAAATGTCTGTGCCTGGCCATGGCATCCACGGAAAGACAGCAGTTCATAAAATACACTTAACTTTAATACTGGCCGGTTATCCCTTTAACATGGGCGGCCGGAGTCTTTAAAGTGGGCCTCCTTCCGACCCAACAGCTCTTCTAAAGACAGTCTCCCCCTCCCTCCTTTCAGTGGATCACGGGCCCCTTTAGCGGTAGTGGGCTGCTTTTATAAACATTGGGCTAGTCCGAGGTGTGAAGTGGGGACAAAGTTCAGGAACTGGCAGTCTAGCAGCTGCAACTGGAGCCCACTGCTATTAACCCCATGGGGTCCTGGTCCCGTGAGTATAAACAAAACTGGGAGGAGGGGGAAAACAAACAAGCGTGGCCGTTAACAGGTAGCCACGTTAAGCACCACTGTCCTTGGGTGCCATGTAGGGCTTACTTCCCTCTTAGGGACGCTGAACAGTCCCTTAGTCTGGGTGCAGCTGGCACCGATATCAAGTTTTAAAGGGGTGGCTTAGTCTGCACAGGGCCGCTGGGTTGCATAGTGGGCGGCATTGGGACCCTGCACCACCACGTACACCTGTGATGAGGACCCACTGGAGGAGGAGGCATCACCGCTATTGCTTCGGCTCCACACTCCCTCCGGTGGTGGGCCCATACCTCCGGGAGCCTCCAGCTCCATAATCACGTCTCTGGCCGCCTCACTGCTCCTGTGCAGCCGAAGCAACTGCAGCCGCAGCAGCCGGCCGTTCCACACGTGGGACCTCTTATGGTGGGCTGGTCTCCCAGTCTGAGGCCAGTTTTATGGCCACCATGAAAGGCCCCCGAGGTCCTTCTGCTTTTATAAAAGACACATAGTCCTCCTCTCGGAGAGGACCGCGAAACATAAGGGACCCTACCTTGATATAAACTTTGGCCCCTCTGTCCAGTTCCTGCACAAAGCCATAGCCCTTTTTCTGGTTCAGATACCGGACGAGGCCGTGGGACATCCGGCCGACTGCAGCTCCCCCTCTGGATCGCTGTAACTCTGTCAGGACGCGGCTGTAACGCTTCCCACGGATGCGGGGCGTTGGGACATGGCTTAGCTTGCCTAACTAGCCAATGCTCCCACGCCGCCAGACCTCGACGACGTGAGGCATGCGTCCCAGATGGTAAGGGAATGTGGACCCATTGGACCCCAGAGGGAGACCCGGGCCTGTCCGGACTAGAAGAGGGCAGTGACCGGGCTCTGTGGCAGCTGAGCATGTGGGCAAGATGGCGACCTGCAGGACTAGACAACACCGCATAACTTCAGGTAAGAAGAAACATAAAGTTTACTTGAAAACAAACACAGTACATAAACAGAACATAATGCCAGGCTCCCGATTCCGCTCGTCAGCGAAGGGTACACGTCTCAGGATTATAGACGAGTGCAGGAGGACATCTCGGGTTGATGCAGTCCAGGGTTATCTGGCACGGGCATACTAGGGCGGCCTCTCTCTCAGGCCTCAGGCGTAGCACAGGCTCAGCAGGAGAACATCAGACACCAACCTCAGACAGACTTCAGACGATGGCAGGGTCATCACGGTTGATGCAGTCCAGGGTCATCTGACATGGGCATACTAGGACGGCCTCCCTCTCAGGCCTCCGGCATAGCACAGGCTCAGCAGGAGAACATCAGACACTGGCCCAGGACGAACGTCAGACGATGGCGGGGTCATCACGGGTTGATGCAGTACTGGTTCATCTGGCACGGGCATACTAGGACGGCCTCTCTCTCAGGCCTCAGGAGTAGCACAGGCTCAGCAGGAGAACATCAGACACTGACCCAGGACAGACGTCATTACAGGGTAGACCACAGGGGAACTGGCAGGACATTGGGACATCAGGAACACGGACTGGATCTCAGGGACTCAGGAACATGGATTCAGGAGCACAGACTCAGGAACACGAACACATGAACACAGACTCAGGAACACGAACTGGACCTCAGGAACACGAAACTCAGGAACACGGACAGGACATCAGGAACATGGATTGGAACTCAGGAACACAGACTCAGGAACATGGACTCAGGAACACGAACTCAGGAACACGAAGTCAGGAACACGAACTGGATCACAGGAACACGAACTCAGAGCACGGACTGAATCAGGAACATGGACTCAGGCACATGGACTCAGGAACACGAACTGGATCTCAGGAACACGGACTTAGGAACACGAACTGGACATCAGGAACACGGACTCAGGAACACGGACACTGGAACACGGACTGGATCTCAGGAACATCAGAACACTGGCATCGGACTCCGGACATCTGGCAACGATCGGCAGGCTCCGGGCATCAGGCAGGGAAGGATAGGATCCGGACATCTGGAAGTGGTCCTCAGACATCGGACATTGGGCCGTGGTCATCAGTCTTCGGACAAGAGGTCACGGTCCTCGGACTCCGGACATCTGGCAGCGACCTAAAAAGGAACCCAAGCAGTCTGGTGCAAGCCCCGCCAGGCTCAATGGGAGCCGGCCGGGGATTGCACCGAATAACAAGCTGAGCACAGAGTAACAGAAACTCAGCACACACACCGGACTCCTCCTTCCAAGATGAACCCAGGTTATATAGCAAAGAATCACAGTCACTGGCACAGGGTTCAGGACACAGAAGGACTTCAGGAACATAACACAGAGGACACAGTTCAGACATGCAGGTACAGGAACCGATCAAGGATTCAGGGAAAAAGACACAACAGGAACAGGCCTGGATATGCAGCCTCCAGGAAGGGCGATCTGGGTATTCTGCCCCCAGAGCTTGCGGAAATACAAGACACAGTTCAGACATTCAGGTACCGAAACAGATCCAGGATCAGGGATTCAGGAAACAAGACACAACAGGAACATGTCTGGATATGCAGCCTCCAGGAAGGGCGATCTGGGTATTCTGCCCCCCCAGAGCTGGCGGAAACACAAGACAGGACAAAGGGAATCAGCTCTCCCATAACTGATCGCACTCAGAGCAGGAGCTGATCACACAAACACACATGGCTAGGTTCAGGAACTCAATGCAAAGCTCTGGCAACGCCCCACAGGGCAGGGGAACTTTATATATGAGCTGCCTCACAGCGATAGGCTGGAGCAGCAATTCTAGTGCACACCCATTCCTCATAAAAGGAAGGTGTGGCCCGCGCACCCTATGCAAAGCCAGACACAAATCAGCACAGCAAGGACACCTGGCAATGGTCGCAGCCCAAACACACGCAGTAAGTCATGCAACACTACAGAGGACCTTGCAACCTACGGGTAGCTTCCACAGCGGTAGCCAGGACCGCACATGCGGGTGGTCATGCAGCACAGCGGAGACACTCACGCATGTACGGGTACGCAGCAGAGCTGGGAACTGAGCAGCATCCATACAGGTAACAGACAACAGTATCCCAGCTGGTTAGGGGGAAAGGAGCAAAAGGGTTAAAGCAAAGACATGCAAAGTAACGCTGGAAAACAAGATACAGATAATACCAGCGTTACAGCGGCGCTCCCGCCGCCTTTTCTGACGAATCACTTCATGGATCCATTCAGCCTGAGGCTCCTCTGCACACAGACCGCGAACGTCAGCCGGGACAGGTGCGGCCTGCAGAGGCGCCGGTGCCATCGCGGATGGAGGCGATGAGGAGTCAGCGGTCGGGGGGCTTCCGATGAGTATGGTGGGGCAGACACCTCCACTGATGATGGCCGAGCCACGGGAGGTAAGAGGGCAGCGGGCAGGGCAGGAGGGTGGCTGAGCAGGGGTCCCTTACTCACCGCTGCAGCCGTCGGTAGTCCTCTTGTGCGGCCACCAACATCAGTGATTGCGGCCAACATCATCCCCTTCAGGGCCGCGTCCAGAGCCTTCCAGACTCCTGCAGGCTCCCGTCGGGGCATCACCAGGCTCTCGTAGTCCACGTCGTCCTCCAGCGATTGTCTAAACGAGGGTCGTTCCTCCATCTCTCCGGACCACCATGCCTCGAACCGCAGGCCCGCCTCCGCTCGAGTCTTGAAGTGTCTCCAATCCTGGCGGCCGATGCCACCGCAAAACGACATGCTGGATCTCTCCATGTCTGCCGGCAATAGCGTTTCTTTCACAGGCATGCTGGCTAGCTCCTTCAGGTGCCACCCATTCGTGGGTGGGGTCATTCCTTGCTGCTCCACCCGTTTCTCCTGATCAGGTTGCAGGGGCGGCAGCTCCTTCTTCTCGCACACCTATTTAGGGCTGGCATCCATCACAATGAGGTGCGGCCTATTCTCTCCTGGTGCTTAATTCTCTGCCTGGTGCCCACAAAAGGCAGCAATTTCCTCATTTTTCGTGCCAACGGGTGCCATCTTTTTGGCGGTTGGCGCCATCTTTAAGTCCATAACATCCGTCATCTTATCCTCGGCCACGGTGGGCAGCACAACAAAAGTCCCAAATCCACAGTCATAAATCACAGAGTCGCTGTCAGCCGACAGCTCTATTTCTTCCAGTTCAGCCAGCGCATCCCATATTCCAGACTCACAGTCCCGTCAGCTGCCATTTCTAATTCTCTCATGGCGGACAGTCTTTCCCAGTTACAAGTCTTAAACATTTCATCCATCATTCACAGAGTTGAAAGGCTGCTCAGGTCCATCCTGCCGACTACACCAAGTGTAACAAGGGGACACAGTTGGTAGTTGTAGCCGAGTATATATACAGTGGTGGCCAAAAGTATTAGCACCCCTGCAATTCTGTCAGATAATACTCAGTTTCTTCCTGAAAATGATTGCAATCACAAATTATTTGCTATTTTTATATTCATTTAATTTGCTTGCAAGGAAAAAACACAAAAGAGAATGAAGCAAAAAATCAAATCCTTGATCATTTCACACAAAACTCCAAAAATGGGCCAGACAAAAGTATTGGCACCCTCAGCCTAATACTTGGTTGCACAACCTTTAGTCAAAATAACTGCGAACAACCGCTTCCGGTAACCATCAATGAGTTTCTTACAATGCTCTGCTGGAATTGTAGACCATTCTTCTTTGGCAAACTGCTCCAGGTCCCTGATATTTGAAGGGTGCCTTCTCCAAACTGCCATTTTGAGATCTCTCCACAGGTGTTCTATGGGATTCAGGTCTGGACTCATTGCTGGCCACCTTAGAAGTCTCCAGTGCTTTCTCTCAAACCATTTTATAGTGTTTCTGGAAGTGTGTTTTGGGTCATTGTCCTGCTGGAAGACCCATGACCTCTGAGGGAGACCCAGCTTTCTCACACTGGGCCCTACATTATGCTGCAAAATTTGTTGGTAGTCTTCAAACTTCATTATGCCATGCACACGGTCAAGCAGTCCAGTGACAGAGGCAGCAAAGCAACACCAAAACATCAGGGAACCTCTGCCATGTTTGACTGTAGGGACCGTGTTATTTTCTTTGAATGCCTCTTTTTTTTTCCTGTACACTCTATGTTGATGGTTTTTCCCAAAAAGCTCGACTTTTGTCTCATCTGACCAGAGAACATTCTTCCAAAATGTTTTAGGCTTTCTCAGGTAAGTTTTGGCAAACTCCAGCCTGACTTTTTTATGTCTCGGGTAAGAAGTGGGGTCTTCCTGGGTATCCTACCATACAGTCCCTTTTCATTCAGACGCCGATGGATACTACGGGTTGACACTGTTGTACCCTCGGACTGCAGGGCAGCTTGAACTTGTTTGGATGTTAGTCGAGGTTCTTTATCCACCATCCGCACAATCTTGCGTTGACATCTCTCGTCAATTTTTCTTTTCCTTCCACATCTAGGGAGGTTAGCCACAGTGCTATGGGCTTTAAACTTCTTGATGACACTGCGCATGGAAGACACAGGAACATTCAGGTCTTTGGAGATTGACTTGTAGCCTTGAGATTGCTCATGCTTCCTCACAATTTGGTTTCTCAAGTCCTCAGACAGTTCTTTGGTCTTCTTTCTTTTCTCCATGCTCAATGTGGTACACACAAGGACACAGGACAGAGGTTGAGTCAACTTTAATCCATGATAACTGGCTGCAAGTGTGATTTAGTTATTGCCAACACCTGTTAGGTGCCACAGGTAAGTTACAGGTGCTGGTGATTACACGAAATAAAAAAAAGACGATTTCAACACTGCTTCCTACTCCTCCTCTCGACGCTTGCTACGGCCGGCCGTACCCACAATTTTAACTACTGCCTGTCCCTAACTCTACAACATATTCATTAAAGGAGAACACCATAATAACATAATTTACATCAATGCAGAAACACTTTCATTACTTAAAGTGCACGGGGGTCATATAGAAGGAGGAGAGGGTGCAACATGGGGGGACCTGCCACCTCCTTACATACATATTGGACATATTGTAGTACAGAACATTTCATTTTGAAGTTCATCATGTTTTCCGGCAATGATGACAATTAAGTGAACATCTGAGTTCTCTGCTGCTCACAATGAAAGCTATTTCATTTCAATTGCTTTATCTTCTTCCAAATTCTAATTTGTAATTTTAGTGGTTATTCTAACGTCTATACACATGTGTTGTAAATTTGCGGCTATTATTTATTGACACTGAATTTAATTAAAGAATAAAAATTGTGAAATATTGTATTTATGACTTCAGAAAAACTTAGGACATTAAAAACCATAAAAATGCATGATGGTTCATATACATTTTTTAAGAATGCACTTAATGACCTTAATCTAGTGACTATGTCTTGATACAGTCGAGAGAAGACCTGACACCGCTCCCGACAAGCCTGTTTTATAAAATTCTTGCATTTTCTATGAAATTTCAAATCTAAAGAATTGATTCTTAGGATTCTGTATTGCACTTTTGCTTTGTAATTCTCCCTAGAAATGTATCAAACTTTTCAAAGGGGAGTGTTCCTACATAGTCTGCTACTCTCAGCTCTGATTGGACAGTCGTGGATCTGTAGGGACACACCCATAATTGGTAACACCCAGTTGTAATTTATTTATGCATTACTAGGAATTAAAACAATGAAACAGCACAATGTAGATTTCCAGGGAAAGATGATCCAGAACTGATGACAACTCAGATCCCATCAGAAAATACAGGAAAACCTTTCCAAGTCTCCTTGTTTGTGGGATACGTAAGAATACCCACTATCATTATCTTTGCACCATCTTATTGTATCACTTTATATCACAGGTCTGTTCATAATGAAAGTGAATCGCCTGCTCTCTACGTTCACCTTCCTTTCATTGGCTGCTTTTTCACATGGAAAGAAAGATGTCATTGATCAGCTTGAGAAATGGAATTATAGAGATGGAGGTAAATTAATATTAGAGACTGTAATATGTACTAAATAACATTTAATTGCTGGATTTTAGGTAAATTAACATTTGTTTTAACCTCCAGACACGGCTAGTTTTGACCGTAAAGGGGTTGTCCGGCCTTAGACAAGAAGTCTGCAGCCACTCAATGTGACAAGCTGACTTCTCCGGAGCAGGTGTTGGAAGCCGGCAGTCACGTGGCCGCACGTATGAAAAGAAGCTCTAAAGGCTGAACATATGAATGTCATAGAAATGCTTATGTTCATTCCTTTGAGCATTTAAAAATTGCTTTTTCAAGCAGGTTACAAAGTGGAATAATATCAACCAATGATCCAAGCAGTAATATGTGCTTATATTACATGAAAGAAACCCGTCTGTTACATCATTCTCAGATAAGAGAGTGACCAGAAAAAAGCACAAACTAAAAAAATGTGAAAAATGGTATGATTTATTTCAATTCACAATAAAATATCACAATATAAAATAAAACAGTCTATAGTGACCTCAGAATTATAAGGGACACCTAAGGCTACACAACTCCTTTAAACACACTACAAAATATATGTATCTTAGACCAATCTGTGTAAGATAAAGTGCTATGTGCTCAAATCAAAAGTTGTTGTTTCCTCAGTTCATATCACCAATTCCACATAGTAACCCATTGCTTATAATATGTATCTTATATGGGTATCCTATCGGACGCCCCCTGAAGAAGTGTTGATGAAATACGTGTCGGGGTGGAGGGACACGGCACGGACTCCACACACTTGATAAGTATAATTTTGATGCCCCCTGAAGAATTGTGGAGAAACGCGCGTCGGGGTGGAGGGACACTGCACGGACTCCACACACTTAGTAAGTATAATTTTCAGAGCATCTATTAGACCTATTTTTGTATAACGATAGTGCTGAAGGTAGTTTTTGTCAGATAGGATACGTATATAAGATACATATTAGAAGCAATGGGTTACTATGTGGAATTGGTGATATGAACTGAGGAAACCGCATCTTTTGATTTGAGCACATAGCACTTTATCTTACACAGATGGGTCTAAGATACTATATATTTTGTAGTGTGTTTAAAGGAGTTGTGTAGCCTTAGGTGTCCCTCATAATTCTCAGGTCACTATAGACTGTTTTATTTTATATTGTGATATTGCGGTGAATTGAAATAAATCATACCATTTTTCATTTTTTTTAATTTGTGCTTTTTTTCTGTTCACTCTTTTATCTGAGAATGGTGTAACAGACGGATTTCTCTCAGGTTACAAAGTGGGCATGGTGTGCAGACACAATTATAGGTCTAATGGAATCCCATCAACCCCACTATGGTCCCCTTACAGAGGTGCCGAATGTCACGCGGTCTTATGATATGTGTACGATGTCAGTAAACTATTCTTAAAAGAACAACACTCTATACAACATATAGATTAGCAACATCAGCATGTAAATATAGAATAGATTTACCTGACACGATATCCGTTGAACTCAGGATTAATCTTGAGGACTTGATACACTGTCACAGGAAAGAAGAGGACCGGGGGTCTAACCTGACCCTAAACTGGGGTCCTAACTAATCCCTCACCTTGGAGGTACTGATAATGGTTCAGAGGTCCAAGTCTCCAGCCTAACCCTGTCTCCTATCAGTCCCTGAACCCTGTAATCAGTCCTAAGAAGGATTCTGATTACCACCAAAGGGATATGGGCTGATCTCTGTTAAATACACAGATTAGAAATATAAGACAGACTGGAGAAAACACAGACTTGCATACACACTCAAACACAGAAGGAACATAAATGATCTGGGATATTAAACTCTAAGCAAGGTGAGCTTAAAACAACTAAGGAGCTCTTTAACTTAAGTCTATACAGATACAATCCTATCTGTGGTCTGCATGAAGAATTTCACTGGCAACTCCCAAACAGACAACCAGAGATTTAAAGGAAACCAATCAACAAATAATTAATTGCAGCCGGGAGAAACTGCACCCATTCCCAGAACTGAGCACAGACAGAATTAACTCCCTAACTGCCAAACACAAAGAAACAGCAACTCAGCTGTGAGAAGTCAGAATGTGCAACCGCGACGATCTTCGTGGCGATGCACACATGACAGTACCCCCCCTTCTACGAGGGGCCTCCGGACCCTCAGGGCCAGGTTTGCCCGGGTGAGTTCTGTGGAAGGTCCGCACCAAACGATCTGCGTTAATGTCAGACGCAGGAACCCACGTCCTCTCCTCTGGACCATACCCCTTCCAATGCACCAAGTACTGAAGGGACCGGCGATTCAGACGTGAGTCAATGATCTTTGACACTTGAAACTCCAAGTTACCATTGACCACCACTGGAGGAGGAGGTAGAGGTGATGTTATGACTGGTGCCACGTACCTCTTAAGTAATGACTTGTGGAACACATTATGAATTTTAAACGTAGGAGGGAGGTCCAGACGAAATGCCACAGGATTAATTATGGAACTGATCCTGTACGGCCCGATGAATCTGGGGCCCAGCTTCCAGGAGGGAACTTTAAGTTTTATATTCCTGGTAGACAACCATACCAGATCGTTCACATTAAGATCTGGACCAGAAACTCTCCTCCTATCAGCCATACGTTTATAACGGTTCCCCATAGCACTCAGATTATTCAATACACCTCTCCACACTGAAGCAAGTGACGACGAGAAACGCTCCTCCTCAGGAACCCCAGAAGGGCCCCCCCCATTGAAAGTACAAAACTGGGGATGAAAACCATATGCCCCAAAAAACGGGGATTTACCAGTGGACTCGCTCCGCCTGTTGTTAAGAGCGAACTCTGCCAGAGGCAAGAAAGAAGACCAGTCCTCCTGGTTCTCTGAGACAAAACACCGAAGATAAGTCTCTAGGCTTTGATTCAGACGCTCTGTCTGACCATTGGTCTGCGGATGAAAAGCCGAGGAAAATGACAATTGCATCCCCCGACGTAAACAAAATGCCCTCCAAAACTTGGACACAAACTGAGACCCCCTATCTGACACCACATCAGAAGGCAACCCATGAAGTCTCACAATCTCCCCAATGAACACCTGCGCCAGAGTTTTAGCATTAGGGAGGGCAGGAAGAGCAATGAAATGTGCCATCTTACTGAACCTGTCAACAACCACCAGTATGACAGTCTTCCCTGACGACTGAGGAAGGTCCGTGATGAAGTCCATAGACAAATGAGTCCATGGACGTTCCGGAAGTTTCAAGGGTAAGAGGGTCCCAGACGGACGGGTATGAGGGGTCTTAGAGCGAGCACAAACCCCACAGGACGCGACAAAAGTTAAAACATCTTTATTAACGTTAGGCCACCAAAACCGGCGAGAAAGGAGATCTAAAGTAGCCTTACTCCCTGGATGTCCTGCTAAAGCAGAATTATGATGTGCCTCAATAACCTTTTGTCTCAACTGATTTGGGACAAACAGTCTCCCTGGAGGTCCTGCAGGGGCGTCCCCCTGAACCTCTAATACCTCCTCCTCAAGCTCAGAACATACAGCCGACACTACCACCCCCTCCTGAAGGATAGGAATCGGGTCATCCATTTTCCCGGCCCCTGGGAAACTGCGAGACAAGGCATCCGCCTTAACATTCTTAGATCCAGGGCGATAAGTGACAACAAAATTAAACCTGGTAAAAAACAACGACCATCGAGCTTGTCTGGAATTCAGACGCTTAGCAGATTCCAAATACAGCAGGTTCTTGTGATCAGTAATGACGGTGACCGGGTGGACTGCCCCCTCCAAAAAGTGACGCCATTCTTCAAAAGCCAACTTAATGGCCAAAAGTTCCCTATTGCCGATATCATAATTCCTTTCGGCGGACGACAATTTCTTAGAAAAGAAAGCGCACGGATGCCATTTACCAGGGGACGGACCCTGGGACAATATTGCACCCACCCCTACGTCAGACGCGTCCACCTCCACAACGAACGGCTGTGATGCATCTGGTTGGATGAGAACGGGTGCCGAAGCAAAACATTTTTTCAAAGAGGAAAAAGCTTGGCAAGCTTTGTCCGACCATTTAGAAAAATCCGTCCCTTTTCTTGTCATGTCAGTGAGAGGTTTGACAACAGATGAGAAATTACAAATAAATTTCCGGTAGTAGTTAGCAAACCCCAGAAAACGCTGCAGAGCCTTAAGATCCTCTGGCTGATCCCATTCAAGCACTGCTCTCACCTTTTCAGGGTCCATACGGAAACCGGAGGCTGACACCAAGAAACCCAAAAACTGAAGTTCCTGTACGGCGAATACACACTTTTCCAGTTTGGCGTATAGTTTATTGTCTCGCAAGATCTGCAACACCTGTCTCACATGCTCCTGGTGAGACACAAGATCTGGCGAGTAAATTAAAATGTCATCCAAATATACGACCACAAACAGCCCCACCAGATGACGAAAAATGTCATTAACAAAATGTTGGAATACTGCTGGTGCAGTAGTCAGACCAAAAGGCATGACAAGGTTCTCATAATGTCCCTCCGGCGTGTTAAACGCCGTTTTCCACTCATCCCCCTCTTTTATCCTAATCAGATTATACGCCCCCCTGAGATCCAATTTAGAGAACCATTTGGCGCCAACAATTTGATTGAAGAGATCAGGAATCAGAGGGAGTGGATACGGATCTCGAACAGTAATCCGATTAAGTTCGCGGAAATCCAAGCAAGGGCGTAGGCCTCCATCTTTCTTCTTCACAAAGAAGAACCCCGCGGCCACTGGGGAAGATGAAGGTCTAATATGCCCTTTAGCCAGACTTTCCGAAATATAATCTTTCATAGCCTGCCTCTCAGGACCAGAAAGGTTATATAACCTAGCTTTAGGTAACTTAGCATCAGGAAGTAAATTAATAGAGCAGTCATACACACGATGAGGAGGCAACTCCTGACACCCCTCCTCAAGAACACATCCCCAAAGTCCTCCAAAAAAGGAGGCAAAGTACTAGGCACGACCGCACTGATGACTGTGTTCATGCAGTTACTTTTGCAAAACTCACCCCATTGGCTTAACTCTCTGGACTGCCAATTAATCACAGGGTTATGTTTAACCAACCAAGGAAGTCCCAACACAATAGGAGTAGGTAGACCCTCCAACACATAACAAGATAATAGTTCCCTATGTATTGCCCCTACCCGAAGGTCAATGTTATGAACCTCATGAACAAAGCTACCTTGGCCGAGAGGCCTGGCGTCAATGGAGAATATAGGGATCGGTTTGACCAATACACTCAGATGCATACCTTGAGCCTGAGCAAACTGAGCGTCAACCAGATTAGCCCCGGACCCACTATCAAGAAGAACAGAAAATCTCTCCACTCTCGTACCAACCACCACCTCCACTGGTACAAGGAACTGAGAAGAACTAGCGGACGAAATACATACTCCCAGGTTGTCGTCCACCACACAACCTGGGATTAACAGTTTTCCGGCGACTTCTTGCTCAACAAGGCACGGGACGGACATCCCCCAACAAAATGTCCCTCTTTCCCGCAGAAGAAACACCTTCTAGTCCTGCGGCGTACCGCCAATCCCCTCCTACGAAATGATGTCCCTCCCAACTGCATAGGCTCCTCCGAACAGACAAGGGGAACCTCAACATAAGGGACTTTAGTAGTAGGTGGAGTAACAACAGGGGCGGAGTTACCTCGCACCTCTCCCGGAGCCGTCTATCAGTACGGATAGCCAGGGCCATAGCAGCCTCCAGTGATGGAGGAGAATCATACTGAGCCAAATCGTCCTTTAATTTGTCAGAAAGCCCATGACAAAACTGGCTCCTAAGAGCTGGGTCATTCCTCTGAGTATCTGTGGCCCATCTACGGAACTCAGAAGCAAATTCCTCCGCCGGACGATTTCCCTGCTGTATCTTACGTAATTTTGTCTCAGCAAGAGAGACCCGATCTGGGTCATCATATACCAAACCCAGGGCAGTAAAAAAATCGATCTACTGACTGTAGAGCCGGGGATCCCGGAGGAAGGGAAAATGCCCAGGATTGAGGGTCCCCTTGTAGGAGCGAGATAACAATTCCCACTCTCTGCTCCTCACTCCCTGATGATCGAGGCCGAAGCCGAAAATACAATTTACATGCTTCCCTGAAGGTAAAAAATTTGTCTCGCCCACCAGTGAACCTGTCCGGGAGAGCAACCTTAGGTTCAACTCTGGTTTGCTCCAGGGGAGACAAAACTTTGGACTTAATGTCCGTCAGCTCCATGGATAATCCCTGCAACTGCAGAGCCAGCTGGGCTACTGGATCCATGGCAACTGGGAATAATTTTATAGGCCAGTGAAAATGTCACGCGGTCTTATGATATGTGTACGATGTCAGTAAACTATTCTTAAAAGAACAACACTCTATACAACATATAGATTAGCAACATCAGCATGTAAATATAGAATAGATTTACCTGACACGATATCCGTTGAACTCAGGATTAATCTTGAGGACTTGATACACTGTCACAGGAAAGAAGAGGACCGGGGGTCTAACCTGACCCTAAACTGGGGTCCTAACTAATCCCTCACCTTGGAGGTACTGATAATGGTTCAGAGGTCCAAGTCTCCAGCCTAACCCTGTCTCCTATCAGTCCCTGAACCCTGTAATCAGTCCTAAGAAGGATTCTGATTACCACCAAAGGGATATGGGCTGATCTCTGTTAAATACACAGATTAGAAATATAAGACAGACTGAGAAAACACAGACTTGCATACACACTCAAACACAGAAGGAACATAAATGATCTGGGATATTAAACTCTAAGCAAGGTGAGCTTAAAACAACTAAGGAGCTCTTTAACTTAAGTCTATACAGATACAATCCTATCTGTGGTCTGCATGAAGAATTTCACTGGCAACTCCCAACACAGACAACCAGAGATTTAAAGGAAACCAATCAACAAATAATTAATTGCAGCCGGGAGAAACTGCACCCATTCCCAGAACTGAGCACAGACAGAATTAACTCCCTAACTGCCAAACACAAAGAAACAGCAACTCAGCTGTGAGAAGTCAGAATGTGCAACCGCGACGATCTTCGTGGCGATGCACACATGACACCGATAGAGTGACAGATAAAGCCAAGCCAGCTCCAATCTCAACTGCTGTAGCAGGGTGTTCTCTGTCCTATACAGTGTTAGGGCCAAGACCTGCTGCCATTATACGAGCCTGTATAATATAAGCCCATACAATTTGGGCAAAGGACTACTTTAAAGTACACTAATACATACCATACATTTATAGGTCTGGGCAGGAAGAAGTTCATTATCATGATGACATTATTTCTTTTGTACAGTTGTAACATATACTCAACAAATAAAGCTTTGGATCCATACATGATTAACATACTATTTTTCTGCTCATTTTCACATTTCTTCACTTGTTCTTATCACTAGAGGGAGCTTACAATGTGTATGAAGCCTTTTGCATTAAATTGATTGTAACATTAGAAAATGAATCAGGTTTTTTTTTTATATATATATATATATATATATATAATATATATATTTATTTATTTTATTTTTTTTTGTTATGTTTTTTTAATATCACAATTTGTATTCAAAATACAAAATAGAAATTTAGCAATTTTTACACTGGTCATTTGGACTTTTTTAGACTCTAACGTGTAGTAGTTTCTGTAAACAACACGTGGACATTAGCCACAATGTTCAGTCTCTGACTCTTTTTGTATTGGAGCATCCAGTTATTATTATTATTATTATTATTATTATTATTATTATAGCACCATTTATTCTATGGCGCTTTACATGTGAAAAGGGGCATACATAATAAAAAACAAGTACAATAATCTTAAACAATACAAGTCACTGACTGGTCCATGGGAAGAGAGGACCCTGCCCGCGAGGGCTCACAATCTACAAGGGATGGGTGAGGATATAGTAGGTGAGGCCACAGCTGGTCCAATGAATATGTGTGGAGGTCCTTGTGAAGGGAGGGGAAGCAGGTCAGCTGTGTCATTGCCTATGGTGATTGATGTATCTAGTGTTATTAGATGTGTGTAGCGGTGTCACCTGTAATTTTAATCCTGCCTTTGATGATAATGAGTCTGCTGAAAACTCTTCCTGGTGAAAGACAGGAAGTGTGAGTCTAAAATAGCCCTAGTGGCCATTGTGAAAATTGCAAGATTACTAATTTTGTTTTTTCAATAAATTTTTGTGATGTGGAAAAAAAAGTTGACTTTTTCATAAATATACTGTACATGTAACACAAAAAGCTGATTTAAATAATAGATTATTTTCTGTTCATAGCTAACCATTAAATTTGATTAACTTTTAAAAGGCATTAATATTGCTTCTTTATCATGTGTTTTTGCTTGGTTTTACATTTTTCTATTGTTTCTAATGTAAAACTAGTAAATTATAGAAGAGCCTCCAGAATCTCATGGTTGGAAGACAGAGTGTTATATGTCCTGTGTTCCTGGTTTAGATTAGATAAGGGCTTGTATCTACTTACTAACCAACTATGGCAGATCAACAGAACCAATCTCTTTCTTTTCTCCTTTTTATAGCAGGGAAGGTAAACCTCCTTGGAACTCGAAGCATAACCAGAACCCTAGAGAAATGGGGAAATGAAATCTTTAGTGAAGGAAAGAACATCCTGATGTACCAACCCCAAAATCTCCTTCCAGATTACGATGGGTATCAATGTATTCCTGTTATCACAATTTTGCACTTTAGTTTTGTGAATATTAAGTGGGTGAAATAAAATTGTCATGTAAAATGCTGGAAGGTGCAATTGTTTATTACATGAACTTAAATGGAATTTGTCAATCTGACTGCCAAGACCATGAATCAGAGCCAGCGTGGGATTTCAGCCAGGTATGTTCTTCTCTGAAATACTGCAGCATTTCAAAGAAAACATAGTTTGAAAATACATCCAGGAGAGGTGAAATGAGTCAGATGCAGCCTCTCTCTACTCCAGGTGACTGACAAGCAGCTCCTTATGTACAGACCTGTCAATCACCTGGAGTGGGTCTGGGAGAAGCGTCATGGGACTCGGCTTGTCTCTACTGCCCATCTCTGAATCTGTTTTCTCTGAAATGTCAGGATGCATTTCAGACACAAACATACCATGATGAAATCACACAACCAGGTTCTCATTCATTGTGCCTGTGGTTTGACAGGTTCGCTTTAAATTACCGATGTATTTATGAATGTCAACACTTCCCACCCAAACTTTTCACACTGCCTTGACTTCCATCTAAGTCCTGATTAATGATTATTTTGTCACTCATTATCAATCATGGATTCATTTAGTGACTAAACAAATTAAACAAACTTATTTTTATTCTGTAAAGTTAGGGAACTTTCAAACTGCAATGTGCAGCATCCATTAGAGGCAATCATCTAGAGCAGAGTTCCCCAACTCCAGTCCTCAGTAGCCACCAACACGTCATGTTTTCAGGATTTCCTTAGTATTGCCCAGGTGATACTTGGAGGGGCAAGAACTTCTTCACCTGTGCAATACTAAGGAAATTCTGAAAACATGACATGTTGGTGGCTACTGAGGACCAGAGTTGGAGAACACTGATCTAGAGGAAGTCCTGACATGCAGTTAAAAAAGGATGCCACTGTATGGGCCTATAATGCCACATGTCACCCATAGTCTTAAGGCTATGTGCACACGTTGCGGATTGTTAGCGTTTTTGCCGCGGTTTTTCACGTTTTTGATGCTTACCCAACGCAACTCATTATATCCTATGGGATTCCGCAATGCTGTGCACATGCTGCGTGTTTTTCCGCGGCGGAATCGCATACTCTCCTCCAGGCCCTGGGTACCATATCCCTGTTAAAATAATAATTAAAATAAAAAAATTATGATATTCTCACCTTCCGGCGGCCTCCGCAACTTTCCTCCCCAGCGACGCTCCCGGCCAATCCCATTCCAAGGCGTCCTTAGTGACAATGACCCCAGATGACATAGCATCACGCGAGACCGCTATGTCATTTGGGGTCATTGTCGCTAAGGACACCTGGGAACAGGATTGGCCGGGAGCGTCGCTGAGGACCAGGAAGGTTGCGGGGGCCGCCAGAAGGTGAGAATATTACGATTTATTATTTTTTTTATTATTTTAAGCATTAGATCTTTTTACTATTGCATAGGCGGCATCAATAGTAAAAAGTTGCTCACACGTGCCAAACACTATGTCTGACTAGTGTGACCAACCTGTCAATCAGTTTTCCAAGCGATGCTACAGATCGCTTGGAGAACGCTAGCATTCTGCAAGCTAATTACGCATGCAAAATGCTAGTTTCTGGCGGGAATACGCATACCAATAAAAATGCGTATTTCCTGCGGCAGGGAGATGAGGGATTGCCGCGGAAATTTCCGCGGCAATTCTGCAACGTGTGCACATAGCCTTAATGTTAATAAAAAACATTTTTACTAGATGCCGTAATATTTAATAGTGCAGCATAGTGCATCATGTTTGACATATTGATATGTTTCAAGCAGATACTGGAAAACTCAGTGTGAAAACCACCAAACACCTACCATTTATTTTACTCACTTATATAGCGCTCTACAGTATAGATATCATCATCATGTCACTATTGGGGCTCACAATCTAAATTCCCTATCATTCCAAAAAACCAAGAGAAAGAGGAGTCAAAGCTCAATAAAAATTACAAATTTTTATTTCATTAGATAAAAAAAAATCCCTGTCCGTGTGTCTTTGGAATGTGGGAGAAAACCGGAGTACCCGGAGGAAACCCCGCAGACACGGGGAGAACATACAAACTCCTTTTCAAGAAATATATTGATTCAGAAGAAGTCACATTGTGCTCTGTCAGCCATCATTTTCAACCGTATATGCCTTAGTTGAGGTGGGCATAATAATTATATACTTAATTATGCATATAATGATGTACAACAGAGCACATTGCAATTTCATCTCCATCATCATAATTAATGTGAACATAGCCTTACTGATAATTGCTCACTGGAATTTAACATTTAAAAGTATTTTCCACCACTTTGATATTGATGACCTATCCTCAGGCAGTTGTCACTAAAGAGTGTGATGGAGTGGTGGTATCCGCTCCACACACTATTTACATCCAGCCAGGGGCGGTCACTGACAACTTGCTGACAAAGCTATATTTATAGAGTTGTGCTCAAAAGTTTACATACCCTGGCAGAATTTTTGCTTTCTTGGCCTTTTTTCAGAGAATATGAATGATAACACCAAACCTTTTTCTCCACTCATGGTTAGTGGTTGGGTGAAGGCAATTATTGTCAGACTACCGTATTTTCTCTGTTTAAATCATGACAACCCAAAACATCCAAATGACCGTGATCAAAGTTCACATTGTTAGGCGCTGGGATTCTCCTGCTGCTAAGGATAGATCCCTGGCGTTGTCTGGCCCTGCGATCCCCCATTCGGGTCCAGCCTCTGCAGGTCCTGCTCAGCATGGACATTGGATCTAGTGTCTTGCTCAGGATTGTGGTGTGCCTTTGGTTACTGCTGGCTCTCCAGCCAAGTCTATGGTAACCAGTGTTATGCAGGTACAGCCTCATGTCCTGGAGTCTAAGTCCAGAGATCACCTTACTGAGCATGTCCGTGATGTGGCGTCTTCCTATTTGTGCTCTGACATCAGCTGCTCTGGTGGTGTGGCAGCTCCAGATTGGCCTATGGGCAATGTCAGCGTGAGTGTTTGGGGTGGAGATTTAGGCTTAAAAGGCTCCCAGCGACGCCGCGGACGCGCTAGTATCTTGTATGGTTAGTGTGTGTGAGTGGATTCGCTACCACTCTGTCTGCACGTTTGTGTGTTAGCTACCTTCTTAGGCAGGGTTTTTTGGCCCCACTTGGCTTAGCACCTGTTTAGGCCACATGTGCAGTTAGCACGGGTCAATCAAGCAGTTATTCATCTCTGCACGGTGTAACCTGGGATGCAATCCACACTGTGGGCAACGAGATGACATGTGCAGCGTCCACCACCATCGAAGAGAAGGGCACTGCAGTGATTGGCTTGCTTTGGGGGGCGTCAAAGTGTCTATAAAAGTCCTGACCACCGACCTCCACTTTACTTCTGACGATCTTAACAGAAGGGAGAGGTTGCTGTTTAGGCCTCTTTCACACTTCAGTCGTGCGACGTCAGTCAAAATCCGTCAAAATGTGAAAAAAATGGATCCGGCATTTTTTTTTTGGCGGATCCGTTTTTTTCCCATTGACTTGCATTAGTGACGGATTTTGACGGATGGTCGTCCATTAGGTCCGTTTTTGGACGGATCCGCCAAAAATTTGGCGTCCGTCGTTTCAGAAAAACGTCCAATGCAACGTTTTTTGGTCCGCCAAAATAGCGGACTACGGCGGATCCGCCGCATCCGCCATTTTGTATAATGGCCACCTATGGGCGGCGGATCCGCTGGCATCCGTCTTTGACGGAATACGCCAGCGGATCCGTCGCTTCCATAGAAAACCATTGAAAATGCTGCCAAAACTGTCCGCTCTCTCTCTCTCTCTTCCTCGGTCCGGACTTGCAAACTTACATTTTCCGGAAATAAAATTTCATCATTTCCAGGTGAACACTTCTTGGCGGATCCGTCAGAAAACAGATCAGTTTACATCCGTTTTTCAACTTTTCTGACGGATCTGCCATTTTCACACTTTGGCGGACGTCACACGACTGAAGTGTGAAAGAGGCCTTATCAGTAGGGAGAGAGTTAGGGCTGTAAAGATTGAAGAAGTTCTTATGTGCTTGTGTTGATAGCAATTGTGCTGTACAGTTAGTTTGCAGTGACAGCGGAGGATTTTCTTGTGTGCAGCAGCGCTGGTTATTAGGCTGCCTGATAGCTGTATTGCTGTGTGTACACTGCTGTGCAGACTGCTTTTTACACACAGGACTAATACTTTTATTTTTTTTTTCTGCACAGTTACCGAGCTTTCATTTTTTCCCACACCGTATAGAGCTGTACACTCTTCACACACTACCGTGTACCGGCTGGTATCACGGACAAATACATGCTGACTATCTGTGTGTGACTCCGGAAATAAATACGGAGATTTAAATTTTCCCCTACACCATATACAGCTGTACGCTCCTCATACAGTACCGTATATCTGCTGTTTGTATTACGGTCAAATACATACTGAGTGAGCGTCTGTGTGTGACTCCGGAAATAAATACGGAGATTTAAATTTTCCCCTACACTGTATACAGCTGTACGCTTCTGATACAGTACCGTATATCTGCTGTTTGTATTACGGTCAAATACATACTGAATGAGAGTCTTGTGTGACTCCGGAAATAAATACGGAGATTTAAATTTTCCCCTACACTATAGCTGTACACTTCTGATACAGTACCTTATATCAGCTGTTTGCATTACGGTCAAATACATACTGAGTGAGCATCTGTGTGTGACTCCGAAAATAAATACGGAGATTTAAATTTTCCCCTACACCGTATACAGCTGTACGCTTCTGATACAGTACCGTATATCTGCTGTTTGTATTACGGTCAAATACATACTGAGTGAGAGTCTGTGTGTGACTCCGGAAATATATACGGAGATTTAAATTTTCCCCTACACCGTAGCTGTACGCTTCTGATACAGTACCTTATATCTGCTGTTTGCATTACGGTCAAATCTATACTGAGTGAGCATCTGTGTGTGACTCCGGAAATATATACAGAGATTTAAATTTTTCGCTACACCGTATACAGCTGTACGCTCCTCATACAGTACCATATATCTGCTGGTATTTTTGGTACATTTACCCAAACATGAGGAAGTATGGTGGAAGAGGACGCAGACATGAGCGGGGGAGGGGGGACAGCTGGTACTGATGGTGGTGGTGGTGCATCTGCTGGTAGTGCCAAAAGCACAATAGCACCTAAGGCAGAAGGTGTTGAGCCTGCGTCGTCGTCTGGCTCCAGAAGGCCTGGAAGGCTCCCTTTTCGGGGAGTAGATAAACCACTTTTAAAGCCGGAGAATCAGGAACAGGTTTTGGCTTACATTGCCGAAACAGCCTCCAGCTCTATCGCCTCCTCTTCTGAAGTTTCAAAAACTGCAAGCACTGAGTCGTCAGTGCAGGCTCCTGGTCAGGAACAACACCTTTCCTTGTGTCCTTCAGATTACTCCCTGGAGCTCTTTTCACATACCATGCCTAAAAGTTATCAAGTGAAATCCTGAATTCCCCAGTCCAAGATGAATATGACATGGAGTGCACTGATGCACAGCCAGTGCTATATGATTCTGCTGGTACATTCACCCAGAGCACTGCATTGCCCTCGCAGTCTACTGAGCCAGATTCTGACCCTGATGAAACTCAGGTGCCCCTTCTCGCATACTATACCACCTTACACGGTGACACAGAGGATGGTGCAGATGAAATTGAAGAGGAGGTGATGGATGACCCAGTTGTTGACCCGGATTGGCATCCATTGGGGGAAGAGGGTGCCGCTTGCAATAGCTCAGAAGAGGACATCGCAGCTGCGGTTATCTGGCATGCCCATAGCAGTCCAAAAACGTGTTAAAAAAAAAAAAAAGAGTTGCAGGACAGCTTGGCCAGACGATCAGATTAGAACAGCGTGCAAGCCCTGAAAACTTTACCTATAGTAGGAAGAGTGCAGTGTGGCACTTTTTTGACCAAAATCCTATTGATGAGGCAAAGGTTATCTGTAAGAAGTGCGGAAGGACCTTTAGCCGAGGGAAAAATCTCCGAAATTTGAATACTAGTTGCATGCTTAGACATGTAAACACCATGCACTTGCAAGCGTGGACGGACTACAAAACCTCCCTAGGTTTGAACGCCTACATTGCCAAACTGATCTCATTAGAGATGATACCCTTCCATTTGGTTGAAAGCGCAGCGTTCCGAGAGCTCATGGCCTACGCTGTCCCACGCTATGACCTACCCAGTCGGCACTTCTTTTCTAGAAAAGCCATCCCTACCCTCCACCTGCATGTGAAAGACCGCATTGTCCATGCACTCAAACAATCATTGAGTTGAAAGGTGCACCTCACAACAGATGCATTTGCCAGTAGGCATGGCCAGGGCCGTTACGTGTCCATCATTGCTCACTGGGTGAATGTGGTGGATGCAGGGTCCACAGGGACAGCGGCGGTGGGACAGTGCTGCCTAGCCCACGGTATAGGCAACAGTTGGCTGTAGGCGTTCAACCCTCCTCCTCCTCCAGAAGCGAAAGCTCGTCGACAAAGCTCAGTCGCATGAGCACTCCATCCGCAGCTGCCAGTGTTGCACACGAGGTGTCCCACTATCGAACAGCTAGTGGTAAGCATCAACAGGATGTTTTAAAGATGATGTCTTTGGGCGACAACAGACACACCGCGGAGGTACTGGCCGACTACTTGCAGCGAGAAACTGAGTCATGGCTGGGCAGTCTACATCTTGAGCCAGGCAAGATAGTCAGTGATAACAGACGTAATTTTGTGGTGGCCATAGCCCCGGCAAAACCCAGACAGATACCTTGCCTGGCTCACACCTTGAACCTGGTGGTGCAGTGCTTCATAAATAATTATCCGGAGTTACCATCCCTGCTCCATAAGGTGCGAAGACTGTGCTCGCACATGCATCGTTCACCCATAGACTCCAGTCGTATGCAGAGGCTGCAGCGATCGCTCCACCTCCCCAAGCACCGCCTAATCATAGACGTTGCAACAAGATGGAACTCCACCATGCACATGGTTGAGAGGCTGTGCGAACAGAGGCAGGCTGTAATGCATTTGTGGGAGGATACACGGGCAGGCAGTTTGAGGGCAGACATGGAGTTGTCGGGTGTGCAGTAGTCAAAGCTGAAAGACCTCTGTAAAGTCCTTCAGTGTTTTGAGGAATGCACACGGCTGTTAAGCGCAAACGACGCCATCATAAGAATGAGCATCCCACTTATGCGTCTGCTCATGCAATCTTTGACGCACATTAAGGATCAGGCGTCTGCAGCGGAGGAGGAGGAGGAAGAGGAGGAGGGAAGCCTTGATGACTGTCAGGCATTGTCTGCTCAGGGAACTGTCCTGGACGAGGTGGAGGAAGAAGAGGAAGAGGAGGAGGGGGATGATTATTTTGGGAGCAGGATGCTTCTCAGGGGGCAAGAGAAAATGTTGTCTTGCCAAGGTCAGGTACAGGGTTTGTGCGTGACTGGAGGGATGTGGATTTGGCAGAAAGTGCTCCTCCACCCACCACTGGCAGTGCATCATTGACACCTGGAACATTGGCCCACATGTGTGATTATCCATTGCAGATCCTTAAAAGGGACCCCCGCATTGCCAAAATTATGAAGGATAACTACTACTGGTTGACTAGCATCCTCGATCCACGCTATAAAGGCAAATTACAGAACATCATGCCACAGGAGAACCTAGAGCTAATATTGGCAAACAAACAAGCGACTCTGGTAAACTGTTTGTTAGAGGCATTCCCAGCACACAGCAGCGGTGCAGGTTCTACCACGAGCCGTACTGGGCCAAATGGAAGAGGTGTTCGTGGTGCACACAGCTGAAGTGGCGTTGGAGACAGGGGTTTCATAACCATGTTGTGGACTGATTTCTCAAGTACCACTCACACGACTGGTAATACTGAATCGATTGCAACAGACAGGAGACAGCAGTTGTCAACTATGGTTCAAAATTACCTCTCCTTCCCTATCGATGTTCTCCCTCACAGTTCATTCCCCTTTGACTACTGGACCTGTAAACTGGACACCTGGCCTGAATTGGCGCAATGTGCCTTACAGGAGCTCGCTTGCCCTGCTGGTAGTGTGACAGAAAGAAGGACCCGGCTGTCGACCCAAAATGTAGGTGATCTCACCTTCATTAAAATGAACCATGCCTGGGTTTCAAAGGATTTTGTACCACCTTCCCCTGATGACACATAAGTTGCCAGCAAAATGGCTCACTTTGTCCTCCTCTTCCTCCGACTTCTCCAATTCCTCCATTTGCAGCTGCTGAACGTCAAGCCTACACCTCAACATATGCCAGTTTTTCCACCTCCCTAACTGGGCTGTACCCCCGCACAACATTAGCCAAATAACCCCCAGTTTTCAATGCGTTACTATTATTTTAAAGTAAATTAAGGTTGACAAGCTTAAGTAATAAGAATTGATGTCGTTGGCATTGAAATGGGCACTGTAGGTGTGTTTACTGTCCTCCACTCACTGCCGACTTTCATTCCCCATTGACTTGCATTGGGGTCGGGTTTCGGTCTGAGCTCCGACTTTTGCCGATACTTGGCCGATAGTCGGCTGATTTCGTTCGACTCGACTTTTGGTAAAGTCGGATGGTCTGAAACCCGACTCTACCCTCCTGGAGGCAAAGTCGCTCATCTCTATTTATTTTTATTTATTGCGATCCACCAACCCTAACACACATACCCTGATGATACTGGCCTGATAACATGCACAGAAGTTGACACAAATGGGTTTGAATGGCTACTAAAGGTAACATCCTCACCTGTGACATGTTTGCTTGTAATTGGTATGTGCGCATAAAAGTTGAGTGAGTTTCTGAGATCCAGACAGACTCTTGCATCTTTCATCCAGCAATTGACATTTATGGATTGTGAGTCATGGGTAGAGATGAGCGAATTTGCCTCCGGGAAGGTAGAGTCGGGTTTCAGACCACCCGACTTTCCCAAAAGTCGAGTCGAATGAAATCGGCCGACTAATGGAAAAAGTCGAAGGTCCGACTGAAACTTGAACCGACCCGAATGCAAGTCAATGGGGAAGAAAAGTCGTCAGGGAGTGGAGAACAGTAAATACACCTACAGTGCCCATTTCAATGCCAACGACATCAATTCTTATTACTTAAGCTTGTCAACCTTAATTTACTTTATAATAATAGTAATGCATTGAAAACTGGGGGTTATTTGACTAAAGTTGTGGGGGGGCAGGGCTGGCTCCAGGTTTTCGTGGGCCCTAGGCAAAAGAGTCTCAGTGGGCCCCTTTAACACATACCACAATTCATGATGCTCCGATACGGCAGAGAAATATAGGTATAGTCAGGGGTAGACCTAGCCTCTATGCTGCCTGAGGCGAACTGCAAAATGGCGCCCCCCCATAGTCAATTTTTAAAATCAGTAGACATAAATCTGGTTCATACAGATTTATATCTATTCTGTAAAACTGAGTACCATAGTGGACATTTTAACTTAGATAAATAGAAAAAAAAGGGGTCCAAACACAAGGATGTCAGCGCCATCACACGTACATACAAGAACCTCACAGAAGAATCCAGAACAAAGATCATTAATGGCAATGGCAGGCCTGGCACAGGCATACAGACAACAATGATGGCTACAGAACGGTGGCCTTGTAGGCAGACACAGTCCTGCATCCTTATAGCATACACACAGGGGCAGGCACTGATTTCCAACCTATTATCTCTGGCACACGCCTACAAAACTGTGGGAAGCTCCAATGTGGTGGCTGCCTGGCGCTGACTAGTCAGAGATGTCCACCATGCAGCACCGTCCGCACACCACATGAAACGACCTAGAGTCGGAGCATCAACAATAGCCTCCTCCCGAAAAGTTTAGCCAATCACAAGCACTACACACGGGCCTGTCCGGAGCTAATAGCAGGGCCTTCCACTGACCAACCGCTGCTCGGGAGAAACATGTGAGCGATTACCTGGGGAGGGAGCACAACTATGATGGGGATAACTCATATCCCATCCAATGCTCTCGTATCTGATGTTATACGTTCGTGTGATTCCAGCCTTAGTTGCAGTACCAAGAAAAGTTGCTACTTTACACACAGAGCAGGGTCTCGTAGATGATGAAGATGAAGCTGCGCTCTCCATAGTGCTACGGCTTGGTCCAAAGTGGCCACATTGCACATTTTTCCCATAGAAGCAAAATATAGCTACAGAACATTTAGCATATCTGCAAGAAAAATTGACATGTTGCGAATCTTAAGCACGCACTGCAGGTCAGTTTACACTGCATAAAAAAGCCCAGTGGGCATGAATATGTGTTTTCTTTCATGTGTACAGGATGTTTGGGTGGGCATGGGGGGGCTATGGGGGTGTTGTGCTGCACATGGTGAGGCTATGGGGGTGACATGGTAAACATGGGGAGGCTATGGGGGCCTCATGCAGAATATAGGGAGGCAGTGGGGGCATTGTGCAGTATAGTGGGAGGCTGGGGGATCATGCAGTAAATAGGGAGGCTGTGGGGGATCATGCAGTGTTTATATAGGGAGGCTGTGGGGGATCATGCAGTGTATATATGGAGGCTGTGTGGGGATCATGCAGTGTATATAGGGAGGCTGTGTGGAGCTCATGCAGTGTATATAGGGAGACTGTGTGGGGATCATGCAGTGTATATAGTGAGGCTGTGGGGAGCTCATGCTGTATATAGGGAGGCTGTGTGGGGATCATGCAGTATATAGGGAGGCTGTGTGGGGCTCATGCAGAATATAGGGAGGCTGTGTGGGGCCTCATGCAGTATATAGGGAGGCTGTGTGGGTTCATGCAGTATATAGGGAGGCTGTGTGGGGCCTCATGCAGTATATAGGGAGGCTGTGTGGGGTTCATGCAGTATATAGGGAGGCTGTGTGGGGCTCATGCAGAATATAGGGAGGCTGTGTGGGGCCTCATGCAGTATATAGTGAGGCTGTGTTGGCTTCATGCAGCATATATAGGGAGGCTGTGTGGGCCTCATGCAGTATATAGGGAGGCTGTGTTGGCCTCATGCAGTATATAGGGAGGCTGTGTGGGCTCATGCAGTATATTGGGAGGCTGTGTGGGGCTCATGCAGTATATAGGGAGGCTGTGTGGGCTTCATGCAGTATATAAGGAGGCTGTGGGGCTCATGCAGTATATAGGGAGGCTGTGTGGGGCTCATTCAGTATATAGGGAGGCTGTGTGGGGCTTATGCAGTATATAGGGAGGCTGTGTGGGGCTCATGCTGTATATGGGGAGGCTGTGGGGCTCATGCAGTATATAGGGAGGCTATGGGGCTCATGCAGTACATAGGGAGGCTGTGTGGGGCTCATGCAGTATATGGGGAGGCTGTGTGGGGCTCATGCAGTATATGGGGAGGCTGTGTGGGGCTCATGCAGTGTATATAGGGAAGCTGTGTGGGGCTCATGCAGTATATAGGGAGGCTGTGGGGCTCATGCAGTATATAGGGAGGCTATGGGGCTCATGCAGTACATAGGGAGGCTGTGTGGGGCTCATGCAGTATATGGGGAGGCTGTGTGGGGCTCATGCAGTATATGGGGAGGCTGTGTGGGGCTCATGCAGTGTATATAGGGAAGCTGTGTGGGGCTCATGCAGTCTATAGGGAGGCTGTGGGGCTCATGCAGTATATAGGGAGGCTGTGGGGCTCATGCAGTATATAGGGAGGCTGTGTGGGGCTCATGCAGTATATGGAGAGGCTGTGTGGGCCTCATGCAGTATATAGGGAGGCTGTGGGGCTCATGCAGTATATAGGGAGGCTGTGCGGGGCTCATGAGGTATATAGGGAGGCTGTGGGGCTCATGCAGTATATAGGGAGGCTGTGTGGGGCTCATGCAGTATATGGGGAAGCTGTGTGGGGCTCATGCAGTATATGGAGAGGCTGTGTGGGCCTCATGCAGTATATAGGGAGGCTGTGGGGCTCATGCAGTATATAGGGAGGCTGTGTGGGCTCATGCAGTATATAGGAGGCTGTGTGGGGCTCATGCAGTATATAGGGAGGCTGTGTGGGGCTCATGCAGTGTATATAGGGAGGCTGTGTGGGGCTCATGCAGTATATGGGGAAGCTGTGTGGGGCTCATGCAGTATATGGAGAGGCTGTGGGGCTCATGCAGTATATAGGGAGGCTGTGTGGGGCTCATGTAGTATATAGGGAGGCTGTGTGGGGCTCATGCAATATATAGGGAAGCTGTGTGGGCCTCATGCAGTATATAGGAAGCTGTGTGGGGCTCATGTGTGTGAAGAAAAACTTGGCACTCAACTTTTGGATAAATGAGATAAATTTATTGCAGCCAAAACCAACGTTTCGGTCCCATCCGGACCTTCATCAAAGTACTGCAAACAATGAAAATTAAACAATATACTATGGTATAGGTAATGTTTAGAAAATTTCTTATAACCACATAGTGTGAGAGAAGTCTCAGGGTATATTCATATATTCATAATGCAATGTCCAACTGACAAAAGTTGCTACATGTGCTCATAAGGAAAACAAATAATGTGAGCATGAAAGAATAAAATGAAATAAAATGAAATAAATAAAGGAAAATCCTACCCGACTGCTTGGTAAGTTGTAATATTATTGATCAATGAAATAATGTCCAGAACAAGTATATATGATCTATGGACTGATAAAGATGAACTA
Source organism: Oophaga sylvatica (assembly GCA_033576555.1). Lineage (NCBI taxonomy): Eukaryota > Metazoa > Chordata > Amphibia > Anura > Dendrobatidae > Oophaga > Oophaga sylvatica. The sequence goes on from JARQOD010000009.1 coordinate 6,662,267, forward strand.
TCAAAATGCGCAAACACAAAGATCATAATAAATAATCGAATTTATATATATATATATATATATATATATATATATATATATATATATATGCAGCCAATGAGCTCTGTTGGAATGCAGAGAACATACCTTTAGAAGCATAAAGAGACCAGTGTGAATGTAAGTCAATGTTGTCAGGGTAATGCCTGTTTACAAGAAAATTGTGCCAATGAAATAACGTGGGACACTTAATGTCTCTCTAATATAAGAATATGGCACTTCATATATACCTTGTAATAAACAGTGATCGCTGTGACGCGCCCAATATGTCCAAGATAAGATGAATATCTGATAGGTATAATATAGCAAGATATTATGTTATCTTTGTGAGGACTAATATAGTAAGTGAGGAAATAGCAAATGATGCTTACTCTATTGACTGGATGAGCCAGAGAGAGTCCTGTACACTGTCTCAAAATTGGCTGTGGAAACACACAATTATGGTAAACGGTGCTGTGAGGAAAAAGTGATTGCTATGAAAAGTGCTCTAATCCGTTGCTTACCACTCATAGAAGTTAGCCAGACACGGGTCTATACCGAACGCGGCGTCCACCGCTAGTTCCAGTGTGTGCCACGTGTAAAACGCTGCTTATTTATGAGTTGAAGGCGGGACTACCGCTGTAGCGCAGACCGGAAGTGCGTCACCGGATGTGACGTCACTCCTGCGGTCCAGGCCACTAAAGCTTGCGTTCCAAGTGTTAGTCCTTACGTAGAGGGCGTGGAAAAGATAGGAAAAGAACATACACTTCCTTGTTTGCGTTCCAGCAGTTAGAATCAGCGTTCCAGACGCCATTAAAACAATTAGATAACGTTTTCATTCTAATTTTTTTATTTTATACAGTGATATTTGTGAAAAGCAGTCGAGTAGGTAATTTCATCAAAGTAGACCAGAGGTTAGGTAGGAGGAGGGCCCAATTAATATATTCATTTATTCCCGTATTCAATACAGGCGGCTCTGTGGGAAGAAACGATAAAGTATTAGAAAAAAGAAGACACTGGAATATAATAGTGCTAAAGTCTAGATCTTAATGTGATGTAACAATGGTATCTAATATTTAAATGAAAGAGTGCAAGTCGTACTCCCTGTTTAAACCTCGGGGAGACAAAGTTTGCAATTGATGAATCCAATATGACTCCCTTTTCTTTAGAAATTGGATTCGGTCACCCCCTCGCCTAGATGGCGTAATTAGTTCTATTACCTGGAATTTTAGTTGTGCTATAGTGTGTCCCTTGGTGATGAAATGAAATGGTATGGGTAACAACATATTTTTACAGCGAATGGTAGACTTGTGCTTGGAGATTCTATCCTTTATCGGCTGTGTTGTTTCTCCTATGTATAAGAGCCCACAGGGACATTTAATTAGGTAAACTGCATAAGAGGAATCACAGGTTGCAAAATCCTTAATTGGATATTTCTTCCCTGAATGTGGGTGGAGGAATGTGTCCCCTTTAATTACATTGTTACATTGGGTACAATGTAAGCATGGGTATGTGCCCGTCTTTGGTTTATGGAGAAATCTTTGTGTTTTGATGCGTCCTTGTGTTCCTAAATCAGCTCTGACCAAAGAATCCCTGATATTGTTGGGACGTTTATAGCAGGGTAGAAAGGGGTTATTGAATTCTTTAACATTTGGATAGGCAGTTTTAAGAATGTTCCAATGTTTCCGTATGTGATGATGCAGTATGTGTACATACGGATGGAATGTATGTACTAAAGGGATGCGATTCTGTACCGATTTGCGTGAAGATTGGGTAGGATTTTTGGCTTTATCCAGTATATTTGGTGGATATCCACGTTCCTCAAATTTAGCATGCATCTCATTAATTCTGCAATCAGACACAGTAGGATCGGAAACTATTTTCCGTACCCGATGAAATTGGGATCTGGGTATGGCTTTTTTAGTAGACGGGGGGTGAAGACTGTCATGATGCAAAAGACTGTTTCTATCCGTGGGCTTGGTATATAAGTCCGTAGAAATAATCCCTGATTCATTTTTGATTACCATTGTGTCTAGAAAATTTACTTTTTCTACACTTGAGGTAATGGTAAAGGATAATCCAGGCCAAGCTTGGTTTAGAGTCTCAAAGAATTGTTTTAATGACTCTGATGTGCCAGTCCATATACAGAATATGTCGTCTATATACCTTTTCCAGATCAAACTGTGGGATCTGAATAAAGGATGTGGATAGACTACCTCCTCTTCAAAACGGGCCATGTAGCTATTCGCATAGGGAGGAGCTACGTTGGAGCCCATGGCCGTGCCTTTTGTTTGAAGATAAAACTTATTTTGAAACATGAAGAAATTTTTGGTAAGAACTATTGTTAATAGTTCTATACACAGTTCAATTATTTCTGGAGGTTTTGAGAAATGGTAAGTAAATGGCGTGCACTTGCAATACCTTCCTGATGTGGAATGGAGGTGTATAAGTCCTTTACATCCAGAGAAACCAATATGGCTGTGTCAGGTATTTGGCCTAGATTGTGAATGGTTTGAAGGAAATGACCAGTGTCTAGTAAATAGGATGGAGCCTGGCGTGTCAGAGGTGTGAATATTTTTTCCAAAAAGATGGAAAGTGGTGACAAGATAGATTCTGTCGAAGCCACTATTGGTCGTCCTGGTGGATTCTCTAAGCTTTTGTGTATTTTAGGTAAGACATAAAATACTGGGGTTATGGGGTTCTTTTTGATAAGAAACTCTTTGGATTTTGAGTCAATGACCCCGCGGGAAACATAATTAGTCAAAATATTGTCAATTAATTTACTCAATTCACTAGTTGGATTACTGTTGAGTTCAGTGTAAATTGTTACGTCATTTAATTGTCGTAAAACTTCTGTAGTGTAAGCTGTTCTGTCCATAACCACGATGGCTCCCCCCTTGTCGGCTGGTTTTATGATGATTTGCTCATCATGACGGAGGGTCTGTAATGCCTGAAAATCTAATGTGGACAGATTAGGTTGGTAGTGAAGTTTCCCACTCTCTATGTCTTGTCGTAATTTAAGAAACGCTAGATCTATGAAATTCACAAATGTTTCCACCGCATGTGAGTTCTGTGGAGGTCTATAGGAACTCTTATTGCGTAAATCAAGATCAGAGATCGAAATTAACGGGTGTTGTATAGAGGTATCGGCAGGCAAAATGTCAGGTATTGATGAGAAATGAACTGACAATCTTAATCGACGATAGAAACGATGTAAGTCCATGTCCATTGTAAAGGAATCAAATTTATATGAAGGGCAATAGGAAAGGCCCTTTTGTAATAAATTATATTCCGTGATACTCAGTGTCCGAGAGGAGATGTTGATTACCAACGGGTAATTACCTGTGAGCGAGTAATTCGTGAGAGATCTGTGTCTCTTCTGTCCATGGCCTCTGCGGGTCTTCTTCTTCTTGAACGGCGCCTTTGTCCTAAAAAATGTCCTTGTCTGAATTGTGGATCCCGCCTTTCAGATTCAGATCCCGAGGTAGAGGGATCATTAGAGGAGAGAAAGTCAGATCTAGCGTTAAACGGTCTGGTATTGGATTTATACTGCCATTGGTGAACTCGGTTGTTATCATAATCATCAGTATCCCGTCTAAATTTCAACCTTTTCCTATTTTCGGTATCACGTTTGTGTTGTTCAATATTGTTTTTGATCTTTTCCTTCATGTTCGTCAATTCCTCTGATGTGCCTGCTGACGCTAATTGCGTTTCTATATTCAAAATATTCTATATTCTAAATATATTCTATATTCAAAATATAGAAACGCAATTAGCGTCAGCAGGCACATCAGAGGAATTGACGAACATGAAGGAAAAGATCAAAAACAATATTGAGCAACACAAACGTGATACCGAAAATAGGAAAAGGTTGAAATTTAGACGGGATACTGATGATTATGATAACAACCGAGTTCACCAATGGCAATATAAATCCAATACCAGACCGTTTAACGCTAGATCTGACTTTCTCTCCTCTAATGATCCCTCTACCTCGGGATCTGAATCTGAAAGGCGGGATCCACAATTCAGACAAGGACATTTTTTAGGACAAAGGCGCCGTTCAAGAAGAAGAAGACCCGCAGAGGCCATGGACAGAAGAGACACAGATCTCTCACGAATTACTCGCTCACAGGTAATTACCCGTTGGTAATCAACATCTCCTCTCGGACACTGAGTATCACGGAATATAATTTATTACAAAAGGGCCTTTCCTATTGCCCTTCATATAAATTTGATTCCTTTACAATGGACATGGACTTACATCGTTTCTATCGTCGATTAAGATTGTCAGTTCATTTCTCATCAATACCTGACATTTTGCCTGCCAATACCTCTATACAACACCCGTTAATTTCGATCTCTGATCTTGATTTACGCAATAAGAGTTCCTATATACCTCCACAGAACTCACATGCGGTGGAAACATTTGTGAATTTCATAGATCTAGCGTTTCTTAAATTACGACAAGACATAGAGAGTGGGAAACTTCACTACCAACCTAATCTGTCCACATTAGATTTTCAGGCATTACAGACCCTCCGTCATGATGAGCAAATCATCATAAAACCAGCCGACAAGGGGGGAGCCATCGTGGTTATGGACAGAACAGCTTACACTACAGAAGTTTTACGACAATTAAATGACGTAACAATTTACACTGAACTCAACAGTAATCCAACTAGTGAATTGAGTAAATTAATTGACAATATTTTGACTAATTATGTTTCCCGCGGGGTCATTGACTCAAAAACCAAAGAGTTTCTTATCAAAAAGAACCCCATAACCCCAGTATTTTATGTCTTACCTAAAATACACAAAAGCTTAGAGAATCCACCAGGACGACCAATAGTGGCTTCGACAGAATCTATCTTGTCACCACTTTCCATCTTTTTGGAAAAAATATTCACACCTCTGACACGCCAGGCTCCATCCTATTTACTAGACACTGGTCATTTCCTTCAAACCATTCACAATCTAGGCCAAATACCTGACACAGCCATATTGGTTTCTCTGGATGTAAAGGACTTATACACCTCCATTCCACATCAGGAAGGTATTGCAAGTGCACGCCATTTACTTACCATTTCTCAAAAACCTCCAGAAATAATTGAACTGTGTATAGAACTATTAACAATAGTTCTTACCAAAAATTTCTTCATGTTTCAAAATAAGTTTTATCTTCAAACAAAAGGCACGGCCATGGGCTCCAACGTAGCTCCTCCTATGCGAATAGCTACATGGCCCGTTTTGAAGAGGAGGTAGTCTATCCACATCCTTTATTCAGATCCCACAGTTTGATCTGGAAAAGGTATATAGACGACATATTCTGTATATGGACTGGCACATCAGAGTCATTAAAACAATTCTTTGAGACTCTAAACCAAGCTTGGCCTGGATTATCCTTTACCATTACCTCAAGTGTAGAAAAAGTAAATTTTCTAGACACAATGGTAATCAAAAATGAATCAGGGATTATTTCTACGGACTTATATACCAAGCCCACGGATAGAAACAGTCTTTTGCATTATGACAGTCTTCACCCCCCGTCTACTAAAAAAGCCATACCCAGATCCCAATTTCATCGGGTACGGAAAATAGTTTCCGATCCTACTGTGTCTGATTGCAGAATTAATGAGATGCATGCTAAATTTGAGGAACGTGGATATCCACCAAATATACTGGATAAAGCCAAAAATCCTACCCAATCTTCACGCAAATCGGTACAGAATCGCATCCCTTTAGTACATACATTCCATCCGTATGTACACATACTGCATCATCACATACGGAAACATTGGAACATTCTTAAAACTGCCTATCCAAATGTTAAAGAATTCAATAACCCCTTTCTACCCTGCTATAAACGTCCCAACAATATCAGGGATTCTTTGGTCAGAGCTGATTTAGGAACACAAGGACGCATCAAAACACAAAGATTTCTCCATAAACCAAAGACGGGCACATACCCGTGCTTACATTGTACCCAATGTAACAATGTAATTAAAGGGGACACATTCCTCCACCCACATTCAGGGAAGAAATATCCAATTAAGGATTTTGCAACCTGTGATTCCTCTTATGCAGTTTACCTAATTAAATGTCCCTGTGGGCTCTTATACATAGGAGAAACAACACAGCCGATAAAGGATAGAATCTCCAAGCACAAGTCTACCATTCGCTGTAAAAATATGTTGTTACCCATACCATTTCATTTCATCACCAAGGGACACACTATAGCACAACTAAAATTCCAGGTAATAGAACTAATTACGCCATCTAGGCGAGGGGGTGACCGAATCCAATTTCTAAAGAAAAGGGAGTCATATTGGATTCATCAATTGCAAACTTTGTCTCCCCGAGGTTTAAACAGGGAGTACGACTTGCACTCTTTCATTTAAATATTAGATACCATTGTTACATCACATTAAGATCTAGACTTTAGCACTATTATATTCCAGTGTCTTCTTTTTTCTAATACTTTATCGTTTCTTCCCACAGAGCCGCCTGTATTGAATACGGGAATAAATGAATATATTAATTGGGCCCTCCTCCTACCTAACCTCTGGTCTACTTTGATGAAATTACCTACTCGACTGCTTTTCACAAATATCACTGTATAAAATAAAAAAATTAGAATGAAAACGTTATCTAATTGTTTTAATGGCGTCTGGAACGCTGATTCTAACTGCTGGAACGCAAACAAGGAAGTGTATGTTCTTTTCCTATCTTTTCCACGCCCTCTGCGTAAGGACTAACACTTGGAACGCAAGCTTTAGTGGCCTGGACCGCAGGAGTGACGTCACATCCGGTGACGCACTTCCGGTCTGCGCTACAGCGGTAGTCCCGCCTTCAACTCATAAATAAGCAGCGTTTTACACGTGGCACACACTGGAACTAGCGGTGGATGCCGCGTTTGGTATAGACCCGTGTCTGGCTAACTTCTATGAGTGGTAAGCAACGGATTAGAGCACTTTTCATAGCAATCACTTTTTCCTCACAGCACCGTTTACCATAATTGTGTGTTTCCACAGCCAATTTTGAGACAGTGTACAGGACTCTCTCTGGCTCATCCAGTCAATAGAGTAAGCATCATTTGCTATTTCCTCACTTACTATATTAGTCCTCACAAAGATAACATAATATCTTGCTATATTATACCTATCAGGTATTCATCTTATCTTGGACATATTGGGCGCGTCACAGCGATCACTGTTTATTACAAGGTATATATGAAGTGCCATATTCTTATATTAGAGAGACATTAAGTGTCCCACGTTATTTCATTGGCACAATTTTCTTGTAAACAGGCATTACCCTGACAACATTGACTTACATTCACACTGGTCTCTTTATGCTTCTAAAGGTATGTTCTCTGCATTCCAACAGAGCTCATTGGCTGCATATATATATATATATATATATATATATATAAATTCGATTATTTATTATGATCTTTGTGTTTGCGCATTTTGATAGTTCATCTTTATCAGTCCATAGATCATATATACTTGTTCTGGACATTATTTCATTGATCAATAATATTACAACTTACCAAGCAGTCGGGTAGGATTTTCCTTTATTTATTTCATTTTATTTCATTTTATTCTTTCATGCTCACATTATTTGTTTTCCTTATGAGCACATGTAGCAACTTTTGTCAGTTGGACATTGCATTATGAATATATGAATATACCCCTGAGACTTCTCTCACACTATGTGGTTATAAGAAATTTTCTAAACATTACCTATACCATAGTATATTGTTTAATTTTCATTGTTTGCAGTACTTTGATGAAGGTCCGGATGGGACCGAAACGTTGGTTTTGGCTGCAATAAATTTATCTCATTTATCCAAAAGTTGAGTGCCAAGTTTTTCTTCACATTACTTCTGGGTTGGGTTCCTACTTGAGCACCTTCCAAAGTAGTGCCACGCTATATTACTATATTGGGCTCATGTGTGTGGCCCAGCTGCGCTTGGTACACATGTTCCCAGGAGAATGCACAGAAAGGTAATTACAAAAACCTGATATTCATTCACACTTCACATTTCCCACGGTGCCACCAGAGGGAGCCCTTTAGATTCAGGTATATAGGGGTGTGGAGAGACGCAGCAGTAGGCATTCTAGCCAGACAGTCATGCTAGTTGTTGGTTGTACCTCAGACAGATCAGATCTCCTCAGGACACCAGAGTGAGAGGATTCCTGTCAGAGCTCAGACATTCAAGAGATTCAAGCCTTTGATTCCAGCCAGTGGGCTTGTGCTAGTCAGAGCTTTGTCTGAGCCAGTGCGAGTTCAGACGTGAGGTGATTCCTGTCAGATGAGACAGAAGCAGAAAGATTGAAAGCTGTTACCTCAGAACAGACTGACTGTTAGTTCCCTATGAACGTGGAAAGCGACTCTCGGAGCGAGCGTGAATTCAGTCTGACGGAAGGTCCTGAGAGCTGCTCTGGACAGGGTCTATGAAGGAACAGAAGGGAGGGGACTACAGTTATTGTGACAACGAGTCGACTGAGAAACGGTCAGTGAGCTGTGGAAGGAAGCTGACGACTACACCTACTGTTGCTTGTGCTTATGATAAGGATGTGAGTAGGGCGACAGGCGAGTGGTAAAGAAGACGAAAGAGTGACTGAGGTGATATAGCAACGATAGCTGACCTCCACTCTGCCCAACCGGACGCCGAGTCTGAGCTTACTAGTTCCTTCACGGCTAGTGGAAAAACCGGTGACCCTGCTGGACTTCAGGTCGCAGAGGGTGGCCCAATAGTGCTGATACGTAACCGGGGTCAGGAAGAACAAGAGTCTAGCAGGGCCCTGCATATAGAGACTAGTTCTGTCCAAAAGAAGGCTCCACCACAATGTCGGCCGGGCGTAGCTGTTCTACACGGAGATAAACTTCGCTTCATGCAAGTTAGGACTCACACACATTAAGAAGTAAGGAGGCCTTAAACCTACTCAGTGATTACCTGGATGTGCATCCTCCACCCTGAGCAGCTTCCCGGGACATACCTGCAAATACCACCAGTAAAGGTATGGAAAGAGACTGACTTGTGTGTGTCTGCCTTATTGCCTGCACCCTGCACCACCATTTACCTAGAGGGACTAGTCTTACCTGTGGAAGACTTAACACCTTGCTGCCCAGTAACAACCCCTCTGAGGATTCACCCTGCAGCGCTGGTCACCCTGATCAGAAACCACAGGTGGCGTCACAAACAATTCCTAAAATCCCCTGTAAATATTCCCCCTTGAATGAGCGCCCAGGGCAACGGACCGAGCTGTGCTACCTGTGACCTATACCCATTGAAGTTAACGGGCTCGGTGCCGAGTACCCCATAACCCTGGTTGTGTGTGACTCACATGCAGTATATAGGGAGGCTGTGTGGGGCTCATGCAGCATATAGGGAGGCTGTGGGGCTCATGCAGTATATAGGGAGGCTGTGGGGCTCATGCAGTGTATATAGGGAGGCAGTGTGGGGCTCATGCAGTATATAGGGAGGCTGTGTGGGGCTCATGCAGTATATGGGGAAGCTGTGTGGGGCTCATGCAGTATATGGGGAGGCTGTGTGGGCCTCATGCAGTATATAGGTGTTAGAACCCTCTTGTTAGATTTTGTTTCAGTTTGCTGGTCACATGACCTTTTTTCCCTATTTAGTCTGGCTCCGCCCTTCTGGCTTTGCTGGACTTCATTGTATTATCTACTCTTAAGCTAGCCAGGTGCTTAGGTGCCTTACTCTGTCAGTTTTGCTTGATCTTAGGATCTCTTAGTATTTGTTTTCTGTTTTATATTCCCTGCTACACTTTCTGTTAGGAGGTGTCCACCTTTTCACCCAGTCCCGTTACATCGTAGGGATCCAGCTCAGTCCTATTGTAGGGACAGAATTCCCACCTTTCCTTAGTGCTTGTAGCAGATCATAACAGTAAGTCCAGCCCAAAGAAAAAAAAAAAATCTCTAATGAAAGATTTTCAGTTTCTATTATGGTGTCGGTTCAGGATTTGGCTCAACACCTGCAGCGACTCTCTCTGGAGGTGGCTGAAATCCAGCAACACGTGAGTAGTTGTTCTGGAGCTGATTTTGTGGAGCCAAAGGTACGTTTGCCTGATTTATTTTTTGGTGAACAAGATTTTTTTCTTTTAAAAATGCTTGCTTGTTGTATTTCCGTTTGAGACCCAGATCCTCTGGTGATGAATCACAGCGCATAGGGTTCATAATGTCACTTTTGCGCAAAGAACCTCAGGACTGGGCCTTTTCTCTGCAGCCTAGTGATCCATGCTTTAGATCAGTGGATAGTTTTTTTTCTGCTTTGGGGTTATTGTATGACGATCCGGATCGTGTTTCATCAGCTGAGACAGAATTGAGACGTTTGAGACAGGGATCAGGTAATGTGGAAAAATATTGTACTCACTTCCGAAGGTGGTCCGCTCAGGTGGGCTGGAACGATTCAGCTTTGAAAAGTTTATTTCTTGCAGGGTTAAGTGAAAGGGTTAAAGATTTGCTGATTGCTTATCCCATACCTGGTAACTTGCAAGAGGCTATGCAATTAGCCATACGGGTGGATAGGAGACTGCGTGCAAGGGTTAATGAGAGTAAATCTGCCTTGTCAGCTCCAAGTTTGGAGAAGGAATGTACTGACATTGCAGAGCCGATGGAAATTGGAGCAATGACACCTCACTCTCGAGAAAAAGAACGCAGATTTGTTCAAGGTTTGTGTTTCTACTATGGTAAATCTGAGCATTTCATTAAGAACTGTGCGCTTCGAATGAATAAAGAGAAAAAAAAAATGAGGTCAGTTTTGCCCGCATAGCTTGTTTAAACAATAAAGGTGTCTTTCTTTCTGCTACCACTGCTGTTGAGGAGGAATTAATGGAGTTTCGGGTATTTGTGGATTGTGGTTCAACTCTCAATGTGATTGATGGGAAATTTTTGGAAAAACTAAAATTAAAACCCAAACTTCTATCTTCTCCTATTAATGTGGTGTCTGTGGATGGTTCTCACTTGAAAAATGTTACCATATCTGTGAATTTCCTCTTACTATTAATGGTGTTCATCAAGAGAATTTGGATTTGGTAGTTTTGAATAATTTACCTTCTCCGGTGATTTTGGGGTTACCCTGGTTAAAATTGCACAATCCGATACTGGATTGGTCTTTACCAATGAAATTAAGTCCTGGAGTCCTAATTGTTATGACAAGTGTTGTAACGGGCGTATTGCTGCTGTAGTTAAGGGGGAGTTACCTGTACCTATTCAGGATTTTTGGAAAGTTTTTTCTGATAAGGAATCGCAGGTATTGCCTCCTCATAGAGATTATGATTGTGCAATTGAATTTGTCCCTGGAGTGACTCTTCCTAAAAGTCGTTTATTTAATTTGACTATTCCTGAGAGAAAGGCTTTGGAGGAATACATACAGACAAGCTTGGCCGCCGGTCACATTAGGCCTTCCAAATCTCCTGTGGCGGTTGGATTTTTTTTTGTTAAAAAAAAGGACGGCGGTTTACGGCCTTGTCTAGACTTTCGTGAGATTAATAAGATTACTGTACGCAATCCTTACCCACTGCCATTGATTCCTGATTTGTTTAATCAGTTAGTGGGGGCCAAGTGGTTCTCGAAAATTGATCTTCGAGGGGCATACAATTTGTTGCGCATGAAGGAGGGGGATGAATGGAAGACTGCGTTTAACACTCCACTGGGTCATTTTGAGAATCTGGTCATGCCCTTTGGACTTTCCAGTGCTCCGGCATTTTTTCAGAATCTTATTAATGACATCCTTAGACCTTTGATCGGCAGAAGTGTGGTTGTGTATTTGGATGACATTTTGATTTATTCACCGGATTTGAAGTCTCATTGGAGGAGTGTGCGTGAAGTATTACAGTTACTGAGTGATAATTCACTTTTTGCCAAACTAGAAAAATGTGAGTTCGCTGTACAGAGACTTAGTTTTTTGGGCTACATTGTCTCCAGTGAAGGTTTTGAGATGGACCCGGTGAAAGTGCAAGCTGTGCAGGATTGGCCTAGACCTACTGGTGTGAAATCAATACAGAGGTTTTTGAGGTTCGCCAATTATTATAGAAAATTCATAAAAAAATTTTCTGTGATTGCCAAACCTCTGACCGATCTCACCAGGAAAGGTGCTGATGCGGTTCAGTGGACTACTGAGGCCATTGAGGCTTTTGTGTTGCTAAAGGAGAGGTTCTGCTCTGCTCCCATCCTTACGCAGCCTGATGTGACTAAACCATTTTTGGTTGAGGTTGATGCTTCTTCTGTGGGGGTCGGCGCGGTGTTGTCTCAGGCAAAGACGGATGGAGTACATCCTTGTGCTTTTTTTTCAAAGAAATTTTCTGAGTCTGAACTAAATTATGATATCGGTAATCGGGAATTGTTGGCAATTAAACTCGCATTTGAACACTGGCGTCATTTTTTGGAGGGAGCGGAATTTCCCGTTCAAGTCTTCACCGATCATAAAAATCTGATCTACCTTGATGCTGCCAAACGCTTGAATGCCCGTCAGGCTAGGTGGGCACTGTTTTTCTCACGGTTTAATTTTACCGTTACTTACATCCCAGGTACTAAAAATGTTAAAGCTGATGCTTTGTCTCGCAGCTTTTCTCCTATGGTGGGTACTGAGGAGGAGGAAAACATCTTGCAAGAGGGGGTTGTTATTGCTGTTTTGGACTCCGTGTTGGAAGATGAGATTCTTAAAGCACAGGAGAATGCCCCATCTAACACGCCGCATGGGAGGTTGTTTGTGCCTGGTACCCTGAGGAGAGATTTGTTTGATGAATGTCATGACTCTCGGTTGGCAGATCATCCTGGAATCTCTGAGACCAAGAGACTTGTGGGTCGCAGTTTTTGGTGGCCAGGATGGCAGAAGGAAGTCATTAAGTGGGTGCGTCAATGCACTGTGTGAGCTAGATCTAAGTCTTCTCATTCTCCTGCTGCGGGGTTGCTTTGCCCTTTGGAGGTCCCTAGTGCACCTTGGACACATTTGGCTATGGACTTTATTACTGACCTTCCCCCCTCTGAGGGTTTCACTGTCATCTGGGTGGTCGTGGACCGTTTTAGCAAGATGTGTCACTTGGTTCCTTTCATCAAACTGCCCTGCGCTAAGACTCTCGCTAAGGCCTTTGTCAAGGAAATAGTCAGACTACATGGTGTTCCTACTGACATTGTTTCTGATAGGAGACCTCAGTTTGTGGCTCGTTTTTGGCGCGCCTTTTGTGACAGGTTGGGAGTTCATTTGTCGTTTTCATCCGGATATCATCCTGAGTCTAATGGCCAGACAGAAAGGAAAAACCAGGATGTTGAGCAGTTCTTGCGTTGTTTTGTGACTGATAATCAAGAAGGGTGGTCTGAGTTTCTGCCACTTGCTGAGTTTGCTCTTAACAATCATACATCCGCTTCTGCTGGTTGTTCGCCTTTTTTTTGTTGTACTGGGAGACATCCGTCTTTTGGGTCATTTTCCAAGTTGGGATCGGCTGTACCTGAAGAGGAGAATTTTTCTGGTGTTTTGGAGAGAGTTTGGACTGATGTGCGTGGTAATCTTCAGGAGGCTAACAAAAGATCCAAAGTGTATTTTGATAGAAAACGACAAGAGGTTTTGTTTGCTATTGGTGACATGGTCTGGTTGTCCTCTAAGAATCTGCGCTTGAGGATTCCGTCTAAGAAATTGGGTCCCAAGTTTGTAGGGCCCTTTAAGGTGCTTCAGGTTATTAACCAATCTGCTGTTAAGTTGGAGCTTCCTACCTCCTGGAAGATTAATCCAGTGTTTCATGTTTCTCTCTTGAAAAAAGCTGAGGTCTCAGATGGAGACGTCTCGGCCACTGTTCCCCTGGTGGTGGAGGACGGGCAATATGAGATTTCCCGCATCCTAAATTCTAGACGGTATATAGAGGGAGTTTGCAGTACCTCGTCGCTTGGAAGGGTTATGGACCCGCGGATAACTCATGGGTGAGGGCGGATGATGTTTCTGCGTCTAGACTTGTCAGAGCGTTTCACAAGAGGTTTCCGGATAAGCCTAAGTCCTAGGGGATCCGGAGGATCCTCTTAGAAGGGAGGGTACTGTTAGAACCCTCTTGTTAGATTTTGTTTCAGTTTGCTGGTCACATGACCTTTTTTCCTATTTAGTCTGGCTCCGCCCTTCTGGCTTTGCTGGACTTCATTGTATTATCTACTCTTAAGCTAGCCAGGTGCTTAGGTGCCTTACTCTGTCAGTTTTGCTTGATCTTAGGATCTCTTAGTATTTGTTTTCTGTTTTATATTCCCTGCTACACTTTCTGTTAGGAGGTGTCCACCTTTTCACCCAGTCCCATTACATCGTAGGGATCCAGCTCAGTCCTATTGTAGGGACAGAATTCCCACCTTTCCTTAGTGCTTGTAGCAGATCATAACAATAGGGAGGCTGTGGGGCTCATGCAGTATATAGGGAGGCTGTGTGGGCCTCATGCAGTATATAGGGAGGCTGTGTGGGGCTCATGCAGTATATAGGGAGGCTGTGTTGGCCTCATGCAGTATATAGGGAGGCTGTGTGGGGCTCATGTAGTGTATATAGGGAGGCTGTGTGGGGCTCATGCTGTATATGGGGAGGCTGTGGGGCTCATGCAGTATATAGGGAGGCTGTGTGGGGCTCATGCAGTATATAGGGAGGCTGTGTGGGCCTCATGCAGTATATGAGGAGGCTGTGTGGGGCTCATGCAGTGTTTATAGGGAGGTTGTGTGGGGCTCATGCAGTATATAGGGAGGCTGTGTGGGGCTCATGCAATATATAGGGAGGCTGTGTGGGCCTCATGCAGTATATAGGGAGGCTGTGTGGGGCTCATGCAGTATATAGGGAGGCCGTGTTGGCCTCATGCAGTATATAGGGAGGCTGTGGGGCTCATGCAGTATATAGGGAGGCTGTGTGGGCCTCATGCAGTATATAGGAAGGCTGTGTGGGGCTCATGCAGTATGTAGGGAGGCTGTGGGGCTCATGCAGTATATAGGGAGGCTGTGGGGCTCATGCAGTATATAGGGAGGCTGTGGGGCTCATGCAGTGTATATAGGGAGGCAGTGTGGGGCTCATGCAGTATATAGGGAGGCTGTGTGGGGCTCATGCAGTATATGGGGAAGCTGTGTGGGGCTCATGCAGTATATGGGGAGGCTGTGTGGACCTCATGCAGTATATAGGGAGGCTGTGGGGCTCATGCAGTATATAGGGAGGCTGTGTGGGCCTCATGCAGTATATAGGGAGGCTGTGTGGGCCTCATGCAGTATATAGGGAGGCTGTGTGGGGCTCATGCAGTATATAGGGAGGCTGTGTGGGGCTCATGCAGTATATAGGGAGGCTGTGTGGGCCTCATGCAGTATATGAGGAGGCTGTGTGGGGCTCATGCAGTGTTTATAGGGAGGCTGTGTGGGCCTCATGCAGTATATAGGGAGGCTGTGTGGGGCTCATGCAATATATAGGGAGGCTGTGTGGGCCTCATGCAGTATATAGGGAGGCTGTGTGGGGCTCATGCAGTGTTTATAGGGAGGCTGTGTGGGCCTCATGCAGTATATAGGGAGGCTGTGTGGGGCTCATGCAATATATAGGGAGGCTGTGTGGGCCTCATGCAGTATATAGGGAGGCTGTGTGGGGCTCATGCAGTATATAGGGAGGCTGTGTTGGCCTCATGCAGTATATAGGGAGGCTGTGGGGCTCATGCAGTATATAGGGAGGCTGTGGGGCTCATGCAGTGTATATAGGGAGGCAGTGTGGGGCTCATGCAGTATATAGGGAGGCTGTGTGGGGCTCATGCAGTATATGGGGAAGCTGTGTGGGGCTCATGCAGTATATGGGGAGGCTTTTTGGGCCTCATGCAGTATATAGGGAGGCTGTGGTGCTCATGCAGTATATAGGGAGGCTGTGTGGGCCTCATGCAGTATATAGGGAGGCTGTGTGGGGCTCATGCAGTATATAGGGAGGCTGTGTGGGCCTCATGCAGTATATAGGGAGGCTGTGTGGGGCTCATGCAGTATATAGGGAGGCTGTGTTGGCCTCATGCAGTATATAGGGAGGCTGTGTGGGGCTCATGTAGTGTATATAGGGAGACTGTGTGGGACTCATGCAGTGTTTATAGGGAGACTGTGTGGGCCTCATGCAGTGTATATAGGGAGGCTGTGTGGGGCTCATGCAGTGTACATAGGGAGACTGTGTGGGGCTCATGCCGCATATAAGGGGCTGTTGGGGGGCTCATACGATATATAGACGTGGCTGTACTCAGGTTCAAACGATATATGGGGATGTCAGCATACTTAATTCTGCTCAATATTAAGTGATACAATTAATATTAATATAATAAAATCAATAATTATATTGATATTAATATTGAGTAGAATTAATTTCAGCCTATTGGTTCGGCCCTCAACAACAGTCACGGTCTCTTATGTGGCTGAGTCGCACACGGTACCAGGGTTATGGGATACTCGGCACCGAGCCCATGGAAGTCTATGGGGGATGTCACTGGCAGCAGAGCTCGGTCCGTGGCCCTGGGCGCTCATACAATGGGGGAAATATTTACAGGGGATTGTAGTAATAGTTCGTGACGCCACCTGTGGTTTCTGATTAATTTGACCAGCGCTGCAAGATGAATCTTCTGAGGGGATGTTATTAGGCAGCTAGATGTTAAGTCCCCCACAGGTGGGACTGGTCCCTCAAAGTCAATGGTGTTGCAGATAATAAGTCAGTCACACACAAGTTGTTCTATTTCCATACCTTTACTGTTGAAGGTTGCAGGTATTTCCCGGGAAGCTGGTCAGGGTGGAGAATGCACATTCAGGTAATCGCTGAGTGAGTTTAAGGCCTCCTTTCCCTTTAAAGTGTGAGTTTCCAACCTGCGTGAAGCGAAGTTCAACTCTATGTATAACAGCTACGCCCGGTCGACATTGTGGTGGAGCCTTTTCTATCTCTGGTGACCAGATGTTGGAAAGAACTAAGCCGTTGTGGCTGATCAGGCCGACTCCGTCCTGTTCCCCCTGACTCCTGTTACGTATCAACACTTAGGGCTACCTTCTGTGACTTGAAGTCCAGCAAGGATTCCGGTGTTTCTCTCACTAGCCGTAAAGGTTCTAGCAATACTTCGGACCCCGGTGTCCGGTTAGTCGAGTGAAGGTGGTCTGTCACCGAAGTCACTCCTTTCTTGGGTAACCACTTGCCCGTCGCCTCACTCTTACCCTTAACATAAGCACGGGTAGCAGTAGGTGTAGTTGTCAGCTTTCTTTCTCTCCAGCTCACTGACTGTTCTCAGTTAACTCGATGTTCCGCAAACTGTAGTCCCCTTCCTTCTTTCCTTCAAAGACTCTGTCCAGAGCAGCTCTCAGGACATTCCGTCAGACTGAATACACGCTTGCTCCGAGAGTCACTTTCCACATTCATGGGATACTAGCAGTCTGTCTGTTCTGAGATATCATCTTGCAATCTTTCCTTCCCTGTCTTCTGTCTCTCCTCTCTCTAGCTCAGACTGAGCTCTGACAGGAATCCTCTCACTCTGGTGTCCTGAGGAGAACTAATCTGTCTGAGGTACAACCAACAACTAGAATAGCTGTCTGGCTAGAATGCCCACTGCTGCATTTCTCCACGCCCCTAAATACCTGAATCTAAGGGGCTCCCTCTGGTGGCTCCTGGGAAATGTGAAGTGTGAATGAATATCAGGTTTTGCAATTACCTTACTGCACATTCTCCTGGGAACATGTGTACCAAGCGCAGCTGGGCCACACATCCCCCCCTAGTTATCATCAGCACTCCCGGGCTGAAATAGAAAAGAAAAACATTTTTATATATAACATCAACAATTTAACTCATCCCTTACGGGAGGTAAGGACTCTTTAACGTTACAATGTATACATAGGCAAGTGGAAAAATATCAAAATACTTTTCACATCAATAAATACAACATAAGATTCTTGTGGAGGACCCGCACCAAAAACCTCCCACGTGGGTCCTGGGTGGGCTGCAGGACTTCATTGCTGCAGATGTAATGTATGTAGTACAGTTCATATAGCGTCTTGTGCTTGGGTGCGATGAAAACACAGGAGTCACAGGTTTGATATAGAAAAGTCCTGTATTACTTCATACAAGTTGGCAGAAATAGTCACACAGTTTGCAGACACAGAAACAGGAGACACAGCAGGCCAGAGTAATCCAAGCTCAGCAATCACTCTCCAATACAGATTCAGGATCTTCTTCTCTGTTACTGTAAGTCCATGCAAACGTGGGTCTTTCAAAGAGCAGGGTTCAGAGTCCACAAGTGCTTCAGAGTTCCTCAGTAGGAATAGCTGGAGTACAAGGTCCAAGGCTTACAGGAGTCAAGTCACAGGTTCACTGCAGGCTAGATTCTGAAGCACTGATTGCTCAGCTGTGGCTGCTTAAGAAGCAAAGGAGAGAATCAGGGCGGGAACATGCAAGCTGGAAACTCCATTTTGACTGAGGGCAAGATAGCTGCAGCAAGACAGAAAGTAAAATGGCTGACGAACAAACTGAGTTTCAGGAATATATACATAGAACCTTACATTACTCCCCCCTTAAGGACAACCTCCGGATGACCTCAGACCAGGCTTGTGTGGGTACCTCTGATGAAACTGACGGAGCAAGCGAGGAGCATTAACGTTATTGACCGGTTCCCATGAGTTGTCCTCCACTGGGTAGCCCTGCCATTTAATCAGATATTGTAACTGATTTCTATACAACCTGGAATCTAAAATCCTTTCCACCACAAATTCTTCCTGACCATCGACTAGCACTGGGTCAGGGCAAGGAGAGGAACGTCCAGGAAACGTATTGGGTGTCGCAGCCTTTAGTAGGGATACATGAAAGACAGGGTGGATTCTCATAGTTCTGGGCAGTTGAAGACGACAAGCAACGGCACTTATAATTTTACTGATTTTATAGGGTCCAATGTACTTATGTCCCAACTTAGACGATGGAATCCTTAACTTAAGATTTCTGGTTGACAGCCAGACCAAGTCTCCTACCTTGAAAGCTGGTGCAGGTTTACGAAATTTATCTGCTGCTTTCTTGTACCTTTCTTGAGCCGATTCCAGATTTTCCTTTAGAAGATCCATATTCTTCTGTAAAGACGTGATTCTTTCAGCCACTGCTGGTAAAGGCGTTTCTATGGGAAATCGTGGTAGAATGTTAGGATGATAACCTAGATTAGAGTAAAAAGGAGACTGTTTAGTGGAGGCACTCTGAGAGTTGTTATACGAGAATTCAGCTAATGGAAGTAGATCCACCCAATCATCCTGTAGGTGGCAGATAAAGCAGCGGAGATACTGCTCCAGGGTTTGATTGGTTCGTTCGGTCTGTCCATTAGTCTGGGGATGAAAAGCAGAAGAAAAGTTTACTTTAATGTCCAATGCTGCACAGAAATTTTGCCAAAACCTAGAAGTGAATTGCACCCCTCGATCCGAAATAACCTCATCCGGTACTCCATGTAAGCGAAACACATCTTTAATCATCAAATCTGATGTCTGTTTTGCAGTGGGTAAGCCGACACAAGGGATAAAATGAGCTGCCTTTGTTAGACGGTCAACCACCACTAGAATGGTGTTCTTCCCCTGAGAGGTTGGTAACTCCACAATGAAGTCCATAGAAATGGATCCCCACGGGCGGGACGGGGTGGGAAGAGGCTGTAACAGACCAGTTGGTGAGGAGCGAGGTGTTTTGCATCTTGCACAGACCTCACATGAAGTGACATAATTCAAAACATCCTTCCTGCAAGTGGGCCACCAAAAGAAACGAGAAAGAAATTCCTGTGTCTTTAGAATTCCTCTATGCCCAGCTATCTTGGAATCGTGAATGAGTTGCAATACTCTTAATCTGACTGTTTCAGGAATATACAGACGTTGTCCCTGAATCCACACACCATTCTTAAAGACAAGACTTACGTCCCTTGGGGGTTGTGCCAAAAAGGAATCCGCATGGTATGCTTCCTTGATGTCCTTAAGTAGGTCTTGATTATGAATTACTCCTAGGAATCTAGAGTCAGGAAGAATAGTCTTAGGAGGAGTAATTGGACGTGTCTCTGCTGAGTAAATCCTAGAGAGTGCATCAGCCTTTCCATTGCGCGATCCTGGTCTATAAGAGATGATAAAATTAAATTGGTTTAAGAAAAGATTCCAGCGAGCCTGGCGAGGAGTCAGGCACTTAGCCGACCTGATAAACTCAAGGTTACGATGGTCTGTCAGGACGACTATTTGCTGTGCAGCTCCCTGAAGAAGGTGTCTCCATTCTTTGAAGGCGGCAATAATGGCCAACAACTCTCTATTGCCCACATCGTAGTTCCTCTCAGCCGAAGACAACTGCTGGGAAAAGAAGGCACAGGGATGCAAGACATTCTTCTCACCTGTTCTCTGAGAGAGTATAGCTCCAACGGCACAGTCTGAAGCATCCACCTCTATTATGAAGGCAAGCTCGGGTTGGGATGTACTAGGATAGGTGCAGTGGTAAATTTATCTTTTAGACGGGAAAATGCTTCCTGGGCTTGGGGAGTCCAGGAAAACCTAGACTCTTTCCGGGTAAGTTGAGTGATAGGTGACACTACCTCAGAGAAATTTCTAATGAAACGTCTATAGAAGTTGGCAAACCCGATGAAGCGCTGTACCTCCTTCACATTTCTAGGACTTGGCCAATCCTTGATGGCTTGGGTTTTGCTTCCATCCCTACTAATTCCTTGTGTAGACAGTACATACCCCAGAAATTGAATTTCGGTCCTATGGAATTCACACTTTTCAAGTTTGATGTAAAGATGATTTTGTCTTAGACGTTCCAAGACCATTCTCACATGTCCATGATGTTCCTCTGTGGAGTTAGAAAAAATTAGAATATCATCCAAATAAATTACCACGAATGTATCTAGGAGATCCCTGAAGATGTCATTCACCAAGTGTTGGAAAGTGGCTGGGGCGGTACTCAGACCAAAAGGCATAACTAGATATTCAAAGTGTCCATAGCGTGACCTGAATGCAGTCTTCCATTCATCCCCAGCTCTAATACGGACTAAGTTATAGGCCCCACGAAGATCTAGATTAGAAAAAATTTTGGCATGTCGCACTCTCTCCAATAACTCAGGGATTAAAGGCAATGGATAACGGTTTCTAATAGTAACCTTATTGAGTTCCCTATAGTCTACGCATGGTCTCAGAGATCCATCTTTCTTCTTTACAAAGAAGATGGGTGCACCTGCAGGAGATGAAGAGGGGCGTATGAAGCCCTTGGCTAGATTTTCATCTATGTAATCCTTTAAAGCCTTTAGCTCGGGCCCCGCCAGGGGGTAGATCTTACCAAAAGGTATCTCTGCTCCAGGCAATAATTCAATTGGACAATCATATGGACGGTGAGGAGGAAGCTGGTCAGCGTTCTTCTTGTCACATAAATCCACATAGTCCTGGTATACAGCTGGTAGTTCAGGGACTGACATGATTCCTTTAGGAACAGAGCAAGCTGAAACTTTTGGACTCATCTGTTTCTCTGGAAAGTGTAATTCCTTGGTCTCCCAGTTAATGGTAGGATTCTGAGCCTGCAGCCATGGTAGCCCTAGAATAATGGGAAAGTGGGGAGAAGAGATAAGCATAAAGGACAGTTTCTCTTGATGATCTTTACCCATAAGAACCCTCAAAGGCTCTGTTTCCTGATCCACTGGTCCAGAGGTCAGCAGGGAGCCATCCACAGTTTCCATCTGTACTGGAGTAGCCTTCTTCACTGAACGTATTCCCTGTTTCAGAGCAAAGGAGACATCCATAAAATTTCCACTTGCCCTTGAGTCGATCATAGCAGAGCTAGACACCCAAGCTGAGTCAACCCAGAGTTTGATGGAAAGAAAGCAATGAGAATTGTTTTTCTTACAACTCAGCTGGGACACCGCTGAGGAAACTTGAAAAATGGCAGCGTTTACACAGTCAACGTCCTCAGAGGTAACGGAGTTTAAGTCCGAGAAATCAAGATCTGTTGCTGCAGATCTCTCTGGAGCCTGAGGCTCGGACCTGACAGATCCCCTCTCGCAACACTCACAATGAATGAGTGCTGCAGTAGTCTTACGAGAACGGCTGGGGCAGTTTATAATGAAGTGCCCTGACTTACCACAATAGAAACATAGATTCTCCTTAAAACGATGTTCCTTGCGTGCATCACTAACCCGTCGTTGTAAAGAGTCTACCTGCATGGGTTCAGGTTCAGGTTCCCGTGTAATCCTACTCAAAGGTTCCTTAGCTGGAGAGGAAGGTAGGAAAAGGTTAGTACGATTGCTTTCGAACCATCTCTCTTGCCTGCGTTCAGTCAGACGAGTATCAATACGGATGCAGTAGTTAATAAAGTCACCTAACGCAGTGGGAGGGTCGGCACGAGCAAGTTCATCCTTAATCAGTGGAGATAACCCCTTTCGAAAAATAGATTTTTTGGCGGAACTGTCCCAGGTGGTATCAAGGGCCCATCTCCTGAAATCCAAGGCATATTCAGCTACCGAGTGCTTACCTTGGCGCAAAGCTAACATGGCTGCTTCAGCTGTTGCACCTCGATTGGGGTCATCAAACACCTGCCCCATGGCTGAAATAAAATCATCAAGGTGATTCAAACAATCATCCTCAGTCTCAATCAGAGGTTTGCCCACATTAAAGCCTTGTTGGTAAGCAACATAATTATAGTAAGCACCTTAGATCGTTCAGTGGGAAATTGTGAAGCATGTGCAGAAAAAAAAAGATTGCATTGATTAATAAATCCCCTGAATTTCTCACGTTCACCGCCAAAACGAAAAGGGGGCAACTTGGGAATCCCAGCACTCGGGGCTACGGCAGGAGCCTGGACTCGCCCCTCTAGAACCTCAATCCTGGCTCGCAAATCCTGGGTAGTCTGTCCAACCACTTGCAAATTGTGATTATTGAGGTCCTGTAGATTTGTAAAACGGGTCTTTATATTCTGCAAATCTGCAAGGATATTATCAGTCACTCCGCAAAGTTCCTTTATGCGGGCCTCCATTTTCCAGATCTTTTAAGACAGGATTACTGGAAGAAGAGGAGAGAAAAAAAACAATAGTGTTCACCTGTGGCAACACTGCAGAGAGAAAAAAAAATTAAGGGAACTGCTCACCTGGAATGGTTGTGAGAAGTCACAACCACTATCATCACAGAAAGTTTCAACCAGACATCTGATATCCAGAGTTACAGCAGACAAAAAAGAGAAAAGAAAGGAAAAAAAAAAAACAATAGTGTTTACCTGTGGTAACACTGCAAAAAGAAAAAACTTAAGGGAATTGCTCACCTGGAATGGTTGTGAGAAGTCACAACCACTGTCATCACAGAAAGTACAACCGGACGTCTGATATCCACAGTACAGCAGACACAGCCTTCCAGACCCAGCAGACACTAACGTTTTGGCTTCAGAATCTTGTAATGTATGTAGTACAGTTCATATAGCGTCTTGTGCTTGGGTGCGATGAAAACACAGGAGTCACAGGTTTGATATAGAAAAGTCCTGTATTACTTCATACAAGTTGGCAGAAATAGTCACACAGTTTGCAGACACAGAAACAGGAGACACAGCAGGCCAGAGTAATCCAAGCTCAGCAATCACTCTCCAATACAGATTCAGGATCTTCTTCTCTGTTACCGTAAGTCCATGCAAACGTGGGTCTTTCAAAGAGCAGGGTTCAGAGTCCACAAGTGCTTCAGAGTTCCTCAGTAGGAATAGCTGGAGTACAAGATCCAAGGCTTACAGGAGTCAAGTCACAGGTTCACTGCAGGCTAGATTCTGAAGCACTGATTGCTCAGCTGTGGCTGCTTAAGAAGCAAAGGAGAGAATCAGGGCGGGAACATGCAAGCTGGAAACTCCATTTTGACTGAGGGCAAGATAGCTGCAGCAAGACAGAAAGTAAAATGGCTGACGAACAAACTGAGTTTCAGGAATATATACATAGAACCTTACAGCAGACCTCACTCTAGGCCACACCATACGGGTTTTTCTTCAGAGGTAGTAAGGCTTTATGTAAAACCAAGATGGGGCACCGAAGTGCCAACTATTTACAATTAAAGTTCTGTGCTGCAAGAGTCCTCAGCACGCAGTCCTTGCATATGAACATTTTTCAAGTAAAATCACAATAATACTATATCTTCTCATTACCCAACTGGGGTATTCTATTCAAAATTATGCAAAACATTTATCACTAGTGTTGAGCATTCCGATACCGCAAGTATCGGGTATCGGCCGATATTCGTGTTATCGGAATTCCGATACTTAATTCCGATACTTTTTCAATATCGTATACCGGAATCGGAAGTTCCCATAATTCTTTGAGAGGCAATGTGATTTTAGTCAGCCAATGAGGAATCCTACGAAGTGTGGGCACATCCTGTAATGATGCGGTCATCTTAACTAATGGCATGGCTGTGATTGGCTGCTGAAATGATGTCAGAATGCACTATAAAAGGCGCCGCAGCCATTTTAGCGTCACTGTGCTGTGAACTCAGTTAGGGACAGAACGCTGCTGTGCTGACTCTGAGGGACAGTTAGATATTGCGATTTTGTGTACTACTGTGCTTGAGGCAGGCTAGTTTACCAACCGCTGTGTAAAGCTTCATTTTGCCAGTGTTGTTTTAACAGCTCTGTGCAAGGTGTGTGTGTGACAGTGCAGGTGACGCTGCAGTTTGCTCTGCATCCACCGCTGTTTGTAGGCATCTGCACGTGTCACTGACTCTTTTTTTTTTTTATTTTATTTAGTGGAATTGGTGCAGCTCCATTATATTAGAAAAAAATTAAATCTATTAGTGTGACGTGCTTCCATCCGTATACAATACATTGGTTGCAAACACTATAGAAGTACAGAAAGGAGCTTTTCACAGATAGTGAATAGTTGTGTTTCAGTGTTCACTGCAGTCTGTGAGGTTTTGATTTTTTGAGTGCAGATCACGCTCCAGTTAGTTCTTCAACCACTGCTGGTTGTAGTCTGCTGAGTGTGTGTCACTGCCTCATCCTTCACATTTTTCTCTAATTGGTGCTGCTCCATTTTAGTGGAAAAAAATCTAATCTATTAGTGTGACGCGCTTCCATCCGTATACAATACATTGGTTGCAAACACTATAGAAGTACACAAAGGAGTAGCCTTTCACGGATTGTGGACAGTTGTGTTTCAGTGTTCACTTCAGTCTGTTTTTTACTTTTTTGAGTGCACATCACGCTCCAGTTACTTGTTCAAGCACTGCTGCTTGTACTCTGCTGAGCGTGTCTCAGTGGCTCATCCTTTTATTTATCTCCAATTGGTTCTGCTACATTCCATTTAAAATAAATCTAATCTATTAGTGTGACGCGCTTCCATCCGTATACAATACATTGGTTGCAAACACTATAGAAGTACACAAAGGAGTAGCCTTTCACAGATTGTGAATAGTTGTGTTTCAGTGTTCACTGCAGTCTGTGAGGTATTTTTATTTATTTTTTTTTTAAAATGCAGATCACGCTCCATTTACTTCTTCAACCACCGCTGCGTGTACTCTGCTGAGTGTCTGTCACTGGCTCATCCTTGTCATTTTTCTAAAATTGGTGCTGCTTTATTCTATTTAAAATAATTCAAATCTATTACAGTGACGTGCTTCCATCCGTATACAATACATTGGTTGCAAACAATATAGAAGTACACAAACGGGCCTTTCACAGCTACTGAACATGGGTTTTTAATTTTTAACTAAAATATGTATTTTTTCAAATGACACAAATATAAGTAATGTTGAAGAGGAATAGTCCTACATCCATTGTTTGCACAATATTACAGGTGTACATCATGTCCCTTAATCAACAATGTATTATTATATTTACTTGTATGCTTTTATTTAAAAGCCAAGAACACAGAAGGATAACCTTCGCACTGCAGCTGTTGTCAAAGTTCAACCCACATTATGCACTTCCAACATTGCAGCATTTGAGGCATGATGTGAGTTGGATTGGTCAAAGTTATGGAGTGAGAAGGTTCACCATCAGTACCCTATAGCATAAGTATGTTTTGTGTTAGCATTTGTGTTAGACATGTGGATATCTGCCATAATATGTCACAATTATTTAGTTACAGATTTGTTACCAACACTAATCATTGAATGGTTTTAAATTTGACGTTTCACTTGTTTACAGCTTAGAAATAAGGGTGTAGCCTGATATCTATGTGTAGCACTAGCCACTTTAACATGTCATGTTTTTTTCAACATGTGTAGCTAGGTAGCAGTAATTTTTGCCGGACACACAGCAGGGGAACAGCAGGCGTTACTGAACCCCACTATCACTATAGCTTGTGTATTGGTCTGTGGACACGACACTTCTGAGCAGCAACTGGCAGTGTTGTAGCCCAGGGAGTATAGCTCAGGTGGTAGAAAGATGAACATAACAGGAGACATGGAAAACGTTGCCAACCAGTTAGTTAATCTGAAACCGGACAGGCAAATTCAGGCGAGATCCATGCCTAGTTCATTTTCAGAAAAGTAAGCCGTTCTACATTATCGTAGGATAGTCGCATGCAACGGTCTGTTAGTACACCACCTGCAGCAGTAAAGACGCGCTCCGATAATACACTGGCAGCAGATCAAGCCAGCACCTCCAATGCATACTGGCTAAGCTCTGGCCATGTATCCAGCTTAGAGACACAAAACTTGAATGGGGAAGAGCCATCTGGGAGTACACTGAGAGGGCAAGACATGTAGTCTGTCACCATCTTACGGAAATGTTGCCTCCTGCTGACTGGAGCCGTCTCGGATGGTGTAGACATTGGTGGCGCTGCCACAAAACTTCGACACATTTGGAACATACTGTTCTTGCCCTGTGCAGAGGCGCTGCTTGTGCTCCCTCTTGTTGCAGAGCTGTCTCCACTGCCTCGACGCACAGAGCTGCTTTGTAAATCAGTAGCAGCAGCAGTGCTCTCGGCTGGAATGGAGAACATTATGGATTGCACCAGTGTGTCTTGGTACTTCCGCATTTTACGCTCCCGGTTCAACGGTGTGATGAGGCTTTGTAAGTTGTCCCGGTAGCGAGGGTCTAGGAGGGTGTACACCCAATAATCAGACGTGGTGTGAATGTGTTCGATGCGGCGGTCGTTTCTCAGCCACTGCAGCATGAAATCAACCATGTGCTGCAGACTCCCAACTGGCCAAGAAACGTTGTCCCCTGCAAGAGGCGTCATCTCCGCCTGCTGTGCATCACCCCACCCTTGGTCTACATACTGACTAGAGCATTGTCTACCTCCCTCTGGAGCGATGTCTTCCTCCTCCATTGACTCCTCCTCATCCTCCTCACAAAGTCCTTCAAATACATATAAATTTACAAAATTTAAAACTCAAAATTTAAAAACTTTGTATCATAATTCTGTAACATCAGTTTATGGAAACACAATAGCATTACAAAAGGATAGACAAAAAATGTACATTATGTGCTTTGTAAATACATTAAAAGTTTGTAATGGTTATGAAAATATAGACAGCGACTCTGGAGGTTCAATTGTTGATACAGCATGGTACTTTGAAAGTCCTCCAGCCCTTTGTGAGGAACCACGTTGCGCTGACTGTCCAGAAGGTGATGGAATTTGTGACTCCTCATCCTCCACCTCTTCCAAAACCTCATGCCTTAGTGCTTGCAGTGTTTTTTGAAGCAGGCAGATAAGGGGGACAGTCAGGCTGACTAGTGCATCATCTGCACTCGCCATCCGCGTTGACTCATCAAACGCACGCAAAACGTGGCAGATATCCTTCATAGAGTTATTCGCCACTCATTACACTGGCAGTGGCTGCCCATTCATTATAGGATCCAATTCTAATTACTGGTTCTCACCAACAAAGCTCTCCACAGCGCAGCACCCCCCTACATCTCCTCCCTTATTTATATTTATCGGCCTAACCGACTGCTGCACTCTGCAAACGACCTTCGACTAACCTCTGCACTAATCCGTACCTCCCACTCCCAACTCCAAGACTTCACCCGCGCTGCGCCAATCCTCTGGAATGCTCTACCCCAAGAAATTAGGACTATCCGCAATTTGGATGGTTTCAGGCGCTCCCTCAAAACACATTTGTTCACAGTGGCCTATCACATTCACTAATCAAAGTCATTCTATGTGTAATTCTGTGTGTGTAGCCCATTCACTATCTCCATGCATCCCTCACTTCCTTAAAATGGCTGGACCATCATTGTAAAAACACCATTGTATATAAACACCTGTACTTTGTATCTCCCCCACCTCATTGTAGATTGTAAGCTTTAACCAGCAGGGGCGGCTGATTTTGCTTTAATTATTGTATTGTTAACGTTGTTACTTATGACTTGTGTTTTGAAACTGTTAAACTGTAAAGCACTGCGGAATATTATGGGCTATATAAATAAATAATATTATTATTCTTATTATAGAGGCCCACTCAGTAGTGGTGAAGTGTGAACGGCGCAAATTGCGAGTTGACTGCGCCTGATGCAGCTGATACTCCATTACTGTTGGCTGCTGCTCACACAACCGCTCCAACATATGTAACGAGGAATTCCACCTGGTGGGTACGTCACATATGATGCGATGTTCATGAAGGTGAAATCTGCGTTGCAGAGCTGCAATCAGCGATCTGGCCATGCTGGAACGTCGCAAGTGAGCGCACTCTAGGCGGACCTTGTGCAGCAGTGCATCAAGATCCGGATAGTCCCTCAAAAAACTCTGCACGACCAAGTTGAGCACATATGACAGACATGGTATGTGAGTGAGGTTGCCAAGGCCCAGAGCTGACACCAGATTTCGGCCATTGTCACACACTACCAAGCCTGCCTGTAGATTCTCTTCCAAAAACCACACGTCGCTCTCCTGCTTTATGGCATTACAGAGCTCCTGCGCTGTGTGGCTAAGATTCCCCATGGAAATTAATTTCAGGATGGCCTGTTGACATTTGGACACGGCTGTGCTCATATCGGTCGCAACAGGTAAACGTTCACGGGTCCATGTGGAGGTAGACCGTGACGGCTCCTGCAGCGATGATTCTGAGGAACTGGAATAGGAGGAGGAATCAATGTGTACAGACTTGATTCCTGCAATCCTTGGAGTTGGCAGAACACGTACAGCGCCACTCGCAAGATCAGTACCCGGCTGCACAACATTGACCCAATGGGCAGTGAGGGAAAGGTATTGTCCCTGGCCATGGGTGTTAGAACCCTCTTGTTAGGTTTTGTTTCAGTTTGCTGGTCACATGACCTTTTTTCCCTATTTAGTCTGGCTCCGGCCTTCTGGCTTTGCTTGACTTCATTGTATTATCTACTGTTAAGCTAGCCGGGTGCTTAGGTGCCTTAATCTGTCAGTTTTGCTTGATGTTAGGATCACAAAGTATTTATTTTTCTGTTTAATTATCCATGCTACAATTTATGTTAGGAGGTGTCCACCTTTTCTCACAGTCCCTAGATCTTGTAGGGATTACTCCCTCGCAACTATAGGTCTTCGTTCACACTAGATGAGGACTTTAGCGGGTCTGGTCGCAGGATCAGGTTCCCCGTTACATCGTAGGGATTCAGCTTAGTTGTATTGTAGGGACAGAATTCCCTTCTTTCCTTACTGGTTGTAGCAGATCATAACAATGGGTACTGGTCCACGCATCGGTGGTCAGGTGGACCTTGCTACTGAGGGCTTTTAGTAGCGCATGTTTAATTTTTCCCTCAACATGCTTTTGCAGACCAGGGACGGCTTGCCTGCTGAAATGAAATCGGCTTGGCACATTGTATTGTGGGATTGACAATGATATTCAGTTACGGAAACTGTCTGTCTCCACCAGCCTGAATCACAGCATTTCAAGGGACAGGAGTTTTGCAATGCCAGCATTCAGAGCCTGTGCTCGTGCATGGTTTGCGGAGTATGGCCGTCTTTTATCCCATGCCTGTGCTACCGATGGCTGTTTTGTGGCCTGGGAGTGTGAGGATGACAGGGAACTTGCTGCTGTGTGTGGAATAACAGTTTGTCTCTGGACAACAGTGGCCGAGGTTCTTCCATGGCGATCCTGTGAGGAAGCAGAACCAGCTGTGTGTGAGCTCGATGAAGAGGCTTCAACACAACCTGAAGATGTAGGTGCTGCTGTAGGTTGGCCTACATCTCTAGTGTGTCTTTGTAACTCAACTACGTGCTTTGTCCGCACATGTTTCCACATATTTGTGGTATTGAGGTGACTGACACTTTTAGCTATTTTTAATTTTTGATTACACAGCTTGCATTTCACATAGCAAATATCATGTGCAAGTGTGTGAAAAAAGGACCACGCAGTGCAAGTCCTGGGAGCGCACGTTTTGACTTTTGGAAGACAACTGCTCCGAACAGGTGCCAAACTGGAGGCTACAGGCAACCGAGTCTGCAGCCTAACTCTCCCTCCTGTTTGTACCGTTGGGGCAATGTCTTCCTCTATCTTCCTTCTATCACTAACCATTTCTCTAGGCCTCTCCCAGCTTTCAACCAAAGTACTGGTTCTCACCCACAAAGCTCTCCACAGTGCAGCACCCCTCCTACATCTCCTCCCTCATTTCTATCTATCGGCCTAACCGACTGCTGCGCTCTGCAAACGACTTTCGACTAACCTCTGCACTAATACGTACCTCCCACTCCCGACTCCAAGACTTCTCCTGCTCTACGCCAATCCTCTGGAATGCTGTACCCCAAGAAATTAGGACTATCCACAATTTGCATGGTTTCAGGCGCTCCCTCAAAACACATTTGTTCAGAGCGGCCTATCACATTCACTAATCAAAGTCATTCTATGTATTCTGTGTAAGTGTGTGTGTGTCTCTAGCCCATTCACTATCTCCATCCCTCAGTCCCTTAAGATGGCTAGAACATCATTGTAAATGCACCATTGTATATAAACACCTATACTTTGTATCTCCCCCATCTCATTGTACATTGTAAGCTGTCACGAGCAGGGGCGACTTATTTAGCTTAAATTATTGTATTGTTAACGTTGTTACTTATGACTTGTGTTCTGAAACTGCTAAACTGTAAAGCGCTGCGGAATATGATGGCGCTATATAAATAAATATTATTATTATTCCTCTGAGCTGCTCCCACCACCTTCCTGTTCTTCATGCCATGTTGGGTATTGGACCTCATCATCTCCACTACCCTCTTCCAACACCTGCTGTTGGGTGGTCTGGCCAGCACCATGCTCAACAGAAACTGGCACCTGGGTCTCATCATCATCAGATGCGTTCTGCGGTGTGCTGACCATCGGCACTGTCTCACCCGCCTCTTCAGATTCAGAGAGACACAGCTGTTGCGCATCACTGCATACTCCCTCTTCACATTACAGAATGCTGCTTGGCTGGGCCCCTGTTTGCAAGCCAATAGATTCTGAGAACAGAAGCAGACACTCAGCTGGCTCCTGTACAGAACTCTCTGACTGCCTGGGCAATTTGCCAGGCGGTGAAGAGACAGATGGTTGCCCAACAGTGCTGTGGTCCTGAGAGGAGGTGGAAGCAATTGAAGTCGATGCATTGGCTGACATCCAAACAACAACGGCTTCAATTTGTTCTTCCCGCAGCAGGGGGGTACTCCGAGCTCCTACAAAAGTGCGCATAAAGGAACGCTCACGGGGAAAACTGGTGGATGCTGTGTCACTGGGGGCCGCAGCAGCCACAGAATCCCCACGTCCTCTCCCTGAAGAAACTCCACGACCACGTGCCTTACTCCCTGCCTTCTTCATCTTGGTAGATTGATAAAGAAAGTCTGAAAAGTTATAAGGTCTAAGTGTGGTTATTCCGCAGAGACTGCAGTGAACACTGCACACAACTGTTCACTACCCAATGCGTCTCAGCAGGAAGGCAGTCTGTGCGTCAAAACAAAGGCACAAGCATACATCCATGTACCCTGTTTATAAAGCTATATAAAAAAAAATATGTAGTAGTGACGCACACTTTATTGAGGTACAGTATTACATCGCCATTCACCATCTGTGGCTATGCAGTGTCATCTATATATACCTTATCTATCTGTTGTCATGCTTCCAAGTCGACAGTCAGCCATAAATAGCAATTTTCACTATGCACTATGCACTTTTTAAAGGTTATGTTTGTTAATAAAAATGATTATTGCCACATATTATGAGTATTACATGATGGAAATTGTATAATTTTGTATAAAATATTTAGTGACATTATTCAGCAAATGGAACATTTTAGTAATATCACAGATAACTTGTAATGCTGATGATGTTTTGAAGTCAGACATTCATTGTCTATACAATAAAAATGGTGTACATACTGTTACTTATCCATCATTAATGGATTCAGATATGTACTTGTATGCTTTTATGTACAACCGTATAGCAGATTCCTTAACTAATTTATTTTGTGGTTTGCATTGCTGTTCAACATGTTAATGTATGTGTTTATGTTTGTCAATTCTTTATTTATCTAGATATTAGTTTAAATGAAATCATCATCTTATGGTAGTAAAGGTTATCTTTCTCTTGTTTGAAGTATAGACATTTAAAATTGACAGGTAACAAGGAAATTACTTGATCTAGTATTTAAACATCCTCCTTGACCCTGGGCTCCAACACCGCCAGTTGTTGCTCGGAAGTGCTGTTAGCACAGTCAACACTTGCTCCTGTGTTACTGGGGTTCAGTAACGTCAGCTGGTCCTCGGTTGTGCCATTGGCTCTTTTCTCTCTGCTGCCCCTCCGGGTTCCAGCACAGTCAGCTGGTCCTCGTTACTTGCATTGGCTCTTGTACCTTCTGCTACCCGTCCGGGTTCCAGTACCGTCAACTGGTTCTCCGCAGTGCCTTTGGCCTAGGTGCCTCCATCTCGGTATCCGAGTTCCAGCAACGTCTGCTGGTCCTTGGTAGTGCTTTGGAACACAGGTACCTCCTGCTTAGTAACCGTGTCCCAGTAACGTCAGCTGGTCCTCGGTTGTGCCATTGGCTCTTTTCCTTCTGCTGCCCCTCCGGGTTCCAGCACAGTCAGCTGGTCCTCGTTACTTGCATTGGCTCTTGTACCTTCTGCTACCCGTCCGGGTTCCAGTACCGTCAACTGGTTCTCCGCAGTGCCTTTGGCCTAGGTGCCTCCATCTCGGTATCCGAGTTCCAGCAACGTCTGCTGGTCCTTGGTAGTGCTTTGGAGCACAGGTACCTCCTGCTTAGTAACCGTGTCCCAGTAACATCAGCTGGTACAAGATTGTGCTACAAATACAAGATACGGAACAAGAGACACAAGAACAATAAGCAGAAGATCTAAAAGCAGAAGAACATGAAGTATAAGACCAAAATGAAGAGCAAAATATATGCTCTAAATTCTAAGCAGAAGAAGACTAAGCAGTGTATGGGGGTGAGTCCGTTCCTCCTCGTGGTGCCCCTGGAAAATGCCTGCTGCTGCAGGCTAAACTGAACACGGACAAATACTGTTGTAATTTAAATCTTTTGTGACAGCAAGAACGGAAGGATGAAAAATTCATACTTTGACAGATTACAAGTACAGGATTCTCTGTCACAAATAAGAATATGATGAAGAAGATGAAGCAGAATATGAATAAGAATAATAGTTTAATAAGAAGAATATGAGTAATGTTAACAAAGTTGAATAGCAAGAAGTTTAAGAAGAAGATAAAGAAGGTGAAGATGAAGAATAATTTGATGAAAAAGATGATGCTGCAGAAGATTATGAAGGAGAAAGTGTGTGAAAAGTTAAAAAGGTTAAGATGAAGAGCATGGAAGTTGTGTAATATACATATTTGCCAAAATATAAAAAACGTTAACATTGTCAATTTCTTCGTCAATCCGAACATCTTTAAAAAAAAATATATTTATGCTATTCCATTTGATTGGGTTAAACATCTATGCCTTTAATGTCTCCTCAACCTTCCCCAATACATTCTACATTACTCTTTCTTGTTTTCCTTCATGTACAATTAACCAACAAGGCAAGAATGGGTTTTTTTTAATTTCGATATTTTGTTCCCATAGACTTACATGGGACTTCCGGTATCGGTATCGGGTATCGCCGATATTTTAGTGATATCGGCGATACCATTCCGATTCCGATACTTTAGGATATCGGAAAGTATCGCTCAACTCTATTTATCACAATATTAATAAAGTGCAAATTCTTCAACTTTATACAGCTGCAGTAAACCCTGTCTGGGTCCTACTGTTTTTCTTCTCTTTTGCAGATATCAATGACGTCTTCCACTCCTGGGGCTGGAAGCACGCGGTGCGCTCTGGAACACATTACAAACAGATCATGTCCTGCTACTTGCGTTTGAGTAGCCACAGTCCTGGTCGCATTTGAGCGATCCGCTTGGGACCCCACGGGTGCCTCGTTCAGGTATTGGTCTTCATTGAGGACGCAGGCTTGTGCTGTGATCTAACTGAGGACGCACCATCCGGTTGCGTTGCAGAATAGGTCGCAGTGTACGATGCAGGTGCACGGTCTGGCGCTGATGCGACTGGAGCCTGGGATGTTGAGTTATGGGGTGTGTTGCCGAATGCAGGGACGGGGTCGCTGACACGGGTGACGTTTAAGGCATACCACCCTTTAAGACCACAGTGACGCGTATAGGTGACTATATCCCCATTAATGAGATCCCTTTCCGGGTGTCCCACGGGCAGATGAGATTCTACATCCCTGCGGCTGACAAATACCCCTTGGTACAGGCCTGGCTCATGGATAAAACCCCAGCCTTTGCGGAGTTTGAAGATACTAACGCACCCCTGGCGCCGCGGTTCCCGGAGCGTACCTTTGTCTCTCCTGACGCTTTCTTTATCAGCGAGAAACTCCTCCAGGTACCTCTGACGGAACTGCTGCACCTCTCTTTGCTCCTGCTGCTGCCGCTGTTCGTGTTCACGGCGTCGCAATTCATTCTCCACCTGGGCGGCGTATTCCACGTCGTCCAGGTATTCCATTTCCTCCCAGTCGACCTCCATCATGGACGGCTGGGTCCCCTCCAGCGTCCCTACCGGGGATCGGCATTCCGCTGCGGCCTCCAGGCCTGGCTGGTACTCCGGAACGGGCAGGGCCTCCTCAGCCTCCTTCTCTCCCGCTGCTTCATCGGTGGAGTCGGGATCAGCACTTTTGGAGGCGGCCTCCGGTTTCTCATCAGCCGCTGGCACTGGTGACACAGGTAATGGTTGCGCTCCTGGAGGGGAGAGCGCTGCGTCCCACAGCAGCCGCTGTTTCCGGGCATGCCATCTTTGCTCTATCTCCTCCATTTCTTTACGGTGTTGGGCCAGGTCCCTTAACACCGCATCCACCTCCTCCAGTTTCTTCATGGTTTGGTCGGTCTCCCGACCTGGGGACGGCTCCGGCACAGGCAGTAGCTCTTCAGGGGAACGGGGCCTGCGCGCCACCGCTCCTCCACACAGCGTCTCCTGTCCTTCCGCCATCTCTCTCCAGGCCAGACTGTCTTCTCCATCAGGAACGATCTGGTCTCTTCCGTGGAGGCGGGACTTGCGCTTCCTCTTCTTGGCGTAGAGAATGAAGAGGAGGCGGATCTCCCTTGCAGTGGGGCAGGCTCTTGTATTGTAATAACATTTAGAGGGGGCGCCCATTGCTTTCGCGTCACAAGGGGGGGTACGTCCACGAAGGCACACCCTTCTTCACCAGCGCCTCAGGGCGCGAATATGGCGGCAAAATGGCGGAAAATGGCGCCAAAAATCACAAAAATTGCACACAGTCTTTTCTGCACAAAACAGTCCATTTAGGCACACAGGACTCACATCCAGTAAGCTTCGTATCCTGTTCGTGACGCCAAAGATGAGTCGCACACGGTACCAGGGTTATGGGATACTCGGCACCGAACCCATGGAAGTCTATGGGGGATGTCACTGGCAGCAGAGCTCGGTCCGTGGCCCTGGGCGCTCATACAATGGGGGAATATTTACAGGGGATTGTAGTAATAGTTTGTGACGCCACCTGTGGTTTCTGATTAATTTGACCAGCGCTGCAAGATGAATCTTCTGAGGGGATGTTATTAGGCAGCTAGATGTTAAGTCCCCCACAGGTGGGACTGGTCCCTCAAAGTCAATGGTGTTGCAGATAATAAGTCAGTCACACACAAGTTGTTCTATTTCCATACCTTTACTGTTGAAGGTTGCAGGTATTTCCCGGGAAGCTGGTCAGGGTGGAGAATGCACATTCAGGTAATCGCTGAGTGAGTTTAAGGCCTCCTTTCCCTTTAAAGTGTGAGTTTCCAACCTGCGTGAAGCGAAGTTCAACTCTATGTATAAGGGCTACCTTCTGTGACTTGAAGTCCAGCAAGGATTCCGGTGTTTCTCTCACTAGCCGTAAAGGTTCTAGCAATACTTCGGACCCCGGTGTCCGGTTAGTCGAGTGAAGGTGGTCTGTCACCGAAGTCACTCCTTTCTTGGGTAACCACTTGCCCGTCGCCTCACTCTTACCCTTAACATAAGCACGGGTAGCAGTAGGTGTAGTTGTCAGCTTTCTTTCTCTCCAGCTCACTGACTGTTCTCAGTTAACTCGATGTTCCGCAAACTGTAGTCCCCTTCCTTCTTTCCTTCAAAGACTCTGTCCAGAGCAGCTCTCAGGACATTCCGTCAGACTGAATACACGCTTGCTCCGAGAGTCACTTTCCACATTCATGGGATACTAGCAGTCTGTCTGTTCTGAGATATCAGCTTGCAATCTTTCCTTCCCTGTCTTCTGTCTCTCCTCTCTCTAGCTCAGACTGAGCTCTGACAGGAATCCTCTCACTCTGGTGTCCTGAGGAGAACTAATCTGTCTGAGGTACAACCAACAACTAGAATAGCTGTCTGGCTAGAATGCCCACTGCTGCATTTCTCCACGCCCCTAAATACCTGAATCTAAGGGGCTCCCTCTGGTGGCTCCTGGGAAATGTGAAGTGTGAATGAATATCAGGTTTTGCAATTACCTTACTGCACATTCTCCTGGGAACATGTGTACCAAGCGCAGCTTGGCCACACATGGCCGCTTGGGAAAATTAGATGCCCATCCCTGGATTAAAGGGTTTCTCCAGCATCATTTTTTTATACATTGGAAAGTGAGTGGTGCTGATATTGTGTGTAAAACCATACTTACCAAGACATGTCCATGGTGGCTGCCATTCATGCATCTGTCCTGTCAGGTATCTGTAGACTATGTCTACAACGCTGTTCGCCTCCCAATGCTGAAGTAAGCAGTGCTGAACAAACACGGTCAGTATTCGCTGTGGGTTGGGTGCTGCGTACATCATCCAACCCACAGCGTCCAGACTTTACAGCATAGTGGATGGGATTTCATGAACTCTCATGTCCACTATGTGTGCACAGATGCCTGCGGATCACCTGTGTATATGCACATGTGGCGCGTCTTTACAGACCGCAGCATGTCTATTTATCTTGTGGAGACGCTCAGTTTCCTCAAGATAAGTGTCCCCATACAATGTATAGGACGCGGTGATTCCGCAGGGTTCAGTGATCACATGAGGAATCGCCTGTGTTCAGAAGCCGGCAGCACTTTGGACGGAGCGAACATGTGCTGCATCCAAAGCGCTGCCTAATACCAAACGTCTACACATACCGGTAAAGTGATCCTGACCGCTGATACCTGCTGTGTGACCCATGGGGAGCCTGTGTCCGGCATCGGCTGTACAATCTCAGCCAGGTATGTTTGTCTCTGAAACGCTGCAGCGTCACAGAGAAAAACATATCTGACTTCTCCCCTTCTGCTGCCAATGACTGGTCTGCTGCTGGACATGCACGCAGGAAGAAAACTGTCCCTCAGTGGGAGAGGATGGGGAGAAGCCACCAGGGACCCACTTGTGTGACTAGTCACCTGTGTGGCCTTAGTCCTTGGCGACTTTTAAAGCATGTTTTACCCTGAAACGCAGCGGCATTTCAGAGTGGAATACACCTGGCTGAGATCATACTGCCAATGAATGATACATGCGACCTGTGGATCGAGCAGCGTGGATCAGCCATCAGATTCCCTTTACAATCCCATGGGTTCCATTAATGTCACATGGTTGACTATTATCCTTATGCCTTTGAGGAGAACTATAACTCCCAGCATGTACAGCAGCTCCTGTGGCATGCTGGGAGTTATAGTTCACCAAAGAAGTGGTGATTTTCTTGGGTTAGTGGTGTGGGAGCAGAGTAGACACAGCTTTTTTTACTTCTTAAGTCTATTAATGCTTACCTCTTAGCTTCTTTGTTCCTAGGTAGAACTCCGTGCTCTCTGGGCTTCTGCTCCCTGCACTCAGATAATCAGACGCTGGTAAATTCCTTCTGACCCTGCTGCCTCGTGCTGGACAGGAGGAAGTGGGTGGTCTGGAGCTGCAGTGAGAAGCAGGACAGGAGAAGTGAGGAGGCAGGGCAGGGGGGGGGGAGGCTCTCTGTGCTGTTCTGTAAGCTCAACTCCTATGCTGACTACAGGCTGGAGCTAGTACAGAAGAGCAGTGGAGGGATTTTGACGCCCTCTCTGCATAGCAGCTGACTGCCGCCTGAGGCAACAGGCTCAAGTTGCCTCATTATAGGTGCGCCCCTGGGTATAGTACAATGCCAAATACTTTACTTCTTACATTACATGACTGATATCTATTTTAAATTCTACAATAGCTCAAAAACCAGACAGTATATTCCTCCATACAGTATTATGGCCACCACATAGTGCACCATAAAGAATAATGAGCCCCATATATTGCTCCATACAGAATAATTGGTCCCATATACTGTTCCATACAGTATATGATGAGCTCCACATAATGCTACAGTATATGATGGTCCCCATATAATGTGCCATACAGTATAGGACGGTCCCCATAGAGTATAATGAGCCCCACATATTGCTCCATACAGTATAATGAGTCACATATAAAGCTCCATACAGTATATGATGGGCCCCGTATATTGTTCCATACAGAATGGGCTCCATATAATTCTCCATACAGAATAGGCCCCATATGTGCTCCATATGATGCTCCATACCCTATATGATGCCCCATAAATAATGAACCCTATATGATGCTCCAATATATGTTGGGCACCATGGATGATGCTCCAGTGTATGATGGGCCTATATAATGCTCCATATATAATGGGCCCCATATGATGCTCCAGTGTATAATGGGCCCCATATATGATGCTCCAGTGTATGATGGGCCCCATTTATAATGCTCCAGTGTATGATGGGCCCCATGGATGATGTCCAGTGTATGATGGGCCAATATAATGCTCCATATATAATGTGCCCCATTTATAATGCTCCAGAGTACAGGTCCTTCTCAAAAAATTAGCATA
>JARQOD010000009.1:6701598-6782941 GCA_033576555.1 Oophaga sylvatica
GTGGCTGACCTCCAAAGGGGGGGGCAGTCAATAATTTCCCTATTTTTTTTTTTGTTGCAGAAGTTAAATAGAAAGTTAAAGTTTAGAACCGTTGTAGTGTCAACTTTTTTACAAAGGCCCAAATACATCAATGAAAACAAAAACGAAAACACCGCAAAAAACTAAAAAACATTATAAAAACACTTCTTGTTAAATTAGAAACAAAATTAAAAAAATACACAATAGAAAACACACCCATTATATCTGGGCATCTTGAGCTTGAGTTACTCCCTGACCATCATTAATATTAATCCCTGATCCCAATTACTGCAATCATTATCCTTCTCTCCATTATTTTTCCTTCCACCCATAACTCCCACCTCCCCAAACACACCCCTCATTTTGCCTTATCCCCATTACTCCCCTCCCCACATCTCACCCATCATTAGCCCTTCTCCCATATTGGTCAAATAATTGAAAGAACACAAATGCATTTTTAAAATAAACATTTTTTTATTAACAGAAAGTTAAAAAAAGGCAAAACAAAACATTCTCAAAAGCAAACTATATCTGATGCTGCCAACTCACTGCACCAGGCCCGTTAAAGTAATGGCAGTACTTGTCTCGGCCGGCCTTCGCATCGTCCTTGCTCCTGCCTTGATTGACAGGTTGAAGGCCTGCAATAGCGGGATCATTCTCACGCCATTCTCCGAGCACCATGTCACCATTGCTGTCAGAGTCCATGAAGCCTGGCGGACTGTAAGTACCAGCATCGCGTTTTCGAAGAAAATTGTGCAGCACGCAACAGGCCAACACCACAGAGTCTATAGATTCCAGCTTAATGTTGATTGGAGTGTGGAAAACCCTGAAGCGGTTGGCCATTATGCCGAAGGCATTTTCAACAACGCGCCGTGCCCTAGACAGTCTGTAATTAAAAATCCGCCTTTCCCCTGTCAAAGTCTTTTGTGGGTACGGTTTAACAAGATGCGCATGAAGGGGGAAGGCTTCATCGCCCACAAAAACAAAGTTAAGGTTGGCGGTGGTGTCCATGTTGGTTGGCAAGTGCAATTTATTATTATTCAACCGTTCACCAAAAGTAGTGTGCTCCAAAACGCCACCATCAGAAACCCTTCCGTTCATGCCAACATCAACGTTTATAAATTCATAATTGGCATTAACAAGGGCCATGAGGATCATGCTGAAGTAGCCCTTGTAGTTATAGAAATAGGATCCGCTGTTGGCTGGTTGCGTGATCCGCACATGTTTGCCATCCAAGGCACCACCACAGTTTGGGAACTGCCAAATCCGTTCAAAATCAGAGGCAGTTATTTGCCATTCCGCCACGGATTTTGGAAAAGGCATGTAGCTCCGTAAACTGCGGACGATTGTGTTGCATGTCTCTGGAATTAGTACGCTAAGGAGCGATCGAGAAACAGCAGCAGAAAATTGCAAGTCGTTCATTGAACGTCCGGTTGCCATTAATCGCAGCGTTACTGCCAAACGTTCCTCTGCTGAAACAGCTGCACGCATCCGGGTATCCTGCCTTTCAATGAGTGGCCTCACACATTCCAGTAGGAGCTTGAATGAATCCTCCGACATCCGTAGATAATTTCGGAAATCCTGCGGATTCTTCTCCTGCAACTCCCTCACTAGATGCATGTGGGTGAATTTGGACCAATGCTCCAGCCATTCTCTGGTCCACATGCGACGCTTTTGTTTGGAGCGCCTCTCTTCCACCCGCGCGTCTTCTTGTCGATCTCCCTCCATCAGTAATGCAGCTGCGACAATCACACGCTCCGCGGTGGTCAGATTCATTATGTGCAACCTGTCCGGTAAAGAAGAGAAAAGTTAATTACTATTACTAAAGTGTTTAAAAAAATAAAATAAAGAATAAAAAATACAAAAAATAAAGTAATTGTTTATTGTTAACATTTCAGTTAACATTGAAAAAACAGCTTACAAAAGCCTAAAATGGCGGGGGGTGGGCGCGGCTGTCAAAAGATTGCTAGGTTAGCCAATGTTATGGAGGATCAAATATAAAAAAAAATTACCTCAAAAAGCAACAAAGTTCTTAAAATTGCAGTGGTGGGCGAGGGCAACATGTCTGTATATATATTTGAGGTAAGCAGACAAAAAGAAAAGATGTAACCAAAAAAAGCATCACACAACATCACAAACAATATGTACCTTGCAAGTGAAATCGAAATATCCAGAAGATACAAATGGCAAAGATGAAGCGCTGTAGCGACTCAGACAGGATCGCAAAACCCACACATGATACTATCCTCGCAACAATGCACAAAGAACACTGTTGCGACTCTGACAGGATCGCAAAACCCCCACACACGATACTATCCTCGCAACAACGCACAAAGGACAGAATGTTGGAGTCATCCACAAAGCGCTCTGGAACAATGGATAGGGGTGCAGTTTTCCGTTTTCATCTATTGCTGAGGTGATGTTGTGGCCACCAATCGGAGCTGAAGGGCGTTACTAAAGAAAACCTAGTCCCATCTGCGCCGCTGACATATGAGTCGTCAACGAGGTCGCACATCGTTCATAAAAGGTGTCAAACACAGCGATTCAGGCTCATCAGCGGGACGCCAACGATCAAAATACGACCCAAACCGTTCGTGCACGATCAGCGACATCGCAGCAGGGGCCACATCGCAGCTACA
Organism: Oophaga sylvatica; assembly: GCA_033576555.1. Lineage (NCBI taxonomy): Eukaryota > Metazoa > Chordata > Amphibia > Anura > Dendrobatidae > Oophaga > Oophaga sylvatica. The sequence goes on from JARQOD010000009.1 coordinate 6,704,256, forward strand.
TGTCACACACAGCGACGTCGCTAACGATGTCGCTGCTGCATCATAAAATCGCTGTCGCTTGCGCAATCTCGCTAGCGATCTCGCTTAGTGTGACATACCAATACTCACACAAATTTATTTAAATTCACAGATGGTGGTTGTACACTTGCATAATTTTGTTTAAAATCGCATAGTTCGGCGATAATGTCGGGTGTTGGACACACATTTATCAGTCTTTCATACGTGTCGCAGAAAGATTTTAGCTTGTTTTGCACGACTTTGGTGTGCGCGTAGTGTGCAGACATGTCAAGAAACATTTTGACGTGTTCATCACCCCACACGGGTGTTGGTGTGTAACCTGATCGCTCATCAACCTTCTGCTTCTTACTTACACGACGCCGCGATACCGCGCGTTTCTTTGGTGGTAACGCATCGGCTAAATTGGTAGTCGCTTCTGGTGGGGTGGTATCTGTAGTTTGTGTAGATTGACAAACCAGCATAGTCTTCAGCCTACTACTTCCCGCATTCCCGGGTGTACGTCTGGAGCTGGGGTTTCTTCTTGATCCGCGTCACATCTGCGTGAAAGAGGCCTTGTTCTCACCGGCGCGTTAACTCTTTGCTGTCGATCCAGCGATGATCTGAATTTGCGCGGCTGCAAAACTCGTGATTGAAGATGAAGATTCATTGTGACTAAAGAAAAGATACATGGTGTAGTTAGCCACTAACCGGGCGAAATATAGGAAAAGCTACCTTTACTCTGGTTCAACTCAATATTTGTAAAGCTAATCGCATCAGCTATCCATGAAATCGTTGTATGATTGTTTGTATAAATACACTATAGAGCGGCCTAGATGTATAAACTTACAAGTATGACTCGGGTACTGAGCTTCAGAGACTGGTGAATTAACAGGCATCTCGCTGATCGCTCCCAGACGTATGGGGATATTTTCTTTTTCAAATTGCAGCCTCCTGCACGCTAGTTTAACATCTGTAAATAAAATATTAGTATTAACGACCATATTGAGCGCGAGAATATCTGGAGTCCATCTTGAATAAAAAAGGGTATGGTATTGAGTAGGCCATGCATTGTTACAACTTATCAATGCGTCGTATATAACTAGATAATATTAGCCTTGTATTGTGATGACGGCGACTATTTTAAAGCAGATAGTCCTTTTAACTAGTGTATTACATAAACATAGCGTGATGGATACACATTTATATTATTAAAACAGCTCTAGCTTACGAGCCCTCCATCTAAAATAGAATTAACAGTGTGAATTTTCGTCGCCACCTATATTAATTATTAATATTAATAGTAAGCAAACTAAATTTACCCCTACCACGTGAATATGTACAATTGTTTCAATTATATTTAAGTTTACATAGTTAAAGGTGTTATATGTTTTAATAATTTTGCCGTGTTTTCATAGTCGAGCTATATTTGCTTTAATAATATATTCATGCATGCATCATTTATGTAATACATAGCTTAATAAATGTTTACTCTTGTATAAAGACTTATTCTGTATTACGCATGTTTTGTTTAATAGTGCCATATTTATGCGGTAGGGGTAAATTTAGTTCGCTTACTATTAATATTAATAATTAATATATGTGGCGACGAAAATTCACACCATGTATCTTTTCTTTAGTCACGACGAATCTTCAATCGCGAGTTTTGCAGCCGCGCAATTTCGGATCGTCGCTGGATCAACAGCAAAGAGTTAACGCGCCGGTGAGAACAAGGCCTCTTTCACGCAGCTGTGCCGCAGATCAAGAAGAAACCCCAGCGCCAGACGTACACCCCGGGAATATGGGAAGTAGTAGGCTGAAGACTATGCTGGTGTGTCAATCTACACAAACTACAGATACCACCCCACCAGAAGCGACTACCAATTTAGCTGATGCGTTACCACCAAAGAAACGCGCGGTATCGCGGCGTCGTATAAGTAAGAAGCAGAAGGTTGATGAGCGATCAGGTTACACGCCAACACCCGTGTGGGGTGACGAACACTTCAAAATGTTTCTTGACATGTCTGCACACTACGCGCACACCAAAGTCGTGCAAAACAAGCTAAAATCTTTCTGCGACACATATGAAAGACTGATAAATGTGTGTCCAACACCCGACATTATCGCCGAACTATGTGATTTTAAACAAAATTATGCAAGTGTACAACCACCATCTGTGAATTTAAATAAATTTGTGTGAGTAAGAATGTCTGATTATGAGTTGGAAAAATTAACTAAAATGATCACGCATTACCCCACAGGGGATGTTACATGATCTCACAGCCCACTTACACAACTATGACGATCCTGGAGATGTCAACATTCATGAGCATCCAAATGGTCAAAGCTGCGAGCATCTTGATACACACAAAAAATTCTCATGAGGCCGCCTCTGTAGGTAATACTGTTTGTGATAGCGACGTGACCCTAGATCATTCAGAATTTTTACACCATGACATTCAACATGCTCTGAGCTACAGTGAAAAACATGCAAAATATTTTTAGCTGGTGATGCACATGTCTGTGGGCCACACATAGGGTATTAATTTCCACGGTGTTTTTACCACATCTGTGGGTCGTGCTATAATGATAATGATACAAATAAGGTTACAATCACCACCTACGGACAATTATATTACGCCTTTTTAGCTATAAAGAGCAACCTACAGAACTGAGAGTACGTGTTAACCCTCTGTGTGTGCATGAGTGTCGTGAATTGCTTGAAAATTCTGTAAACAAAACTAGATCATAACCTGTAGACTACACCGACATCATCTACGACAATTTTGCTTTCATTAAAAATACTTTGACGTCGCTAAAGTCAGGGCCTACCCCCGAGAGATTTATTTTTTCCCCTTCTACGGTAAAACTCGACAAAAAATTAATGTCACCCCTTTGCAATACACTTGGTGTAAATTCACAGGCAGAGGAATGCAGACATAGTGATGAAGAACGCTCCCTGACAGGTACCTGGTGCACTATAGCGCTCGAGCTGGCGATAGATAAAGGGTACCGGATCGCCCACATCTATGAAATATGGCATTTCCAAACACCAGCGATGATCTGTTTGTTCCCTACATTAAATTACATCTTAGGGATAAGCAGGAGGCCTTGGGTTATCCTAGCTGGTGCACTGATGAAGCCAAGAAAAAGCCTCTTGAAAAAGAGGGTGTGTGGTTACATCCTAAAAATATAGCCGTCAACCCTGCTAAAAGGCAGATCTCCAAACTTTTCTTAAATTCTTTACAGGCCATGTTTGCTCGGCGTGCTAATCTAGCACGTGTCGGCGTTGTTGGGGCCCAGTTGTGGTTTTTAGGTAACTGTTCCTACACTACTATGACATTTCAATGCTGCAATTTATCGATGATGAAACCGCAACCATTACTGGAAATATGCGGATGGGCACCACACAGTCAAAAAAACACAAACATCTTTATAGCCTGCTTTACAACCGCGAATGCGCGGCTAGAGCTCTATTCTCTGCTGGACAGGCTGCAGGAGAGGTGCCTTTATCACGACACAGATTCAGTTATTTTTGTGCACAGGGAAGGTGAGTGGCAGCCGCTTCTAGGCGATTACCTGGGGGAGTTGACGAGTGAAATACCTGAGGGCACATACATCACAGAGTTTGTTTCTGCAGGGCCCAAAACTTACGGGTACAAGCTCAACACGGGGAAAACTGTCTTAAAAGTGAAGGGAATAACGCTAAATGTTGGTAGCTCTCAATCTATCAATTTTAGCAGTCTGAAAGATCTAGTTCTGGACTACCCCCGTAATTCAGCCGCAGAAACTCAGAAGCGCATCGTCGTACAGCAACAGGGCATTGTGAGAGATAAAAAATATTGGAATATTGAATCTCGTGTCCTACAAAAGACACAGAAGTGTGTTTACACAAAGCGCCGACTATTAGATGAATTCACCACCCTCCCGTTTGGCTATTAGCCGAATATTGTGATGGATACGCGTCTACAACACCCGCTCTCGTGCATTCTAGCGGGGCCGTGTAATTCTGGAAAGAGTTATTTTGTAAAACAATTGTTATATAATATTGAAAGTAATTTTTCTCACAAACCGGATAATATTGTTTGGCTTTATTCATACTGGCAGAAACTATATGATGAAATCTCTCTCTCTTTTCCCCAACACCAGATTTGTGGAGGGTCTGCCGAATACATTCGTAGATGACGAATTATTCCCACCGGACATGGTGAATTTGGCGATTGTTGATAATCTCATTGAGAGTGCTAGCGAAAATTGTGAGATAGAAAAAGCATTTATCAAGTATGTGCACCACAGAAATCTCAGTATTTTCTACCTGGTACAAAACATATTTTGTCAGGGTAAGAAAAGCAGCACCATAAATTTAAACACAAAGTACATGGTGCTTTTAATAATCCTCGAGATAAATTACAAGTTTTAACTCTAGCTCGTCAGATGTACCCTGGAAAAACACGCTTTTTCCTAGAAGCATTTGAGCTATTGCCCCTGAGGATCTACGCTTACGGACGGGATTGTTTCCGCGGCATTGCCCGCTGTCTATGTTCAGATGAAAATCACTTCTAAAAAGTGAATTTTATGCAACGTCGCACATTCCACGCTGTGTGCGTTGTGTTGTAAAGATGTCTGAGAGACTCCGGCGTAACTGGGCTCTCTTAAAAACCCTGGTGAAAGCAACCCCATCCGTCCGGAAATCTATTTTGCGCAATGCGAGCGTGGATTTAATCACAGCCATAGGCGAAATTGCTTTAAACATCTTAAAAGGCAGAATCCCGCTGAAAGAGCGCCAAAAAGGCATACTGAAGAAGTGGCATAAAGCTATAAGAACCATGAGTGATAGATCGCAGTCCATAAAGAAAAAGAAACGGGTACTTAATCAGACCAGTGGATTTATCGGCCCTCTTTTAGGTTTTGCAATACCCATAATAACGAGTCTGCTCGCGGGCAAATAATGGAGCATGCTGAGAAAATGTATCTAGTCCCCAAACAGTAGCTGCTCAAACTAAGACCCCCAACTAGCGAGAGCATACGCGAAACTGTTATTCGCCGGCTTGATGATGAAATTAACTCTGTTCTACAACGCTGTGACAACCCCGATGACGTGAAAATTAAAATGTATAGTTCCGTGCTGGAGCGCTACTTGGTACATACGAAACGCGGCTCGAAAGAATTAACAACTTTAAATTTCGTTAGCACTCCGGATCCTGATCGTCAATAACCGCCAAATACCGTCCCCGATAAAAAAAATCATGAGATCGCTGAAATTGTAAGCCATAAAACCAAAGATATAAAAAGAATGCAGATTTTTACTAAACAGGTTACTCCAGAATAAAAATGTGACAGACTGGAATGATAAGTACGAATTTATTTTCAAAGGCTCTGTAATACCTGAGTCTAACTTACTGGATTTGGTACGTAGCACAACGCAGAGTCACGCTCTGACCGTCAGGAATTTACCTAGGGGCTGGGAATCGTTTATGTGAGCTATGGCCGAACTAAATATACCATTATTAGACAGCATTTAGACGCATTAAAAATGGATGCTGGCGAAGGTGTATCTACACCGATGCGAAAAGAACCACGCACCCCATACAATTCACTCTTTGCACTCCCCGTCATTAGGTACCACATGGGGTAGTCTTCTGCCTAAAAAAAGGTCTCTACCGCTACTACAATCCATGTGGCTCACGATGTAGCCTATGTACTTGTTAAATATTTATTTTGTAGGCTGTGTAATGCTATTTGTTAATTGTACATGTGATACTTTTTATATCATTCTGTACGAATTTTATATGATTGAAATGTCTTTGAAATGTATTTAATGATACTTTTTATATTATTCTGGTGCTAATTTTATATGACTGAAAACACCTTGAGATGTATTTATTTATTACAATGAAATCTTGTAAAGTTTTACAATATCACGTCATTGCTTTTTTAAATACGAATAAAACAATGGGTTTATAGTGAATCATATTGTAACATGGCCATATACATAATATGCCTGTACAATGAGACGGTGGTTATAAGTCTCATCAATTTTAAACATGCCCCGACATGTCCCAACATGTCCCAACATGTCCCAACATGCGCAAACGTGTCCGGCCGTATACATAATATGCCAGTACAATGAGACGGCTGATATAAGTCTCATATAAAACCACATTCTTAGTGCTGGGATTAAAATCCATTTAGCCTGTAAATAGTGTACAAAGATATATGAAAATTCCTATCAAAAAGTTTTGAGGCTTATAAAATCAAGAATCACTTTGATAGAGCTTTCCCAGTCCTGATATAAGTGTAGATACAATGGCAGGCTAAAAAGTCTGTCTTTCACAAAAACTACCTTCAATTAAAATACACTGAATAAAACTATAAGATGAGAGTCATAATTCCAAATGTGTTATACTGTGTGATACTTCAAATAAAATTGCCCTTCAAATAAAATACACGAATATAAAATCAAGAATCAGTTTGATAGAGATTTCCCATTCCTGATACAAGTGTAGATACAATGGCAGGCTAAAAAGTCTGTCTTTCACATACATTTAGTGTTTTCACATACGTATAAAACAATCGTTTTATAGTGAATGATATTGTACAATAAAATCCTTTTAGTCTGTAAATACGCTACTAAGATATAAATTCCTATCAAAAAGTTTTGAGGCTTATAAAATCAAGAATCACTTTGATAGAGCTTTCCCAGATTCACCAGGCTGATCAAATCCACAAGGAGACGGATAAAATGATAGGGTCGTGACGACCTGTCAAATTGAGTTTGACGAGTAATGGCGTACCTATACTACTGAGGTTATAACTCTGGAACGCTTCAATGGATCTTCGTGATTCTGAGAATGTTTTCTCATGACATATTGTACTTCATGATAGCGGTAAATTTTATTCAATATAACTTGCGTTTATTTATGAAAAAAATGGAAATATGGTGAAAATTTTGAAAATTTTGCAATTTTTAAAATTTGAATTTTTATTCCCTTAAAACAGAGAAATATGTCACACAAAATAGTTACTAAATAACATTTCCCACATGTCTACTTTACATCAGCACAATTTTGGAACCAAATTTTTTTTTGTTAGGAAGTTATAAGGGTTAAAAGTTGACCAGCGATTTCTCATTTTTACAACAAAATGTACAAAACCATTTTTTTTAGGGACCACATCACATTTGAAGTCACTTTGAGGGGTCTATATGGCAGAAAATACCCAAATTGATGCCATTCTAAAAACTGCACCCATCAAGGTACTCAAAACCACATTCAAGAAGTTTATAAACCCTTCAGGTGCTTCACAGGAGCTGAAGCAAAGTGGAAGGAAAATATTAACATTTAACTTTTTAGTCACAAAAATGATTTTTACAAACAATTTTTTTATATTCACAAGGGTAAAAGGAGAAAATGGACAGATAAAGTTGTTGTTCAATTTGTCCTGAGTACGCTGATACCCAATATGTGGGAGAAAACTACTGTATGGGCACACGTTGGTGCTCGGATGGAAAGTAGTGATGTTTTGGAATGTAGATTTTGACGGAATGGTCTGCGGGTGTCATGTCGCGTTTTGAGAGTCCCTGATGTGCCTAAACAATGGAAATCCCCACAAGTGACCCGATTTTGGAAACTAGATCCCCAATTAACTTATCTAGATATGTGGGGAGAACTTTGAACCCCAAGTGCTTCACAGAAGTTTATAACGTAGAGCCATAAAAATAAAAAAATCATATTTTTTTCCACAAAAATGATATTTTTGCCCCCAATTTTTATTTTCCCAAGGGTAATATAAGAAATTGGACCCCAAGAGTTAATGTGCAATTTGTCCTCAGTACGCTCATACCCCATATGTGGGGGTAAATCACTGTTTGGGCACAAAGCAGAGCTCGTTTGACTTTTTTAAAGCAGAATTGGCTGGAATTGAGATCAGACGCCATGTCACGTTTGGAGAGCCTCTGATGTGCCAAAACAGTGGAAACCCCCCAATTCTAACTCCAACCCTAACCATAACTCTAACCACTAACCTAACCCTAACACATCCCAAACCCTAATCCTAACCGCAAACCTTACCTTAACACACCCCTAACACACCCGTAACCCTTACCCTAACTGGAAAATGGAAATAAAAATATGTTTTTAATTTTATTATTTTTCCCTAACTAATTGGGTGATAAAGGTGGGTTTGATTTACTATTTACAGCGGGTTTTTATAGCGGGTTTTTATGTTTGGCAGCTGTCACGCTAAAAGACGCTTTTAATTGCAAAAAATAGTTTTTGCATCACCACATTTTGAGAGCTATAATTTTTCCATATTTTGGCCCACAGAGTCATGTGAGGTCTTATTTTTTGCAGGACGAGTTGACGTTTTTATTGGTACCATTTTTTGGCACATGACATTTTTTGATCACTTTTTATTACGAGTTTTGAGAGGCAAAATGAACAAAAGCCAGCAATTCATGAATTTGTTTTGGGGGGGCGTTTATACCGTTCCGCGTGTGGTAAAATAGATAAAGGAGTTTTATTCTTTGGTCAGTACGATTACAATGATACGTCATTTGTATCATTTTTTTATGTTTTGGTGCTTTTATACAATAAAAACAATTTTATATAAAAAATAATTATTTTTGCATCGCTTTATTCTGCGAGCTATAACTTTTTATTTTTTCGCTGATGATGCTGTATGGCGGCTCATTTTTTGTGGGACAAGATGACGTTTTCAGCGGTACCATGTTTATTTATATCCGTCTTTTTGATCACATGTTAAAGCATTGTTTTTTTTGTTTTTTTTAAGGGGTTCACTAAAGCGGTTATCTAGTGGGACAGTTTTATAGGGCGGGTTGTTACGGATGCGGCAATACTAAATATTGTATTTTTATTGTTTTTTTTAATTACATAATAATAATGTGTTTATTGGGAAAATATATTTTTTTAATTATTTATTTAGGGATTTTTTGAAAAATATTTTAACACAAGTTGTTTTTTTTTTACAGTTTTACATTGTTCCCAGGGTGGGACATTACTATATAATGTCAGATCGCTGATCTGACAGTTTACAGAGTACTCTGTCAGATCAGCGATCTGACAGGCAGTGCAGAAGGCTTCTCTCAGCAGGCGCTGAGAAGCCACCTCCCTGCAGGATCCGGAAGGACCCCGCGGCCATCTTGGATCCGGGGTCCTGCAGGGAGGGGGCCCTCGGAACAACGCGATCACATCGTGTTGATCTGAGGGTCTCAGGGAAGCACGCAGGGAGCCTGCGCGATGCTTCCCTATGACACCGGAACACTGTGATCATGTTTCATTGCAGTGCGCTGGGAGCGGTTTGTGACTGCTCCTGGCACATAGTGCCAGGTGTCAGCTGTGATAATCAGCTGACACCCGGCCGCGATCAGCTGCGCTCCCCCCGTGAGCGCAGCTGATCCTTTATGATGTACTACTATCCCATCACATACCTCCCAACTGTCCCGGATTGAGCGGGACAGTCCCGATTCTAACTCTCCCACCCGCTGTCCCGGCCGGGACTCCATGTTTCCCGCAGTGAGAGAAGCCGCCACGCCCTCCATGCACCCCATTCTCGCCCTCCCAGCTCTCCACTTCAGCTTCTCACAGCCAGGAGTCCATTGCTTGCTTTCCTCTTCTGTGCACACAGGACCTGTGATGAGGTCACAGGAGGGGAGGAGTTAGGTGTCACATGGTCAAGCTCTTCGGTGTGTGCAGGTCTCTACTGTGCTGGTTATCATGGTGCTGGATGAGGGTAAGTTTATGTGTGGGGTCAGGAGAGGTTTACAGTGTGGATGTAGCAGAGCCGTGTGTGTACGAGGTGTATGGAGCGGAGCCATGTGTGTACGAGGTGTACGGAGCGGAGCCATGTGTGTACGAGGTGTGCAGAGTGGAGCCTGTGTGTATGAAGTGTACGGAGCGGAGCCATGTGTGTACGAGGTGTACGGTGCAGAGCTGTGTGTGTACGAGGTGTACGGAGCGGAGCCGTGTGTGCGAGGTGTACGGAGCGGAGCCGTGTGTGTACGAGGTGTATGAAGAGGAGCCGTGTGTGCATGAGGTGTACGGAGCGGAGCCGTGTGTGTGCGAGGTGTACTGAGCGGAGCAGTGTGTGTATGAGGTGTAGGGAGTGGAGCCGTGTGTGTACGAAGTGTACGTAGCGGAGCCGTGTGTGTACGAGGTGTACGGAGCGGAGCAGTGTGTGTACGAGGTGTACGGAGCGGAGCAGTGTGTGTACGAGGTGTACGGAGCGGAGCAGTGTGTGTACGAGGTGTACGGAGCGGAGCCGTGTGTCTACGAGGTGTACGGAGTGGAGCCGTGTGTCTACGAGGTGTACGGAGTGGAGCCGTGTGTGTACGAGGTTACGGAGCGGAGCTGTGTGTGTACGAGGTGTACGGAGCGGAGCCGTGTGTGTACGAGGTGTACGGAGCGGAGCCGTGTGTGTATGAGGTGTACGGAGCAGAGCTGTGCATGTACGAGGTGTACGGAGCGGATCAGTGTGTGTACAAGGTGTACGGAGCGGAGCCGTGTGTCTACGAGGTGTACGGATCGGAGCCGTATGTGTACCAGGTGTATGGAGCGGAGCCGTGTGTCTACGAGGTGTATGGAGCGGAGCCTTGTGTGTACCAGGTGTATGGAGCGGAGCCGTGTGTCTACGAGGTGTACGGAGCGGAGCCGTGTGTGTACGAGGTGGCTGTAGTGGTGCTGTGTGTGTCCGGGGCGTACGAAACGGAGCCCTGTGTGTACGAAGTGTATGGAGCTGAGCCGCTCAGCTCCATACACTTCGTACGGGGTGTACAGAGTGCAGCCGCGTGTGTATGGAGCGGAGCCGCATGTGTACGAGGTGTACGGAGTGGAACCGCATGTGTACGAGGTGTATGGTGCAAAGCTGCATGTGTACAAGGTTTACGGAGTGGAGCCATGTGTGTACAAGGTGTACAGAGCGTGGCTGCGTGTGTACGAGGTTTACGGAGTAGAGCCATGTGTGCGCGAGGTGTACAGAGCGGAGCCGCATGTGTGCAAAGTTTACGGACTGAAGCCGTGTGTGTACTGAGTGGAGCCTTGTGTTCTCGAGGTGTACAGAGCGGAGCCGTGTGTGCACGCGAGGTGTACGGAGCGGAGCCGTGTGTGTACGAGGTATACAAAGCGGAGCCGTGTGTGTACGAGGTGTACGGAGCGGAGTCGTGTGTACGAGATGTACGGAGCGAAGCCGTGTGTCCACGAGGTGTACGGAGCGGAGCCGTGTCTGTACGAGGTGTACAGAGCGGAGTCGTGTGTGTACGAGGTGTACGGAGCAGAGTCGTGTGTGTACGAGGTGTACGAAGTGGAGCCGTGTGTCTACGAGGTGTACGGAGCGGAGCCGTGTGTGTACTAGGTGTACGTAGCGGAGCCGTGTGTGTACGAGGTGTACGGAGCGGAGTCCTGTGTGTACAAGGTGTACGGAGCAGAGCCGTGTGTGTATGAGGTGTACGGAGCGGAACCGTGTGTGTACGAGGTGGCTGTAGTGGTGCTGTGTGTGTACGGGGCGTACGAAACGCAGCCCTGTGTGTACGATGTGTATGGAGCTGAGCTGCTCAGCTCCGTACTCTTCGTACACACAGGGCTCCGTGCTTGATCCGTGTGTGTACGGAGCGGAGCAGAGCCGTATGTGTACGGGGTGTACAGAGTGGAGCTGCGTGTGTATGAAGTAAAGCTGCATGTGTACGAGGTGTACGGAGCGGAACCGCATGTGTACGAGGTGTATAGTGCAAATCCACATGTGTACAAGTTTAACTGAGTGGAGCCATGTGTGTACAAGGTGTACAGAGCGTGGCTGCATGTGTACGAGGTTTACGGAGTGGAGCCATGTGTGCGTGAGGTGTACAGAGCGGAACCGCATGTGTACAAGGTTTATGGAGTGAAGCCGTGTGTGTACTGAGTGGAGCCGTGTGTGTGCGAGGTGTACAGAGCGGAGCCGTGTGTGCACACAAGGTGTACGGAGCGGAGCTGTGTGTGCACGAGGCATACAAAGCGGAACAGTGTGTGTACAAGGTGTATGGTGAGGAGCATTCATACCTCCCAACCATCCCAGATCCAGCAGGACAGTCCCGATTTTGAGAGTCTGCCCCCACCGGGAGCTTACTTTTCCCATGGACACAGGAGTACACGGTGGAGCCCCGAGGAGCACTTTAAAATTCGCATGTGACGTTCCACCGGAAGTGATGTGCTAGAAGCTGACAGGAAATTAGGTAATTTCGGGAGGAGATTGTGACGGAACCATGGAAACACTTCAGGGAATGCTTCAGATCCATCACCGTGTTCTCCTCCGACAGCGCAGACAGCGGGATCGCCTTGGACTCGGGGATGTTGGCCATGTGAGCGGATCATGATATGTCCTGCACCGGGAGGCTCAGGTGGGCACTACAATGGGAGCTGGGCTGCTATAGTATCTTTATAGAATCTTTCTTACTTTCTCTCTATTTCTTTCTCTCTCTCTGTTCTTTCTTTCTCTCTCTAATCTTTCTTTTTTCTTTCTCTCTCTCTGTTCTTTCCTCTCTTTCTTTCTCTCTGTTCTTTCTTTCTTTCTCTCTAATCTTTCTTTCCCCTCTTTCTTTACATCTCTCTGTTCTTTCTTTCTTTCTTTCTCTGTTCTTTCTTTCTCTCTCTGTTCTCTTTCTTTCCCATCTTTTTTTCTCTCTCTCTGTTCTTTCTTTCTCTTTCTGTTCTTTCTTTCCCCTCTTTCTTTCTCTCTTTGTTCTCTTTCTTTCCCCTTTTTCTCTCTCCCTCTCTGTTCTTTCTTTCCTCTCTTTCTTTTTTCTCTCTCTCTGTTCTTTCTTTCTTTCCCCTATTTCTTTCTTTCTCTGTTCTTTCTTTCTCCCTCTCTGTTCTTCCTTTTTCTCTCTGTTCTTTTTCTCTCTCTGTTCTCTTTCTTTCCCCTCTTTCTTTCTCTCTCTGTTCTCTTTCTTTCCCCTCTTTCTTTCTTTCTTTCTTTCTTTCTCTCTCTGTTCTTTCTTTCTCTCTCTGTTCTTTCTTTCCCATCTTTCTCTCTATTCTTTCTTTCTTTCCCCCTCTTTCTTTCTTTCTCTCTTTGTTCTTTCTTTACCCTCTTTCTTTTTTTCTCTCTCTGTTCTTTTGTTCTGTCCCCTCTTTCTCTCTCTCTCTCTGTTTCTTTCTTTCTCTCTCTGTTCTTTCTTTCCCATCTTTCTTTCTTTCTCTGTTCTTTCTTTCCCATATTTCTTTCTTTCTCTCTCTCTGTTCTTTCTTTCCCATCTTTCTTTTTTCTCTCTCTCTCTGTTTATTCTTTCTGTCCCTCTTTCTTTCTCTCTGTTTCTTTCTTTCTCTGTTTCTTTCTCTCTAGCTCTCTGTTCTTTCTTTCCCCTCTTTCTTTCTTTCTCTGTTCTTTCTTTCCTCTTTCTTTCTTTTTTTCTTTCTTTCTTTCTTTCTTTCTCTGTTCTTTCGTTCCCCTTTCTTTCTTTCTCTCACTCTCTGTTCTTTCTTTGCTCTCTTTTTTCTCTCTCTGTTCTTTTTTTCTGTACCCTCTTTCTTTCTCTCTGTTCTTTCTTTCCCCTTTCTTTCTTTGTTTCTTTCTTCTCTCTCTCTGATCTCTTTCTCGGTTTTCTTTTTTCTCTCTCTTTGATCTTTCTTTCTTTTCCTCTGTACCAGTCAGTGTGCCCATAATGCCAGCCACTGATCCCATAATGCCTGCCACTGTGCCCTCAGTACCAGTTAGTGTGATCAGCAGTGCTAAATGGGTGTGGTTGAGGCGTGGACATGGGTGTGATTAGTTGTGAAATGGGTGTGGTTGGGGGCATGGCCTAAAATGTGCCACGACGCGCATAGCGCGTCGCAGCCTTTATCCCTCTTTCCTGTCTTAAAAAGTTGGGTGGTATGCATCACTGGACTTAAGGCCCAAGTCACATGGATGGGATAGTACGTCATATGTAGGAAAGGGGCTAAATAGAAAAATACAGCTGAAAAGGAGCAAGACCGCTTAACTGCCCAGGTCTCTGAAAAAATGCACTACAGGATGCAGGTAACCCATATAGCAAAGATGTTGCAAAACACAGGTGCAAAATACTAAATAGACAGCCACTCACCACCTACCCATTCATGGAGGGGGTGTCTGCTTAGTATACATTTGTACAATAGAGGCCTGTATAGGGCTCTGTTCACATGCAGGTAATGCTTAGTGTCTGGTTCACAGCCTACTAATCATGCCCATACTATTCGATTAGGCGGGCTGACTAGCACTGTCTAGATGCATCCCACATGAACACCCCTGTATACAGTACAATACCCAGCGAACTTTTACTTTGCACCTGTGTTTGGCAACATCTTTGCTATGAGACTATAAGGCTGGGTGATATAAAGAAACAAGCAAAATCTAGAACAGAGAGGATAAACAGTAACCCCTCTTTATCAACACACACCAGAGAGGAGTTGATGTTTCTTTCTTTGGAGTCATCTCTGGTGTCTTATATCTTATTCATTACATTCTTTGAAAAGGTTTTCCCTTCTTAGTAATATTTATGTAATGACTTGTAGACAATATAAGTAATACATGTGGATTCAATAATTATTGAAAAAAGATACATTACAAAGTCTCACATTGTATACCCCTGGTTCTGTTATTTCAGCTCTGGGTAGTGTAGACAGTAGAGTTGAGCGATACTTTCCGATATCCTAAAGTATCGGAATCGGAATGGTATCGCCGATATCACTAAAATATCGGCGATACCCGATACCGATACCGGAAGTCCCATGTAAGTCTATGGGAACAAAATATCGCAACTAAAAAAAACCCATTCTTTCCTTGTAAACACTAAATATACACACATAGAATACATATATATATATATACATGTCATTGTGACATATATATATACATATATGTATAGTTTATACACTTCTACATAGTAAAATATCCTCTCATTCAATTGCCGGGTAAAGCCGGCTTCAGTGAAAAGACAGAAGCACCCGACATGAAATGACACTTGGTGTACATAGGGTTAACCATGTCTTTTCATGTCGTTTGCTATCTGATTTGCACAAACAATTAAATCAGACTATGTGTGCAAAATTTCACACCTGTAGGGGTTAATTAAAGGTGTAAATTCGTTGTAAAAAAAACGGACTTTTTTTGCTACGAATTTACACCTTTAATTAACCCCTACAGGTGTGAAATTTTGCACACATAGTCTGATTTAATTGTTTGTGCAAATTAGGCTGGAGTCACACACAACCACAAAAAATCGGTCCGTTTTAGACGGTCGACAATCGGATCAAAATAAAAACCACACATCCTTCTGGCATCCGATTTTCCTTCAAAGATGCGATTTAATCGCAGGGTTGTGTACCTTGTAACATCCGATTTTCATCCGACTTGCGAGATTTTCTCGCAGGCTTGCAAAACTGACATATAATGGATCCAAAAGAATAGTATTTAAATGCCAAAAGAAAGAATAGATATATACACATATATATATATATATATATATGTCATTGTGACATATATATATATACATATATTTATAGTTCTTACACTTCTACATACTGTTATAGCCGCTAATTCAATTGCCGGCTTCAGTGAAATCACAGAAGCCGACATGAAATGATACATTGTTTCCACACATTTAACCATGTAATTTCATGTATTTTTATATATGTTTGAAACATACAATTACATGAGTATATGTGTGCTAAATTTCAGACATGTAGGGGTTAATTAAAGGTGTAAATTCGTTGTAAAAAAAACGGACTTTTTTGCTACGAATTTACACCTTTAATTAACCCCTACAGGTGTGAAATTTTGCACACATAGTCTGATTTAATTGTTTGTGCAAATTAGGCTGGAGTCACACACAACCACAAAAAATCGGTCCGTTTTAGACGGTCGACAATCGGATCAAAATAAAAACATCACACATCCTTCTGGCATCCGATTTTCCTTCAAAGATGCGATTTAATCGCATGTGTGTGTACCTTGTAACATCCGATTTTCATCCGACTTGCGAGATTTTCTCGCAGGCTTGCAAAACTGACATATAATGGATCCAAAAGAATAGTATTTAAATGCCAAAAGAAAGAATAGATATATACACATATATATATATATATATATATATATATATATATATATATATATATATATGTCATTGTGACATATATATATATACATATATTTATAGTTCTTACACTTCTACATACTGTTATAGCCGCTAATTCAATTGCCGGCTTCAGTGAAATCACAGAAGCCGACATGAAATGATACATTGTTTCCACACATTTATCCATGTAATTTCATGTATTTTTATATATGTTTGAAACATACAATTACATGAGTATATGTGTGCTAAATTTCAGACATGTAGGGGTTAATTAAAGGTGTAAATTCGTTAAAAAAAAATGCGTGGGCTCCCGCTGTATTTTCTCCACCAGACAGACAAAGCAAGCGAGTGGGGGCAGATAATAATAGCCTAGGGAGGGTACATTTTTTTTGTGCCCCCCCTGGCTACTAACATCTGCCCCCAGACACCCCAGAAAGGGCAAATCTATAATTAGATTCGCCCTTTCTGGCACTTTGCCCGTCTATTCCCATTGCCCTGTAGCGGTGGCGAATGGGTTAATAAGGGGTTAAAATGACCTTGCAATTGAAAGGTCACTTTAAGCCAGGTTAATAATTGATAGCTGTCAATTAGGCAACTATCAATTATTAATCCTATTGTATGAAAGAAAAATCAAACACACACACTTTAATAAAAAATAAGTTTAATTAAATAATCACACAGTTTTTGACCATATTTTATTTTCCTGCTAAAACCATTTCCTGTAATAAAAATAAAATAAAAAAGCAAAATTATACTTACCAATCCGATGTACAGTCAGGTCCCACGGTGTAATCCATCAGAAAGGGTTAACAGGTTACAGGTCGCAGAGAGCTAATAATGCTGTCTCAGACCTGTATTCCCCTGAATGAATAAGTTCCTCTCCCAGCGAAAGTAGAGGAATAGATTCATGAATGGAGCTTAATTGATTTCTTGCCAATTTAACTGTAGTGACCTGACCTAAAGGGAAAGTGGACACAATCAATTAAGCTTCATTCATGAAACACATCCTCTCCTGTCGCCAGGAGAGGAACTTATTCATTCATGAGCTTTGAGCTGAGCATGCAGGATTACTTGCACTGCTTGGCTCAAAGCTAGTTAACCCTTTGTGAAGGATTACAGTGTGGGACGTGACAGATCGGCGGAATAGGTAAGAATAATGTTGTTTTATTTCTTTTTCTTTATTTTAGGAGATCAATGGCTTCGCACGGATTTAGTGTAAAATAAAATATGGTCAAAAAAATGTGTTTTTATTTCATTAAAATTATTTATTCTTAAAGTGTGTGTGTTTTTTTATTTACTTCAATAGGATTAATAATTGATAGTTGTCTAATTGACAGCTATCAATCATTAACCTGCCTTAAGGTCACCTTTCAATTGCAAGGTGACAGTAAAGTGAGATTAACCCATTCGCCACCGCTACAGGGCAATGGGAATAGACGGGCAAAGTGCCAGAAAGGGCGAATCTAATTATAGATTTGCCCTTTCTGGGGTGTCTGGGGGCAGATGTTAGTAGCCAGGGGGGGCACAAAAAGATGCACCCTCCCTGGGCTATTATTATCTGCCCCCACTCGCTTTGCTTTGTCTGTCTGGTGGAGAAAATACAGCGGGAGCCCACGCATTTTTTTTCAACGAAATTACACCTTTAATTAACCCCTACATGTCTGAAATTTTGCACAAATACACTCATGTAATTGTATGTTTCAAACATATATAAAAATACATGAAATTACATGGTTAAATGTGTGGAAACAATGTATCATTTCATGTCGGCTTCTGTGATTTCACAAAACCCGGCAATTGAATTAGCGGCTATTACAGTATGTAGAAGTCTAGGAACTATAAATATATGTATATATACATGTCACAATGACATGTATATATATATGTATGTGTTCTATGTGTATATATCTATTCTTTCTAGTCTTTATTAAAGCTGTCAGTGTGATTTTACAGTATAGGCGGGGATGAATTGCCGGCTTTTCTAAAGGACACCGATGCGATTTCATCGCAAGTCACACAGTGTGGTCCGTTTGTAATCAGATTTTTCATCGCTCCCATAGACTTGCATTGGCGATTGTCGACCGACAATCGGTGACAATCGCAGCATGCTGCGATTGTACACGGACGTTTAAAACGGACCACAAAAAATCTGATACTGGGAGCTGCTCCATAGATTAACATAGGTCCGACTGCAATGCGATATTTCATCGCATTGCAGTCGTCCGATTTTGTCGCCAGTGTGACTCCGGCCTTAGATAGCAAAGGACATGAAAAGACATGGTTAACCCTATGTACACCAAGTGTCATTTCATGTCACCCGACATGAAATGACACTTGGTGTACATAGGGTTAACCATGTCTTTTCATGTCCTTTGCTATCTAATTTGCACAAACAATTAAATCAGACTATGTGTGCAAAATTTCACACCTGTAGGGGTTAATTAAAGGTGTAAATTCGTTGTAAAAAAAACGGACTTTTTTGCTACGAATTTACACCTTTAATTAACCCCTACAGGTGTGAAATTTTGCACACATAGTCTGATTTAATTGTTTGTGCAAATTAGATAGCAAAGGACATGAAAAGACATGGTTAACCCTATGTACACCAAGTGTCATTTCATGTCGGGTTCTGCATTTTCACAAAAGCCGGCAATTGAATTAGCGGCTATTATACTATGTAGAAGTGTATGAACTACAAATATAAATATATATATATATGTGTCACAAATTCAATGACATGTATATATATATATGAGGTGTAAAATTGCTGAAAAAAAATGCGTGGGCTCCCGCCCTATTTTCGCAACCAGACAGACAAAGCCAGTGAGTGGGGGCAGATAATAATAGCCCAGAGAGGGACCATTATTTTTGCCCCCCCCGGCTACTAACATCTGCCCCCAGACACCCCAGGAAAGACAAATCTATAATTAGATTCGCCCTTTCTGGCACTTTGCCCGTCTATTCCCATTGCCCTGTAGCGGTGGCGAATGGGTTAATATGGGGTTAAAGCCACCTTGCTATTGAAAGGTGACCTTAAGCCAGGTTAATAATTGAGAGCTGTCAATTAGACAACTATCAATTATTAATCCTATTGCATGAAATAAAAATAAAACACACACACTTTAATTAAAAATCATTTTAATGAAATAAAGACACATGTTTTTGACCATCTTTTATTTTACTGCAAAAACCATTTCCTGTAATAAAAATAAAATAAAAAAGCAAAATTATTCTTACCTATCCCATGCACAGTCAGGTCCCACGGTGTAATCCTTCAGAAAGGGTTAATGTTTACTGCAGGGACCGCAGCTAATGCTGCAGCCTCACAGTAAACCCCAAATGAATGAGTTCCTCTCCTGCCTGACAGGAGAGTAAAGGCTGGGTGTCACATAACGATACACCAGCGATCCCGACAACGATATGCACTTGTCAGGATCGCTGGTGTATCGCTACATGATCGCTGCTGAGCTGCCAAACAGGCAGCTCAGGCAGCGATCTGGGACAGCGACACTGCGGGTAACATCGCTTAAGGGCCCGTCTCACATAGCGATATCGCTACCGAGATCGCTGCTGAGTCACTAGTTTTGTGACGCAGCAGCGAGCTCACCAGCGATATCGCTGTGTGTGACATTCAGCGACGATCAGCCCCCTGCCGGGTATCGCTGATCGTCGCAGAAATGTCAGGACCTTTTTTTGATCGCTGGTTTCCCTCTGACAGGCACGCATCGCTGCGTGTGACAGGCGGGAGACCAGCGATCCGCTGGTAACCAAGGTACACAGCGGGTTTCCAGGCACCGCGCAGCGCTTGGAAACCCGCTGTGTACCTTGGATACCAGCTCCCTGCATCAGGGCGCTGGTATCCAAGGTACACAGCGGGTTTCTAGGCACAGCCCCGCGCCTGGAAACCCGCTGTGTACCTTGGTTACCAGCGGATCGCTGGTCTCCCGCCTGTCACACGCAGCGATGTGTGCCTGTCAGCGGGAAACCAGCGATCAAAGGTCCTGACATTTCAGCGACGATCAGCGATACCCGGCAGGGGGGCTGATCGTCGCTGAATGTCACACACAGCGATATCGCTGGTGAGCTTGCTGCTGCGTCACAAAACTAGTGACTCAGCAGCGATCTCGGTAGCGATATCGCTATGTGAGACGGGCCCTTAAGTGGAAAGCTTAATTGATTGCTTTCCACTTTCACTTCAGGTCAGCCAGGGACACAATCAGTGACGTCAGAGGGAACTGATTAACAAAAATAGGGGTTCCCTTCGAAAAAAAAATGGCGTGGGGTCCCCCCTATTTTTGTTAACCAGCCAGATGAAGCAGACCGCTGAGGCCTGGATTTTCAGGCTGTTAAGGAGCCAAGATCCATGGACCTTGCCAGCCTGATAATACCAGGCCACAGCAGTCTGCATATCTTGGCTGATTAACAAAAATAGGGGATCCCCTCGAAAAAAATTGGCGTGGGGTCCCCCCTATTTTTGTTAACCAGCCAGATGAAGCAAACCGCTGAGGCCTGGATTTTCAGGCTGTTAAGGAGCCAAGATCCATGGACCTTGCCAGCCTGATAATACCAGGCCACAGCAGTCTGATATCTTGGCTGATTAACAAAAATAGGGGATCCCCTCGAAAAAAATTGGCGTGGGGTCCCCCCTATTTTTGTTAACCAGCCAGATGAAGAAAACCGCTGAGGCCTGGATTTTCAGGCTGTTAAGGAGCCAAGATCCATGGACCTTGCCAGCCTGATAATACCAGGCCACAGCAGTCTGCATATCTTGGCTGATTAACAAAAATAGGGGATCCCCTCGAAAAAAATTGGCGTGGGGTCCCCCCTATTTTTGTTAACCAGCCAGATGAAGCAGACCGCTGAGGCCTGGATTTTCAGGCTGTTAAGGAGCCAAGATCCATGGACCTTGCCAGCCTGATAATACCAGGCCACAGCAGTCTGCATATCTTGGCTGATTAACAAAAATAGGGATCCCCTCGAAAAAAATTGGCGTGGGGTCCCCCCTATTTTTGTTAACCAGCCAGATGAAGCAGACCGCTGAGGCCTGGTTTTTCAGGCTGGTAAGGATCCAATATCCATGGACCTTGCAAGCCTGATAATACCAGGCCACAGCAGTCTGCTTAGCTTGGCTGGTTAACAAAAATAGGGGATCCCCTCGAAAAAAAAACGGCGTGGGGATCCCCCCTATTTTTGTTAACCAGCCAAGTAAAATGCAGACTGCTGCGGCCTGGTATTAAAAGACTGTCAAGGCCCATGGATTTTGGCCCTCAACAGCCTGATAATACCAGGCTACAGCAGCCCCACATTTGGCGCATCAAAAGATGTGCCAATTGTGGCACTTTACCCGGCTCTTCCCACTTGCCCTGTAGCGGTGGCAAGCGGGGTAATAAGGGGTTAATGTCACCGTTGATTGCACGGTGACAATAAGCCCGGTTAATAATGGATAGGCGTCAATAAGACACCGATCCATTATTAATCCCAAAGTTATTAAATGTATAAAAAAAAGACAGCAAGAAAAAAGTCTTTTAATGAAATAAAAGAGACAACACAGTTTTCATTTCTTTTATTACTCTCTCATTCCTGCGACGCCATCGATCTCCTGTAAAAAAAGAAAAAAAACAAACCAACAGTATACCACCTGTCCGACGCAGTCCATAACGATAGTCCCACGACGATCCAGCTCTGCTACATCGCAATGACAGGCAGAGCCTGTCATTGCAACGCAGCACAGCTGATTACCTGCTTCCCCGGCGGTGACGTCATCGGACTGACTGCTTTACGGCCGCGATTACCCAGCAGTCACTGCAGTTATCGCGAGAAACTGCATGTGACCGCCGGGGAAAGAAGATGGCGGCCATGAAGCAGTGCAGGACGTGACCGCCGGAGATCTTCTGCCAGGTAAGTGCCGCTGACTCCTGACAGACCCGACCGACGGACACTGACAGTGACAGTGACAATCCCGATTCCGGTATCCGATAAGACGAAAATATCGGAACTCGGAATCGGAATTCCGATACAGCAATATCGGCCGATACCCGATATTTGCAGTATCGGAATGCTCAACACTAGTGACAGTAGTGTTGAGCATTCCGATACTGCAAATATCGGGTATCGGCCGATATTGCTGTATCGGAATTCCGATTCCGAGTTCCGATATTTTCGTCTTATCGGATACCGGAATCGGGATTGTCACTGTCACTGTCAGTGTCCGTCGGTCGGGTCTGTCAGGAGTCAGCGGCACTTACCTGGCAGAAGATCTCCGGCGGTCACGTCCTGCACTGCTTCATGGCCGCCATCTTCTTTCCCCGGCGGTCACATGCAGTTTCTCGCGATAACTGCAGTGACTGCTGGGTAATCGCGGCCGTAAAGCAGTCAGTCCGATGACGTCACCGCCGGGGAAGCAGGTAATCAGCTGTGCTGCGTTGCAATGACAGGCTCTGCCTGTCATTGCGATGTAGCAGAGCTGGATCGTCGTGGGACTATCGTTATGGACTGCGTCGGACAGGTGGTATACTGTTGGTTTGTTTTTTTTCTTTTTTTACAGGAGATCGATGGCGTCGCAGGAATGAGAGAGTAATAAAAGAAATGAAAACTGTGTTGTCTCTTTTATTTCATTAAAAGACTTTTTTCTTGCTGTGTCTTTTTTTTATACATTTAATAACTTTGGGATTAATAATGGATCGGTGTCTTATTGACGCCTATCCATTATTAACCGGGCTTATTGTCACCGTGCAATCAACGGTGACATTAACCCCTTATTACCCCGCTTGCCACCGCTACAGGGCAAGTGGGAAGAGCCGGGTAAAGTGCCACAATTGGCACATCTTTTGATGCGCCAAATGTGGGGCTGCTGTAGCCTGGTATTATCAGGCTGTTGAGGGCCAAAATCCATGGGCCTTGACAGTCTTTTAATACCAGGCCGCAGCAGTCTGCATTTTACTTGGCTGGTTAACAAAAATAGGGGGGATCCCCACGCCGTTTTTTTTTTCGAGGGGATCCCCTATTTTTGTTAACCAGCCAAGCTAAGCAGACTGCTGTGGCCTGGTATTATCAGGCTTGCAAGGTCCATGGATATTGGATCCTTACCAGCCTGAAAAACCAGGCCTCAGCGGTCTGCTTCATCTGGCTGGTTAACAAAAATAGGGGGGACCCCACGCCAATTTTTTCGAGGGGATCCCCTATTTTTGTTAATCAGCCAAGATATGCAGACTGCTGTGGCCTGGTATTATCAGGCTGGCAAGGTCCATGGATCTTGGCTCCTTAACAGCCTGAAAATCCAGGCCTCAGCGGTCTGCTTCATCTGGCTGGTTAACAAAAATAGGGGGGACCCCACGCCAATTTTTTTCGAGGGGATCCCCTATTTTTGTTAATCAGCCAAGATATGCAGACTGCTGTGGCCTGGTATTATCAGGCTGGCAAGGTCCATGGATCTTGACTCCTTAACAGCCTGAAAATCCAGGCCTCAGCGGTTTTCTTCATCTGGCTGGTTAACAAAAATAGGGGGGACCCACGCCAATTTTTTTCGAGGGGATCCCCTATTTTTGTTAATCAGCCAAGATATACAGACTGCTGTGGCCTGGTATTATCAGGCTGGCAAGGTCCATGGATCTTGGCTCCTTAACAGCCTGAAAATCCAGGCCTCAGCGGTTTTCTTCATCTGGCTGGTTAACAAAAATAGGGGGGACCCCACGCCAATTTTTTTCGAGGGGATCCCCTATTTTTGTTAATCAGCCAAGATATACAGACTGCTGTGGCCTGGTATTATCAGGCTGGCAAGGTCCATGGATCTTGGCTCCTTAACAGCCTGAAAATCCAGGCCTCAGCGGTCTGCTTCATCTGGCTGGTTAACAAAAATAGGGGGACCCCACGCCATTTTTTTTTCGAAGGGAACCCCTATTTTTGTTAATCAGTTCCCTCTGACGTCACTGATTGTGTCCCTGGCTGACCTGAAGTGAAAGTGGAAAGCAATCAATTAAGCTTTCCACTTAAGGGCCCGTCTCACATAGCGATATCGCTACCGAGATCGCTGCTGAGTCACTAGTTTTGTGACGCAGCAGCAAGCTCACCAGCGATATCGCTGTGTGTGACATTCAGCGACGATCAGCCCCCCTGCCGGGTATCGCTGATCGTCGCTGAAATGTCAGGACCTTTGATCGCTGGTTTCCCGCTGACAGGCACACATCGCTGCGTGTGACAGGCGGGAGACCAGCGATCCGCTGGTAACCAAGGTACACAGCGGGTTTCCAGGCGCGGGGCTGTGCCTAGAAACCCGCTGTGTACCTTGGATACCAGCGCCCTGATGCAGGGAGCTGGTATCCAAGGTACACAGCGGGTTTCCAAGCGCTGCGCGGTGCCTGGAAACCCGCTGTGTACCTTGGTTACCAGCGGATCGCTGGTCTCCCGCCTGTCACACGCAGCGATGCGTGCCTGTCAGAGGGAAACCAGCGATCAAAAAAAGGTCCTGACATTTCTGCGACGATCAGCGATACCCGGCAGGGGGCTGATCGTCGCTGAATGTCACACACAGCGATATCGCTGGTGAGCTCGCTGCTGCGTCACAAAACTAGTGACTCAGCAGCGATCTCGGTAGCGATATCGCTATGTGAGACGGGCCCTTAAGCGATGTTACCCGCAGTGTCGCTGTCCCAGATCGCTGCCTGAGCTGCCTGTTTGGCAGCTCAGCAGCGATCATGTAGCGATACACCAGCGATCCTGACAAGTGCATATCGTTGTCGGGATCGCTGGTGTATCGTTATGTGACACCCAGCCTTTACTCTCCTGTCAGGCAGGAGAGGAACTCATTCATTTGGGGTTTACTGTGAGGCTGCAGCATTAGCTGCGGTCCCTGCAGTAAACATTAACCCTTTCTGAAGGATTACACCGTGGGACCTGACTGTGCATGGGATAGGTAAGAATAATTTTGCTTTTTTATTTTATTTTTATTACAGGAAATGGTTTTTGCAGTAAAATAAAAGATGGTCAAAAACATGTGTCTTTATTTCATTAAAATGATTTTTAATTAAAGTGTGTGTGTTTTATTTTTATTTCATGCAATAGGATTAATAATTGATAGTTGTCTAATTGACAGCTCTCAATTATTAACCTGGCTTAAGGTCACCTTTCAATAGCAAGGTGGCTTTAACCCCATATTAACCCATTCGCCACCGCTACAGGGCAATGGGAATAGACGGGCAAAGTGCCAGAAAGGGCGAATCTAATTATAGATTTGTCTTTCCTGGGGTGTCTGGGGGCAGATGTTAGTAGCCGGGGGGGGCAAAAATAATGGTCCCTCTCTGGGCTATTATTATCTGCCCCCACTCACTGGCTTTGTCTGTCTGGTTGCGAAAATAGGGCGGGAGCCCACGCATTTTTTTTCAGCAATTTTACACCTCATATATATATATACATGTCATTGAATTTGTGACACATATATATATATTTATATTTGTAGTTCATACACTTCTACATAGTATAATAGCCGCTAATTCAATTGCCGGCTTTTGTGAAAATGCAGAACCCGACATGAAATGACACTTGGTGTACATAGGGTTAACCATGTCTTTTCATGTCCTTTGCTATCTAATTTGCACAAACAATTAAATCAGACTATGTGTGCAAAATTTCACACCTGTAGGGGTTAATTAAAGGTGTAAATTCGTAGCAAAAAAGTCCGTTTTTTTTACAACGAATTTACACCTTTAATTAACCCCTACAGGTGTGAAATTTTGCACACATAGTCTGATTTAATTGTTTGTGCAAATTAGATAGCAAAGGACATGAAAAGACATGGTTAACCCTATGTACACCAAGTGTCATTTCATGTCGGGTGACATGAAATGACACTTGGTGTACATAGGGTTAACCATGTCTTTTCATGTCCTTTGCTATCTAAGGCCGGAGTCACACTGGCGACAAAATCGGACGACTGCAATGCGATGAAATATCGCATTGCAGTCGGACCTATGTTAATCTATGGAGCAGCTCCCAGTATCAGATTTTTTGTGGTCCGTTTTAAACGTCCGTGTACAATCGCAGCATGCTGCGATTGTCACCGATTGTCGGTCGACAATCGCCAATGCAAGTCTATGGGAGCGATGAAAAATCTGATTACAAACGGACCACACTGTGTGACTTGCGATGAAATCGCATCGGTGTCCTTTAGAAAAGCCGGCAATTCATCCCCGCCTATACTGTAAAATCACACTGACAGCTTTAATAAAGACTAGAAAGAATAGATATATACACATAGAACACATACATATATATATACATGTCATTGTGACATGTATATATACATATATTTATAGTTCCTAGACTTCTACATACTGTAATAGCCGCTAATTCAATTGCCGGGTTTTGTGAAATCACAGAAGCCGACATGAAATGATACATTGTTTCCACACATTTAACCATGTAATTTCATGTATTTTTATATATGTTTGAAACATACAATTACATGAGTGTATTTGTGCAAAATTTCAGACATGTAGGGGTTAATTAAAGGTGTAATTTCGTTGAAAAAAAATGCGTGGGCTCCCGCTGTATTTTCTCCACCAGACAGACAAAGCAAAGCGAGTGGGGGCAGATAATAATAGCCCAGGGAGGGTGCATTTTTTTGTGCCCCCCCTGGCTACTAACATCTGCCCCCAGACACCCCAGAAAGGGCAAATCTATAATTAGATTCGCCCTTTCTGGCACTTTGCCCGTCTATTCCCATTGCCCTGTAGCGGTGGCGAATGGGTTAATCTCACCTTACTGTCACCTTGCAATTGAAAGGTGACCTTAAGGCAGGTTAATGATTGATAGCTGTCAATTAGACAACTATCAATTATTAATCCTATTGAAGTAAATAAAAAAACACACACACTTTAAGAATAAATAATTTTAATGAAATAAAAACACATTTTTTTGACCATATTTTATTTTACACTAAATCCGTGCGAAGCCATTGATCTCCTAAAATAAAGAAAAAGAAATAAAACAACATTATTCTTACCTATTCCGCCGATCTGTCACGTCCCACGCTGTAATCCTTCACAAAGGGTTAACTAGCTTTGAGCCAAGCAGTGCAAGTAATCCTGCATGCTCAGCTCAAAGCTCATGAATGAATAAGTTCCTCTCCTGGCGACAGGAGAGGATGTGTTTCATGAATGAAGCTTAATTGATTGTGTCCACTTTCCCTTTAGGTCAGGTCACTACAGTTAAATTGGCAAGAAATCAATTAAGCTCCATTCATGAATCTATTCCTCTACTTTCGCTGGGAGAGGAACTTATTCATTCAGGGGAATACAGGTCTGAGACAGCATTATTAGCTCTCTGCGACCTGTAACCTGTTAACCCTTTCTGATGGATTACACCGTGGGACCTGACTGTACATCGGATTGGTAAGTATAATTTTGCTTTTTTATTTTATTTTTATTACAGGAAATGGTTTTAGCAGGAAAATAAAATATGGTCAAAAACTGTGTGATTATTTAATTAAACTTATTTTTTATTAAAGTGTGTGTGTTTGATTTTTCTTTCATACAATAGGATTAATAATTGATAGTTGCCTAATTGACAGCTATCAATTATTAACCTGGCTTAAAGTGACCTTTCAATTGCAAGGTCATTTTAACCCCTTATTAACCCATTCGCCACCGCTACAGGGCAATGGGAATAGACGGGCAAAGTGCCAGAAAGGGCGAATCTAATTATAGATTTGCCCTTTCTGGGGTGTCTGGGGGCAGATGTTAGTAGCCAGGGGGGGCACAAAAAAAATGTACCCTCCCTAGGCTATTATTATCTGCCCCCACTCGCTTGCTTTGTCTGTCTGGTGGAGAAAATACAGCGGGAGCCCACGCATTTTTTTTTAACGAATTTACACCTTTAATTAACCCCTACATGTCTGAAATTTAGCACACATATACTCATGTAATTGTATGTTTCAAACATATATAAAAATACATGAAATTACATGGTTAAATGTGTGGAAACAATGTATCATTTCATGTCGGCTTCTGTGATTTCACTGAAGCCGGCAATTGAATTAGCGGCTATAACAGTATGTAGAAGTGTAAGAACTATAAATATATGTATATATATATATGTCACAATGACATATATATATATATATATATATATATATATATTATATGTGTATATATATCTATTCTTTCTTTTGGCATTTAAATACTATTCTTTTGGATCCATTATATGTCAGTTTTGCAAGCCTGCGAGAAAATCTCGCAAGTCGGATGAAAATCGGATGTTACAAGGTACACACACATGCGATTAAATCGCATCTTTGAAGGAAAATCGGATGCCAGAAGGATGTGTGATGTTTTTATTTTGATCCGATTGTCGACCGTCTAAAACGGACCGATTTTTTGTGGTTGTGTGTGACTCCAGCCTAATTTGCACAAACAATTAAATCAGACTATGTGTGCAAAATTTCACACCTGTAGGGGTTAATTAAAGGTGTAAATTCGTAGCAAAAAAGTCCGTTTTTTTTACAACGAATTTACACCTTTAATTAACCCCTACATGTCTGAAATTTAGCACACATATACTCATGTAATTGTATGTTTCAAACATATATAAAAATACATGAAATTACATGGTTAAATGTGTGGAAACAATGTATCATTTCATGTCGGCTTCTGTGATTTCACTGAAGCCGGCAATTGAATTAGCGGCTATAACAGTATGTAGAAGTGTAAGAACTATAAATATATGTATATATATATATGTCACAATGACATATATATATATATATATATATATATATATATATGTGTATATATCTATTCTTTCTTTTGGCATTTAAATACTATTCTTTTGGATCCATTATATGTCAGTTTTGCAAGCCTGCGAGAAAATCTCGCAAGTCGGATGAAAATCGGATGTTACAAGGTACACACACATGCGATTAAATCGCATCTTTGAAGGAAAATCGGATGCCAGAAGGATGTGTGATGTTTTTATTTTGATCCGATTGTCGACCGTCTAAAACGGACCGATTTTTTGTGGTTGTGTGTGACTCCAGCCTAATTTGCACAAACAATTAAATCAGACTATGTGTGCAAAATTTCACACCTGTAGGGGTTAATTAAAGGTGTAAATTCGTAGCAAAAAAAGTCCGTTTTTTTTACAACGAATTTACACCTTTAATTAACCCCTACAGGTGTGAAATTTTGCACACATAGTCTGATTTAATTGTTTGTGCAAATCAGATAGCAAACGACATGAAAAGACATGGTTAACCCTATGTACACCAAGTGTCATTTCATGTCGGGTGCTTCTGTCTTTTCACTGAAGCCGGCTTTACCCGGCAATTGAATGAGAGGATATTTTACTATGTAGAAGTGTATAAACTATACATATATGTATATATATATGTCACAATGACATGTATATATATATATATATGTATTCTATGTGTGTATATTTAGTGTTTACAAGGAAAGAATGGGTTTTTTTTAGTTGCGATATTTTGTTCCCATAGACTTACATGGGACTTCCGGTATCGGTATCGGGTATCGCCGATATTTTAGTGATATCGGCGATACCATTCCGATTCCGATACTTTAGGATATCGGAAAGTATCGCTCAACTCTAGTAGACAGGAAGTTTCAGAAGTGAAGTATTTTATGGAATATTGGTGAAAAGTTGAATAAGTTATATTCTGCTAGATATAAGCAGAGAAGTTTCTACTCCATTCAGGGTTGACGCCCCCCGAGGAAGTAACTTAGCGAAACGCGCGTTGGGGCTCTCCTGCCCGCTGCTAAGTAAGTTTGGATGCCTTATCATACATATCTCTGACCAACTATTTATGCTGGCTATTGTTTTTACACACCACTGAGGCATATATGGCCATATGGGAGGAATATTTCGCCTGTAATAATGATAGCAGTATCTGCATACTCCCAGATAATTGGTTTACCTACTAGGATTACGGACTGATGCCTGTGTGTGCTAATATACATATACACTTTAGCCTGAGATTATGATAATAGCAGCATTTTACATGTACAGTTTTTTGTGATATAC
Organism: Oophaga sylvatica; assembly: GCA_033576555.1. NCBI lineage: Eukaryota > Metazoa > Chordata > Amphibia > Anura > Dendrobatidae > Oophaga > Oophaga sylvatica. Next base: position 6,734,359 of record JARQOD010000009.1, read on the forward strand.
ATTTATATATGGCCCGATTGGATTAACTCCATGTAACATTTAGTCTATGGTAATGGGTAGCACTTGCATATACCCTGCTGATTGACATACTCACCTAGCCCATTGATTAATGCTTATATACAACTGTATGCCATAGTTCTTTCCAATTATTACCACAGCACATATATGTGCATTTTTTATATATATATATATATATATATATATATATATATATATATATATATACTGATTTGATTTATAGGCTTTTGCCTGGTCCTAAGATATATGTATATGCACATTCTCATGTATAACTGTATTTCATGATTTTTGTATGCTACTATAGGGTTTTTGGCTTCTTTTATGCATGTCCAATTTCTGCACCACTTCAGGGTACTGTGGTAATTTATCAACACTGTCCATCGATGTGATCATGCAATTTTGTTGTTTAAATTATAAATTGTTCATTTGAGCATTTCTAATAATTTTTTTTTCTTCTCCTTTTTCTTATGCACTCTTGTAGTTTTTTTTACCAATAGGATATTAAAAAATATTATTATATAAGAATATATATATATTTTTGATATTATTTTGTGCACTGTGCACTATATTTATTTTTATTTTTGATGGACAGCTTTTGAATAAATATATCACAGCATCCTGATATATATTTATTCTAATTTCATATGTAGCATTCTGTGTTATATGACTTTGGACATTCATTCTTACTTAATAGCGGTATCTAGGTTTTTTTGCCTTCTCTCTTGTCATTGACATTTTGTATCATGTGAGTGTACTTTTTTAAAACTTTTTTGTGATTCATTAATAAAAATTGCATTTGTATTTTTCTATATTTGGCTCTGTTTTCCATATATTTTCTTTGGGTATCCATTCAGGGTTGCCAGGATGTGGGCTGTATATGGAGTCTCAATATCCAACAGGAGCTCCTCTAAAAATGCTAATATGTCTCCCAGTCTGGGGAAGGATAGACATGTGGGAGTCACCAGTATGAGCTGTGATGTGTTCTAAGTTCCTGGCCAGTAAGCCCATCAGCCTCAGATGGCAAGGAGCATTATGTGATTAGTGATTGGTTAGACAGCCATGCTTATATTTGCATGGCGTAGTACATGCATTGCTTTGTATGAAACTAGTAAATCGTCTTGTGGCCCATATAGAACCTAACCCCCTGAATTCTTTGATGGCAGCACGGTGGCTCCGGTTTCCTTCCACACTCCAAAAACACAGTGATAGGGAATCTAGATTGTGAGCCCCATCGGGGACAGCGACGATAATGTGTGCAAACTGTAAAGCACTGCGGAATATGTTAGTGCTATATAAAAATAAAGATTATTATTATCTATCCAGTAGAAAACCATCACAGGAACTAACTGATCCCTAAGTAATCACAGTAGCTATACTGCCCAATAATAATAATCTTTATTTATGTAGCGCCAACATATTCCGCAGCGCTTTACAGTTTAACAGTTTCATAACATAAGTCATAAGTAACAATGCAATAATTAAAGCAAAATAAGACAACCCTGCTCGTGAGAGCTTACAATCTACAATGAAGTTTGGGAGATACAAAGTACAGGTGTGTATATCAATGGTGTACTTACAATGATGGTCCAGCCATCTTGAGGGAGTCAGGGATGGATGGAGATATTGAATTGGCTACACACGCACACTTACACCTAGAATGACTTTGATTAGTGAACGTGATAGGCCGCTCTGAACAAATGTGTTTTGAGGGAGCGCCTGAAACCATGCAAATTGTAGATAGTCCTAATTTCTTGGGGTAGAGCATTCCAGAGGATTGGCGCAGCGCGTGAGAAGTCTTGGAGTCGGGAGTGGGAGGTACGGATTAGTGCAGAGGTTAGTCGAATGTCGTTTGCAGAGCGCAGCAGTCGGTTAGGTCGATAGATAGAAATGAGGGAGGAGATGTAGGGGGGTACTGCAATGTGGATAGGTTTGTAGGTGAGAACAAGTACTTTGAATTGGATCCTATAATGAATGGGCAGCCAATGTAAGGACTGGCAAAGAGCGGACGCGTCCGAGTACCGATTAGCCAAATGGATGACCCTGGCTGCTGCATTCAGTATGGACTGGAGAGGGGATAGTCGAGTAACGGGGAGGCCAAGTAATAGAGCATTGCAGTAGTTCTGGCGCGAGTGGAACAATGCTACAGTGAGGGTTTTTGTTGTTTCCATGGTGAGAAAAGGGCGAATTCTAGAGATGTTCTTTAGGTGTAGGCGGCAAGAGCGGGCAAGAGATTGTATATGGGAGGTAAAGGAGAGATTGGTGTCAAACATAACACCCAGACAGCGAGCCTGCTGCCGGGGTGTTATTATGGTGCCACCCACGGAGAGAAATGTCAAATTTAGGGAGGTTACTAGACGGCAGTTTTGGAGAGTTTGAGTTTCAGATAGAGAGCGGACATGATGTTGGAGACTGCGGACAGACAGTCAGTGGCGTTCTGTAGTACAGCGGAGGTAAGGTCGAGGGATGACGTGTATAGTTGTGTGTCATCAGCATAAAGATGGTACTGAAAGCCAAATCTGCTGATGTTCTGTCCAATTGGGGCCGTGTAGAGAGAGAAGAGACGGGGGCCAAAGACTGAGCCCTGAGATACCCGACAGCGAGAGGAAGAGGAGATGACGTGGAGCCAGAGAACAAAACACTGAAGGAGCGGTCAGAAAGATAGGAAGAGAACCAGGAGAGAGCAGTGTCCTTAATGCCTAGTGACTGGAGCCTAGACAGTAGGAGACGGTGGTCAACCATGTCGAAAGCTGCTGAAAGGACGAGAAGAATGAACAGAGAGTGGTCACCGTTACGTTTTGCTGTCAGAAGGTCATTGGTCACTTTGATGAGTGCAGTTTCAGTCAAATGTAGGGGGCGGAAGCCGGCCTGTGAAGGGTCTAGGAGTGAGTGGAGAGGTAACGGGTAAGGCCGGAGTAGACTAGGTGCTCTAAAAGTTTAGAGATCAAAGAGAGATTGGAGACTGGTCTGAAGTGGTTTGTGCAGGAAGGGTCGAGAATGGGTTTCTTTAGTAATGGAGTAATGATGGAGTGTTTGAAGGACGATGGGAAAATGTCAGAGGAGAGTGAGAGATTAAAGATTGTAGTTAGGTGAGTTGTGACAACTGAAGAGAGAGACTGGAGGAGATGTGAGGGAATGGGGTCGGTAGTGCATATAGTTGGACGAGAGGAAGAGAGGAGTCTGGAGACTTCTTCTGTGATGGGATCAAATGTGAAAAATGAGCCAGGGGAAATGCAGGGAGGGATGGGAGTCACAGCACTTGGTGGTTGAGAGCAGATTTCCTGACGGATATTATCTTTTTTTTCTATAAAGTGGGAGGCCAGGTCATCAGCACAAATGTCTGTGATAGGGGCTTGTGCTTTCGGCCAGAGGAGGGAGTGAAAAGTGTCAAAAAGTTTCTTGGGGTTGTTGGCTAGTGAGATCAGGGTGGTGAAGTAGGTCTGTTTGGCGAGGTGAAGGGCAGCGTTATAAGTTCTTAACATAAATTTGACAAGAAAAAGAGGAGATTGGGGACAGTGATGAGTGTAGGGAGTCTGAAAGTGTCTGAGGGTTAATGGCTTGTAGATTTCTGAATGTGTGGTAGGTAGGAGTGCGTTGGGTGGTCCAGGATTTGTGAGTGTGAAGGAGTGAATGTTCTGGTCAGAGAGTGGAAGTGGTGAGTTATTTAGGTGGGAGATTGAACAGAACTGGACAAAGACCAGGTCAAGGGTGTTACAGTCCTTGTGTGTCTCAGGGGTTGACAGCAGTGAGAGGCCTAGAGAAGTGGTTAGTGAAAGAAGCTGGGATGCAGATGTGGAAGTAGAGCTGTTAATGGGGATGTTGAAGTCTCCAAGGATAAGGGTTGGTAGTTCTGAGGACATGAAGTGCGGAAGCCAGGCTGAGAAGTAGTCAAGGAACTGGGTGGTCAAGAATGGGGGCCGATATATGACCGCTACTCTGAGGGAGAGGGGATGGAAGAGCCTGATGGTGTGGACCTCAAAAGAAGGGAATGAGAGTGATGGAATTGGGGGGATAACCTGGAAAGTGCATTGTGAAGACAGGAGTATGCCGACTCCACCACCATGTCTGTTTGTTGGTCTCGGGGAATGGGAGAATTGTAAGCCACCATAGGAAATGGCAGCAGGGGAGACAATGTCAGAATCCTGAATCCAGGTTTCAGTGAGGGCCAACAGATGAAGAGAGTTGTTCAGAAAGTAGTTATGAAGGAAGGGAAGCTTGCTACATATAGACCGCGGATTCCAGAGGGCACAGTTAAAAGGAGATGAGGGAGTGCAAGTAATATTAATAAGATTATTATGGTTTCGATACGGGGTAGGGTAGGAGTTGAGGTTGGGGGATGGTGGAAAAGGGTTGGGGGAGATGTCCCCTGCAATCAGTAGGAGTAGGAAGATAAAAAGCAAGTAGTTCTTGGAATTGCTTGGGCAAGATGGGCTGAGGTTTTTAAGGAAAGGTGAGGAGTGCATGGGAGCTGTACATGGGAGAGGGAAGTATAGAGATTGGCTGATGTGTATGAGTCATGATGGCGGGGGGATGGGGCGGTGAATGTGGATGGCAAGGGAACACAGGAGGATATAAATAAAGCACATGGTGAAAAGGGAGAGCAAAATGTTGGTTTCCTGAGTCCTGCCCTGATTAACTGCCATGGATAACTGCGGTTTACATGATACTTTGCTTATGGGATGCCTGCATGCACCCCACACTGCGTGCTCCCCTTAGAATGCTACTAAATATATAGCCCACACTACAGGGACAGGAGAGAAGGATTGTGGGAGCTGGTTTGGGATAATTTGGCAGCTGGGGCCAGCACACCAGGGGGTGGTTAGATGATCAAAGGCACTAGACCTGGCTACATCTATATGGTATAGCACCTTCCATCTGATAATATCTAGAGAGGCCCCAGTCACGGAAATAAAGAAGTAAGTATTAAATACAGTGCAACAAATGAATTATACCAAAACTTTAGCAGGCACATTAAAATATGTAGCAAAATGGTAAAGCAGCAGATGACAGACAGCAAGTAGAAGTATGGAGTTGTACCATTAGGATATATTGCAGCAGAAAAGACAGCCAGTAGAGGTGGGGATTGTACCATTCAGCTGCTCGCTAACAATGAATGGAGTGCATACATGCAGAGAGGACAATTCAGAGGTTGAATGATTTGATTACCAATAATATATAACCCTTGCATATAAGATATGATCACTAATACAAAGTAGACTTTCCTTACCTGCAGAAAATGGGATAAATGCCTCTCGTTTTAAAAACTTTCCATTCTCATCAAGGAAATGTTTTGGGTAAAATTGTAAAGGTTTCTCCCAGACGTCATGATCTTTGAGCACAGAGGATAAGTTGGTGATGATAGTGGCGCCCTGTGAAAAAGGATGAAAAATTTTAAGACTGAAATAGATCATAAAAATGTTTGCAGACATCATGTCCGTATATATACACCTGCTGTACTACTATGTAATGTTTAGTATTTTTACAGTAACATCATATTTGTAAGAAAAACAGCTTTGCTTATGTTCTCAGTAACAGAATAGCTTCTGTTCAGGCTGCTCTCTGAAATTATGTCATAGTTATCAGCGCAGACCCTGAATATTTCCATTATATTTCTGATAGTAGAAAAATCTAAGACACTACTGATCGGATTTTACCTTTTTAATAAGGTAACCTTTTATCTCCATGTCTTGGTAGGTCATATGAGGCAAAGACAGGGGAAGAATATCCCCACATCGTTGTACTTCATGGATCACAGCATTAGTATATGGCATTTGCAGAACATCTCCCATTGTCGGTTTCCGCGCCCTCCCAATTACTCGACTAATTTCTTCCTGTACTTTGGCTGAACATAAATTAGTGTTACTACAGGAATATTTATCCATACCTTGCTACATGATGAAGATCTGTACGTTACTATGTGATTACTACATCCTTCTGTGTGTTTATACTCACATTGTACATCTGGGTAAAGCATCATAAACATCAGTGCCCACCTCAGGGTGGTACTTGTAGTTTCTGACCCACCGCTAAATAAATCATATGTTGTCAAGAGCAGGTTTGTTTCATTGAAACTACTGGAACTATCTTCTTTCACCTAGAAGAAATCAGTTTTAGTAATGTGGTACTTGGGACTGGAGTTTGGGAACCCTGATTTAGATTATGCACTTGCACTTTGACTATGATATACAGCCTTTTATGAGACCCAGAGATTTTTTTCTGTACCTATTTTTAAAAGGTTTCCTTACTCAATTTCCAGGTCTAACACACCTGCTTAGAACAGTGCATTCCTTGGATAGACACTAGTGTCAACATATTTTTTTGTTGTTTTCTCTATGCTTGAATTTTTAGCAGTGTATTTTTTAAAATAATTTATCATTAAAATTTGTATATTTCAATAAATATTTTTTTTTTGCCATATTACATCCTTTTTCCCAAATTTTATTTCAGTGAGGTTGCGTTTAAAAAAATGTACACTTAGCATGCTGCACTATTTTGGCCACGACTCTAAGAGTGAAATTTCTCTTGCGCAAGAGAAATTGACATGCTGTGATCTGGAAAGACGAGTTGCATGCCTGTCTTAGCGAGTGAGCTGCTGGCGTCTGTGGATGCAAAGTGGGTATGGGATTTTTTGAAATCCCATCCACTATGCTTTAACATCTGCACGCTGTGGGTTGGACACTGCGTAAGTAGGCAGCGTCCAACCTACAGCGTTTACTGATTGTCTTCACATACCCTGAAAGCCTCTAAGGCAATCCAAACTGAGACTAACAATTATAAAAGTGTTCCTACCTTTTCCATCTCCACTAGGTAGGCATCAATAAAATCTCGGGTGTAGTTTGGATCCCAAGTTTTTTTATGCTCTAAAATCATTTCCTTTAGGAAAGCGATCAGTTCATACTGCGGTTGCATCACTCGGTTAACAAGCCATGGGATGTGGTTGAGAAATGGAATTTCATTGAGAATCTAAAAAATAAATAAATGAATTGTACAATGGAATAATTATTACCTACATATGAGTGACTGACACCTGTACTCCTGACACCAGTACTCTATTTATTTATTATTAAGGGCCATGCCTGCGGCCCCTCACTAGGTTGATAGTCCACACTGCAGGTGGTATAGACATAGTAAGAACAGGTTCTCCCTAGGCTGCAGTCCATCTGTTCTGCGGACTTAGGACACCAGGCGGCTATGTGTCCAGGACCATAACATCTCCAGCAGAGCAAGTCTTTACCTGAAGACTTTGGTAATCCCTCAGCAACAATAACAGCAGCACCAGCAGCTCCAACAACAGCAGCAGCACCAACAAGACCAGTTCCAACAACAGCGGCAGTGGCTTGAGTTGCTCGCAGATGTAGTTCATGGGAGGCCAGAATACTCTCTCCTAAGTCCAGGTGATGACACTTATGTCCGGAAGGCGACAAGACGAGTGATGTAGAAAATGACCCTGGCTGATGATGTAGAAGCTTTTTTGACTGTGTTTGAAAGGGTGGCAGAGTGCTTGTTCTACCGCCGGGGTAGTGGGCAGAGGTGCTGGTCCACTACCAAACTGGCGAGCCCCAGAAGGCTTGTCATAACTTGGCCTTTCAAGATGCCCAGGAATATGCTAAGTTAAAAATGTAGATATTGGCACGCTCAGGGGTGACTATGTCTGTCCGAGCGCTAAGGGTTCATCATTGGGTGTATTGTGGTGATAAACCTCCTCACTCTCAAATTGTTTGACTTGCTGAATCTGGTGCAGAAATGGTTGCAGCCGGAGTTTTCCACCTCAGCCCAGATGTGGAGCGGGTTGTAATGGACACATTTATTCACTCCCTTCCAAGGCCGGAACAGATATGTGTTGCTATGTGGGATCCCCAGAATGTGTATGACCTGATCAGCCTAGTAGAAAGGTACTAGGTGGTCGAAAGGTCCCTAAGGAAGCTGGGGGTTGTGCATCTCCATACTGGGGTTCCCAGCGGGAGCCCGAGTTCCAAAAGAGGGGTAGCAGAGCCACCACTGTGGGAATCCGAGGTCCCAAGGAGGGATTGCAAAAGACTGCTGATAAAGACCTGATCTGCTGGCAGTGTCATGGTCCTGGACACATAATGGCCCATTGTCCTTTGTCTTCCAAGCAGATGGATTGCAGCCTAGGCAGGCGCTGGTCGTATTATGCTACTCCCGCTTGCTGTGTAGATTATCAGCCCAGAGATGTGCTGCAGTAATTTCCCTTGTCAATAAATGGGGTGCTCGTGTCAGGACTCTTGGACTCAGGGAGTTTGATGACCCTGATAAGGTCCACACTCCTCCACCAGTTGATTCCAGGGAAACATGTGGGCATTCGCTGTATTCATGGCAATGCTTAGAACTACCCCCTTCCAGAGTGTCTATAAAAACAAATTGTGGTACTGAGTCCCATGAGGTCAGGATTGTGAGAGACTTTCTACGCCCCGTGATAATTAGGCTGGACTTTAGTCTGTTTTGGGACTTGTGAGAAAATGCGAAGATGCTAAGTGACTTGGAAAGAATACAACTCAACCCTGATAAAACCCTATCATAGCCAGAGGGGGAGGAGTTCAACTTGTGTGTCCTGGCAGGTAACGAGGACGAGACGGTAGCCAGTAAGGCCGAGGTTAATGATCTGGGAGTTTCTGGGGAAAATTTTGGCTCTGTGCAAATGTGGGATCCTACCCTAAAAAGGGCATTAAAAAATGTGTCTGTGATAGATGGGGTTGCTCAAGAGCCGGGGGCTGACACTACGTTTCCACAGTTAATGGCGAGTTACTGTATCGGGTGACCATACTGAGGGGAGCGGAGATAATGGAGCAGCTGTTGGTTTCAGGTCCCTACTGGCAGAAGGTGTTAGACATTCATATGTTTTGAGTGGACATCAGGGAGTAGAGAAAACACAGGAGAGAATAATGCAGAGGTTCTATTGACCAGGGTGTTACCAGGAGATCCTAAATTATTGTACGTTCTGCCCCATCTGCCAGATGAATGCTTCCTCTACTCCTGAAGTCCCCTAGTTCTGTTACCGGTAATAGAGGTCTCATTTGAGAGGATTACCATGGATCTAGTGGGTCCTCTAGTTAAATTGGCAGGAGGGCACCAATATGTCACGTTACTGGCGATACAGGACTGGAAGTCAGTAGCCGGAGCAGAAGTGTGCAGGTGAGCGGACCAAGGAAGGACTTCTGGAAGTGCCGTATATGGCGGTGGTGGTTCACTATGTTGGCAGATGCCGGAGCCCGCCCGAGCACGGGCCGGCCGAGATCACACACAAGCACCAAGTCCGTTTAGGTGAATAGAGTTGAAGGTAGGAACAGCAGGGTTTCCACAAGAGACAGAAAGATGTCAGCAGAACACCTTCCAGATCAGGAGCTCAGATAATGCTTCACTCAGTTAGACTGAGCACCACAATATACTCAGCAACAGGAAGCTGCACAGGGCAAGGTATATATAGCAGGTCCAATCAGTTTTAATCAGGGCGAGAACAATCAGCAGGGCAGGTGATGATCTCTATCCAATCAGTCTCAATCAGGGAGGGAACAATCAGCAGGGCAGGTGATGATCTCTATCCCAGACGAAGGTCATATTGTTTCAGGCTGAAGTTATTCAAGTTCCGAAATAGCTCCATAGCAAGGGAACAGACCAGCAAGCCATGGCTCACAGGTTCAAATCCTAACAATACTCCCCTCTTAACGGCGGCCTCTGGATGCAACTTGTCCAGGTTTTGCAGGATACCGCTGGTGAAATTGTCTAATCAAACGAGGAGCATTGATGTTGCTTACTGGTTCCCATGAATTTTCCTCCGTTTTCGTAGCCCTGCCATTTGATTAAATATTGCAAACGATTTCTGTGTATTCGGGAATCCAAGATCTTCCACCACAAACTGCTCCTGTCCGTCCACTTCAATTGCATCGGGAGGCGGAGGGGATCATTCTGGAAATGGATTGGCTGTGGCGGCTTTCAACAAAGACACATGAAACACAGGATGAATCTTCATTGATGTTGGTAGCTGTAGACGTACGGCCAATGGACTCACAATCTTACTGATTTTGTATGGTCCTCGATCTCCAATCCTAAACGTGGGAGTGGGTCTCCGATACCTGTCGGCCGCTTTTTTATATTTCTCCTGAGCTTCCTTTAATGTGTCTTTCAGAACATTCAGATTTTGCTGTAGAAGAGAGATTCTTTCTGCGACTGCTGGTATTAATGGTGCCACAGGATTTTTGGGAAGGATGTTTGGGTGATATCCCAGATTTGCAAAAAATGGTGTCTGTTTCGTAGAGGCATTCTGTGAATTATTATATGAAAATTCCGCAAATGGCAGCAGATGCACCCAGTCGTCTTGCAGATGGCAAATATAGCAACGAAGATACTGCTCCAGCGTCTGATTTGTACGTTCTGTCTGGCCGTTAGATTGCGGATGGTAAGCGGTTGACAATCGTACTTTGATGTCTAGTGCTGAGCATAAACTGCGCCAAAATTTAGATGTAAATTGCACACCTCGATCTGAAACGACTTCATCCGGCACTCCGTGGAGGCGAAAAACATTGGAAATTATCAGATCAGCTGTATCTTTTGCTGAAGGCAGACCCGAACACGGGATGAAATGCGCTGCTTTCGTAAGTCGATCCACTACTACCAGAATGGATGTCTTTCCCTTGGAATCTGGTAGATCTACTATAAAGTCCATTGAAATCGATCCCCACGGTCGTGTTGGGATGGCGAGAGGCTGTAATAGTCCCATAGGGGATGCACGTGGAGTCTTATATCTGGCACAGATGTCACAGGAATTAACGTACTTCTTCACGTCTTCTTGAAAGTTCGGCCACCAAAAGAAACGTGACAAAAACTCCTGCGTTTTCTGTGTCCCTTTGTGTCCTGCAATCTTAGAATCGTGCACTAGTTATAGGACTCTTAACCGGGCTGCTTCTGGTACATATAGTCGTCGACCATCAGTCCATACTTGATTTTTAAAAAGCAGATGCACGTCCCCTGATGGATGTGATAGAAACGAGTCTGTTTCGTATGCTGCCTTCAAATCTTCCAGCAAATCTCCATCATGTATTACTCCCAAGATCTTAGTATCTGCCACAATGGGTTTGGGTGTTGTTACAAGGTTAGCCTCGCTTGAAAACATTCTGGATAATGCATCTGCTTTCTTGTTACGGGAGCCTGGTCGATATGAGATTACAAAATTGAGCTGATTCAAAAACAGACTCCAACGGGTCTGCCGAGGAGAGAGGCATTTTGCAGACCTGATAAACTCCAGATTGCGATGATCGGTCAACACCAAAATTTGTTGTGCAGCACCTTGGAGATGATGTCTCCACTCTTTGAATGCTGATATGATGGCGAGCAATTCTTTATTTCCCACTTCATAGTTCTTCTTGGCTACAGACATACGTTGTGAGAAAAATGCACATGGATGCAGCAACTTCTTTTCCCCGTCCTCTGAGAAAGGATAGCGCCGACCGCACAGTCTGAAGCATCCACCTCGATGATAAAAGCCAATTCAGGGTCAGGATGGCGTAATATGGGAGCCGTTGTGAATTTTGTTTTTAAACGAGAGAACGCTTCTTGCGCTTCAGGTGTCCAGATGAATTTTGCTCCTTTTTTTGTTAATTGCGTGATGGGTAGCACGATTTCTGAAAAATTCTTAATAAAGCGTCTGTAAAAGTTGGCGAACCCCACAAAACGCTGAACTTCTTTCACATTTTTAGGGATAGGCCACTCGGTGATAGCTTGCGTTTTCTTAGCATCCATCCGTAATCCTTGAGGTGAAATGACGTATCCCAAGAACTGAATCTCTTCTCGATGGAATTCACATTTTTCTAATTTAATATACAGCGAATTCTCCCTTAACCGTTGTAGCACTTGTCTTACGTGCGTTTGATGTTCCTCCATAGAGTTTGAAAAGATCAGGATGTCATCTAGATAAACGACCATGAACTGATCCAACAGATCTCGGAAAATATCATTTGCCAGGTGCTGGAAGGTAGCTGGAGCATTAGCGAGTCCGAAGGGCATCACTAGACTTTCAAAGTGTCCGTATCGGGTACGAAAGGCCGTCTTCCATTCATCTCCAGGCTTTATACGTACTAAATTGTATGCCCCACGTAAATCTAACTTAGTGAAGATCTTCGCACTTTGTACTTTTTCTAGGAGTTCCAGGATCAACGGTAGAGGATAACGTTTTTTTACCGTGACTTTATTAAGCTCCCTGTAGTCCACTACTGGGCGTAATGTTCCATCCTTCTTCTTGACAAAGAATATAGGGGCTCCAGCGGGCGAGGATGATGGACGAATAAATTTTTTGCTTAGGTTTTCATCAATAAATTCTTTAAGAGCCTTCAGTTCCGGACCCGCTAAAGGGTAGATAGTTCCAAATGGTATAGCCGCCCCCGGGAGTAGTTCTATTGGGCAGTCGTATGGTCGATGCGGGGGAAGTGTATCCGCTCCCTTCTTGTCACAAACATCCAAGAAATCTTCATACACCGCTGGTAGCTGAGGCAATTCTGGATTCTGAACTGCTTCTAATGTGGATTCGCTTGGAACCTCCGTCTGAACTTCCTTTTCGGGGAAACTGATCTTTTTCATCTCCCAATCGATGATAGGATTGTGCTTCTGCAACCAGGGCAAACCTAAAATGATGGGAAAATGTGGAGAAGAAATAATTAGGAATGTCAATATCTCACGATGCTGAGGCTCAATATAGATCTCCAAAGGTCCTGTCTCATGATCCACTGGGCCCGAATTCAGCGGAGATCCATCTACCGTCTCCATCACAATAGGTGAACGTCTTTTCTGCATATCTATACCATGATTTTGAGCAAATGCAGAATCCATGAACATCCCGCTGGCCCCAGAGTCGATCATGGCTGATGCAGTGATCCACTGGGAGTTAACCTTCAGTTTGATAGTTACAAAATAGTGGGATTCACGGCTCTCCTTCCTGGTAGGTGGAACTACGGATGATATGGACTGGATCTCATCTTTAGCATAATCAGTCTCTGAGAGGAAAGACTCCTCATCGGAAGAATCAGGATCCATTATAGCCGCCACCATTTTTCTTGAACGGTTTGTGGGACGACTTGGACAGTTAATAAGAAAATGTCCCGCTTCCCCGCAGTACAGACATAGATTCTCTTTAAATCTCTGTTCTCTTCGTTCTGCACTCGCTCGTCTCTGGATCGCATCCACTTGCATTGGCTCTAGTTCTGTATCTCGGACATTCCGGCTAGGCACTTCTTTAGTGACCGATGGCAGGGAGGAGTTATAAGAGTTAGTTGAACGATTCATGGACGTCCACTTCTCTTATCGTCGTTCAGACAGACGGGTGTCAACCCGGATGCAATGCTTGATGAAATCATCCAGATCCGAAGGGGTCTCTCCATGGGCAAGTTCGTCCTTTACTGCACTAGAAAGTCCTCTTTTAAAGAAAGATACTTTTGCTGCATTATTCCATTCAGTGTCAACGGCCCACCTCCTATACTCCATAGCATACTCTGCGACGGGGCGTTTGCCTTGTCGTAATGCCAGCAACGTTGATTCAGCAGTAGCTGCACGGTTTGGGTCATCAAACATCTGCTGCATCGCTCGAATAAACTCGTTCAGATTGTCTAAACGTGCGTCCCGAGTCTCAATCAGAGGATTAGCCCAAGCGATCGCTTTGTGGGTTAACAGCATAATGATGCATAACACCTTTGACCTATCAGTCGGAAACTGATTAGCATGTGTATCGAAGAACAGGTAACATTGATTCAAAAATCCACAAACTGTATCTCGATCACCGCCAAAACTAAAAGGTGGTAGCTTGGGGGGCGTGGCAGACGCTGAGACGGAAGCTTGTCCTTCTTGCTGGGTAATTCAAGCAGTCAACACTTGTACTGCATTCTGCAGATCTTGGATAGCTTGTTGGTGGTTCTGGACATTATGATCGCTTTGTGCAATAAATGCGTCCATCCGTGCTTTTCCATTCACCTGTTCGGTGTGCAAACTGGACATTGCACCCTGCAGTTTTCTGACACGTGTTTCCAAAGTTTCTGCTCCAGCGGCCTCCATTTTTGAGAGGCTGAGTATTCTGTCACGTTACTGGCGATACAGGACTGGAAGTCAGTAGCCGGAGCAGAAGTGTGCAGGTGAGCGGACCAAGGAAGGACTTCTGGAAGTGCCGTATATGGCGGTGGTGGTTCACTATGTTGGCAGATGCCGGAGCCCGCCCGAGCACGGGCCGGCCAAGATCACACACAAGCACCAAGTCCATTTAGGTGAATAGAGTTGAAGGTAGGAACAGCAGGGTTTCCACAAGAGACAGAAAGATGTCAGCAGAACACCTTCCAGATCAGGAGCTCAGATAATTTTTTTTTTTTTTTTTCTCCCTCAGATGGGAAGTTCCACAGTCAGATAACCAAAACTATAAGGAACTCGACTCCCAAACAGCGTGTACACTTACATAATGCAGCAGCTGTTCCCATCATCATCGGAAAACCAACTTTATTTACAAGCACAAAAAAACACAAAACTAAGACACATTAACAAGGTGTTTCCACTTTTTAACTTTCCAAATTCCCTCTGCGTCCTCCTCCCCCCTCTTTCTCTTATCACACACAAAGCAAAAATACAATTTTCCCAAAACAATTTTTAAACAATTTTTAACCTCAATCTCCTTCCTCTTAAACACATACACGTTCCTCACATCCCACAACACCTCTTTTATACATGCAAGCATCAACCACAACACTCTCTCCTTTTCTCCACACATACCCAACCCAAACATAAATAACTCAAACGTCAAAAAATTCACATCACACAACTCCTTACACAACGGGCCCAAACCTGAAATCACATTTCTAGCATACTGACAATTCCAAAACAAATGCACCACACTCTCTCTCCCACCACATCCCCTCCTCGGACACATCTCACTCCTCACTAAACCCCGGTTTCTCTGGAAGGCCGGCGTCACACTGGCGACAGAATCGGACGACTGCAATGCGATGAAAAATCGCATTGCAGTCGGACCTATGTTGATCTATGGAGCAGCTCCCAGTATCAGATTTTTTGTGGTCCGTTTTAAACGTCCGTGTACAATCGCAGCATGCTGCGATTGTCACCGATTGTCGGTCGACAATCGCCAATGCAAGTCTATGGGAGCGATGAAAAATCGGATTACAAACGGACCACACTGTGTGACTTGCGATGAAATCGCATCGGTGTCCTTTAGAAAAGCCGGCAATTCATCCCCGGCTATACTGTAAAATCACACTGACAGCTTTAATAAAGACTAGAAAGAATAGATATACACACATAGAATACATATATATATATATATATATATATATATATATATGTAATTGTGACATGTATATATATATATATTTATATTTCCTAGACTTCTACATACTGTAATAGCCGCAAATTCAATTGCCGGCTTCTGTGAAATCACAGAAGCCGACATGAAATGATACATTGTTTCCACACAGTTAACCATGTCATTTCCTGTATTTTGATATTTGTTTAGAACTTACAATTACATGAGTGTATTTGTGCAAAATTTCAGACATGTAGGGGTTAATTAAAGGTGTAATTTCGTTGAAAAAAAATGCGTGGGCTCCCGCTGTATTTTCTCCACCAGACAGACAAAGCAAAGCGAGTGGGGGCAGATAATAACAGCCTAGGGAGGGTACATTTTTTGTGCCCCCCCTGGCTACTAACATCTGCCCCCAGACACCCCAGAAAGGGCAAATCTATAATTAGATTCGCCCTTTCTGGCACTTTGCCCATCTATTCCCATTGCCCTGTAGCAGTGGCGAATGGGTTAATAATCTCACCTTACTGTCACCTTAGTATTGAAAGGTGACCTTAAGGCAGGTTAATAATTGAGAGCTGTCAATTAGACAACTATCAATTATTAATCCTATTGTATGAAAGAAAAATCAAACACACACAGTTTAATAAAAAATAAGTTTAATTAAATAATCACACAGTTTTTTGACCATATTTTATTTTCCTGCTAAAACCATTTCCTGTAATAAAAATAAAATAAAAAAGCAAAATTATACTTACCAATCCGATGTACAGTCAGGTCCCACGGTGTAATCCATCAGAAAGGGTTAACAGGTTACAGTTAGCAGGGAGATAATTCTGTCTACTAGCTCTAACCCCATGAATGAATAAGTTCCTCTCCCAGCGAAAGTAGAGGAATAGATTCATGAATGGAGCTTAATTGATTTATTGGCAATTTAACTTTAGTGACCTGACCTAAAGGGAAAGTGGACACAATCAATTAAGCTTCATTCATGAAACACATCCTCTCCTGTCGCCAGGAGAGGAACTTATTCATTCAGGAGCTTTGAGCTGAGCATGCAGGATTACTTGCACTGCTTGGCTCAAAGCTAGTTAACCCTTTGTGAAGGATTACAGCGTGGGACGTGACAGATCAGCGGAATAGGTAAGAATAATGTTTTTTTATTTTTTTATCTTTATTTTAGGAGATCATTGGCTTCGCACGGATTAAGTGTAAAGTAAAATATGGTCAAAAAAATGTGTTTTTATTTCATTAAAATTAATTTTTATTAATGTGTCTGTGTTTTTTTAATTTACTTCAATAGGATTAATAATTGATAGTTGTCTAATTGACAGCTCTCAATTATTAACCTGCCTTAAGGTCACCTTTCAATACTAAGGTGACAGTAAGGTGAGATTATTAACCCATTCGCCACCGCTACAGGGCAATGGGAATAGACGGGCAAAGTGCCAGAAAGGGAGAATCTAATTATAGATTTGCCCTTTCTGGGGTGTCTGGGGGCAGATGTTAGTAGCCAGGGGGGGCACAAAAAATGTACCCTCCCTAGGCTGTTATTATCTGCCCCCACTCGCTTTGCATTGTCTGTCTGGTGGAGAAAATACAGCGGGAGCCCACGCATTTTTTTTTCAACGAAATTACACCTTTAATTAACCCCTACATGTCTGAAATTTTGCACAAATACACTCATGTAATTGTAAGTTCTAAACAAATATCAAAATACAGGAAATGACATGGTTAACTGTGTGGAAACAATGTATCATTTCATGTCGGCTTCTGTGATTTCACAGAAGCCGGCAATTGAATTAGCGGCTATAACAGTATGTAGAAGTCTAGGAACTATAAATATATGTATATGTACATGTCACAATGACATGTATATATATATATATGTGTTCTATGTGTATATATCTATTCTTTTTTTGTGATTGAAATACTATTCTTTTGGATCCATTATATGTCAGTTTTGCAAGCCTGCGAGAAAATCTCGCAAGTCGGATGAAAATCGGATGTTACAAGGTACACACACATGCGACTAAATCGCATCTTTGAAGGAAAATCGGATGCCAGAAGGATGTGTGATGTTTGCATTTTGATCCGACAATCGACCGTCTAAAATGGACCGATTTTTTGTCGTTGTGTGTGACGCCGGCCGAACTCTCTCACCGGTAACACCTCATGCAATGACTGCCACACAATCTCGCTCTGTCTATTTATCATACCATCCAAACGTACCTTCTTCCATACCTTCTGCACATCACTTCCTCTCACCATATTGATACCACATTCCATCTCTCTACACTCAATCATCCTATATACCGCTTTCTTCTTCTCTAACAACCTCATATCCACATCACACAGTTCATACTTCACCAAAAATTTGTAAACCCACACATACCACCAGGGCCGCCATCAGGGCATGAGAACCCTTACTGCTGTATGGGGCCCGGTCATTAGGGGGGCCCGCCGCCCGAGCACGCAGGTCCGCGCTCGGGCCCGGGGGCCCCCAACATTTTGAGGCTCCCCCTGCACCTCAAGGGGCCCCCAGCTAGCGGCACATCACGCAGCCGCTATGGGGCCCCTGTGTGGCAGGGGGGGCCCGCCTGCCCCCAGCGCCGACTCCCCCCGCCGCTGCATTGAACTATACCGGCGTCAGCCGGCACAGTTCAAAGCGATAATGGAGGAGAGAGCGTCAGCTGACGCTCCCTCTCCCATCATTCCCCGCTCTGCCTCTGACACAGCGCGCTCACTGTGTGCCGGGCAGAGCAGGAGACAGGAGCTGGGAGCAGCGCTGGCACGAGGATGAGGTGAGGAGTGTTTTTTTTTTATAAATCTGTCCTGCTGTGGGGCCGGCCATTCCTGGGGGGGGAGGAGAGATGAGGGCTGTAAAATGTGGGCCCTGCTGTATACTATGGAGGCCCTGCTATATCCAATGGGGGCCCTGCTGTCTACTATAGGGGCCCTGCAATATACAATGGGGGCCCTGCTGTCTACTATAGGGGCCCTGCTATATCCAATGTGGGCCCTGCTGTATACTATGGAGGCCCTGCTATATCCAATGGAGGCCCTGCTGTCTACTATAGGGGCCCTGCAATATACAATGGGGGCCCTGCTGTCTACTATAGGGGCCCTGCTATATCCAATGTGGGCCCTGCTGTATACTATGTGGGCCCTGCTGTACACTGTGGGCCCTGCTATATACTATGTGGGCCCTGCTATTTACTATGTGGGACCTGCTATATACTATGTGGTCCCTGCTATATACTATGTGGGCCGTGCTATATACTATGTGGGCCGTGCTATATACTATGTGGGCCCTGCTATATACTATGTGGGCCGTGCTATACACTATCCGGGCCGCGCTATACACTATGTGGGTTGTGTTATATACTATTGGGGGATATATTATATTTTATAGGGTGGCTGTGTTATATACTATGTGGCTGTGTAATATACTATAGGGGGCTACGTTATATTCCTTTGGGGAGGCAGACTGTATGATATTCTATTCGGGGATACATTATATTCTATGGGGGCTGTATTATATTTATTATATTCTATGAGGGGTGATTGCATCATACTCTATGAGGGGGCTCCATTATACTGTATGAGGTGGCTACATTGTATTCTATGGGGGCTGCATTATATTCTATGGGGGGCTAGATTATATTTTATGGGGGCTTCATTATACTTTGAGGGGGCTCTATTATATTCTATGGGGGGTTTACATTATACTCTGTGGGGTGGTTGCATTATACTCTGTGGGGTGGTTGCATTATACTCTGGGGTGGTTGCAATATACTCTGTTGGGTGGTTGCCTTATACTCTGTGGGTTGGCTGCATTATGCTCTGTGGGGTGGCTGCATTATGCTCTATAGGCTGACTGCATTATACTATATGTGGGCTGCATTATACTGTATCGAGGACTATGGGGAATACATTATATCATATGAAGAACTATGGGGTGCATTATACTATGGGAAGTGAATTGTACTACATGGATGACTATGGCGGTGCATTATACTATATGGAGCACTATGAGGAGTGTATTATACTATATGGATGACTGAGTGTATTTTAATATATTGAGGGCTATTAGGAGTGTATTATACTATATGGAGGACTATGGATACATTATATGTAGTGCACATTATAATATATGGAGGACTATGGGGTGTATTATACTAAACAAGCAAAATGCTGCATATTCATCGAGTGATTGGTGTTAATGTGTCATTGGTGAGAGCATGGTGCAGAAGTGAAGTTTTTCCATGAAAGGGCGGAGGGATTTTGGAAGGTTTATGTGGTGGAGGAGGAGCTAGGGTGGATACGGAACTGGGGGGTGGAGCCTGGGCGGAGTCTCAAGGGGGCCCCATAAATTTTGCCAGTATGGGGCCCCGAAATTCCTAGTGGCAGCCCTGCATACCACACAGGCACCTCAAAAGCCACAGGGCACCTTAGATCCCTTTCCCGCCACTTCAAACGGAACAGAAAACTTCCAAACAAATACCTGCACATACATGCACACTTCCCATCCATCCTCATCACACCCAATACAAACACCATAATATTCACGCCAAAAAATACATTCAAATTGGGGAATCCCAGCCCCCCCTTATCCATTCTCTTCATCACAACCTCTCTCCTTGCACGCTCCATACTTGAACGCCAAAAAAATACAAACAAAACCCTATTTAATCTTCTAACACACATATAACCTGGTGGAAAAACCACCGCAACATGCAAAAAAATTGGTAACATCACACTCTTAATAACTAAAATTTTACCAAAAAACGTCAGATCTCTCATCTTCCAAAAATTTAACTTGTGCTCCACTCTCTCTCTCACATCCACCCAACTTTCCTCTCCATCCAACTTCTCTGAAAATTTCACACCCAGCACCTTTATCGGTCCACTCACCACATTCACCCCAATATCATTGCTCAGAGTCCTCCCACCAAAAATCTTACATTCAGTCTTCTCCCAATTCACTTTAAACGCAGACGCTCCACAAAAAACGGATACCAACAACTTCACACGACGCACCGAACACTCTGAATCACACAAAACACACACATCATCCATGTAACCATTCACCTTCCACTCCCTCCCCCCAGCCCCCGGCACTTGCACACCCCGAATCACCTTATCTTTCCTCAACATACACAACAACGGCTCAATTGCGCAAATGAACACGACAGGGGACAATGGGCACCCCTGCCGTACACCGGAAAACACATTCACTCTCCTCCCTACATTCCCATTCAACAAAACACAACTATAAATATTTTTATACAAACTTCTCACTCTCTCAACAAACTCAGCCGGAAAACCCATCTTCACCAACACTCTAAACAGAAAACCATGCGCCAACCTATCATACGCCTTCTCAAAATCCAAACTCAACACATACACCCCCTTCTTACGGTTCAAACAGTCCCACAAACAATCTCTCAGCATACACACACCCTCATGTAACCGCCTTCCAGGCACCGCACAACACTGCTCCTCACCCACCACACTCCCAACCACATCACGCATCCTATTTGCCAAAAGCTTCGCATAGATCTTATAATCACAATTAAGCAACGTGATCGGCCTCCAGTTTTTTAGATTTTTCAAATCACCTTTTTTTGGCAACAGCACAACCACTCCTGCACGCATACCATTTGCCACCTCTGCATTCGCCCACATATATTTACATACATCCACAAAATCCTTCCCAATCACATCCCACATCACACGATAAAATTCCACCGGGAGACCATCATCCCCCGGCGTTTTATTCAGCGCCATGCTACACATCACCTTCCATATTTCTTCACTCGTCACCTCCCCCATCAAACTCTCCCTTTCTGTCCCATTCAATCTATTTTCCAAAACACTCAGCACATCACTCTCCAAACCTTCATCCCTCCATTTCACTGCATACAAATCATCATAAAACTTTGCCACTTCCTCACATAAGTCCGCACCACTCACTTCATTTCCATCCACTCCATTCAAAACACTTATGCTCTGTCTTTTTCCAAAAACTTTCTTGAAAAAAAACCGCAAACACTTCTCATTCTTTTCCAAGTTCTCTATTTTAGCCCTATACACAATACTCCTCCCTCTGTCTCTCAAAAACTTGTTCACTTCTTTTTTCACTCTCAACAAATCTTCACTCACATCCATCCCTCCCTCTCTTAGCTTATATAACACACCCAGTCTTGCATTCAACCCAGCAAACCTTTCTCTCTTAGCAGCTGCACACTTGTAACCAAGTTTTTTTAAAAAAACCTTGGTTTTCCATTTAACCCAATCCCACCATTCACACACATTACTGAATTCCCTCCTGCTCTCACACCACTCCTTATAATGTCTCTCATACTCCTCTCTCACCTCCACCCCCTCCAGCAAACTCACATTCAGCTTCCATATACCTTTCCCAGTTACCTCCTCAGTATGCACATCCACTTCACACTTCATACACACATGATCTGAAAACGGCACACTCTCCTGTGCATAACTAACAGCAATCAGGTTTTTTGAAACAAAACAATAGTCCAGTCTAGACGCCACCCTCCCACTCTCAGAAAAAAACGTATTTAACAATGGAGTTACTTTACACTTCCTCTGCATATCCATCAAACCAAAATCACTCACCATATCCATTAACTCTTTCCCTGACACATCCACATTCACCTTTCCCACATCAACATTCATATCACCCACAATCACAACAGGCACTCTACCTGGAATAAAAAACTTAATTTTTTCAAATAAAACTTTACGCTCCTGTTTTTCCACAGGAGCATACACATTAATAACACTAAAACGAATATTTCTAAACTCAAAATTTGCTAACACGCATCTCCCAACCTCAATCACCATATAATCACACAAACTCACATTACGCCCCTTCACCAAAAAACCAACACCGTCATTTCTATTACATGCACTCCCTGACCACACAGAGCACCATGAGGCCATTCACTCCCCTTCACACCATCCACAATCCCACACTCCTGTAAACAAAAAATTTCCGCATTTTGCGCTGCAAAAAACTCAAAAATGGCCGCACGCCGCAACTTATTTTTAAAAACCCTCACATTTTGAGATATAATTCTAACACCCATACTAAACACAAAACAAAAAGCTTAAAAAAAACACCTTGTCCAAAGAAGCCAAAAAATGAAAAAAAATACAAAAACAACCTACAGATATAACTTGACACACATTACATAAAACACACAAAAAAACAGATAGCCATTGCTTAAAGAGCAAAGCTATGTACACAAAAAAAGCCTACCTGGCTACTGGAAAAGTAAAACGTACTTAACCAGTACCGCCAGTGTCCTCCTCCACCATTTGTGCCGAGCAGCTTTCTGAGCCGCTGGCCTCCATATACTCTTCCACCCTTGCCTTTTTCTGGCCAGTCTTCCTCTGGGACATTCCTTCTTCCACCACCTCAATGTCTCTGTTTTCCCCACCACCCTCCCTGTGACACTTTAACCCTCCTGAGTCCTCTTCCGAGGAGAAGGCACCAATATTTCTCGGATCAGACTCATGAACCAAAACCTCAGCCTCCTCCTCTGCCACAGATATATCGAAATCCATCAGGAATTCTGACCATGATTCAGCGACTGGGACTTCTTTTTTTACTTCTTTTTTAGGCCATGAACGCTCCTCTCGCCTTATGGCCTTATGTCCTCCTTTTCCTCCTGTTGCTTCTCCCTCCTTCTCTCAGCCTCCTTGTCCTCCTGCCGCTTCTCCCTTCGTCTCTCAGCAGGAGTGGGTGGCGCCCTCACAACGCTTTGCAGCGCGGCGACTTCGCTTTCCCTCCGCTTCTTCTCCTCCTCCCTCCTCTTAACCTCCTCCTCTCTCTTCCTTTCTTCCTCCCGCCTCCGCTCCTCCTCACGTCTCTTTCTTTCCTCCTCCTCTCTAGTTGACCTCCTCGGCACACCAAACGGGCAGTCTCTATACAGGTGCTCTGAACTGCCACACCTGTCACATTCACGAGGCATCGGACACCTAGCCGCCACATGACCCTCTTGCTTGCAATTACGGCAAACCAACTCCTTGCTACACATGTTTAGCAGGTGCCCGAACTGAAAGCACCTCCTGCAGTATAGTGGCTGCCCTGGGTATGACAGGAAGCCCCTATGACCCGCCACTGAAAAGTTCGCTGGTGGGTGGGTGAAACCTCCCAAACAACCTGGGTCCTTCTTCAATTTCACCCGAAACACATACTTGCAGTTGAAAATGCCCAAGACATTTTTCTGCTTCTCCCCTCCCTTCACGTATTCACAGTACCGCTCCAGGAACTGCTCCAGTAGTGCTACTTCTGTATAGGGGTTGTACACAGTCACAGTCACCACTTTTTCCATGAGCCCAAACAGGGGCTCCACCCGCACTCCCTCCAGGCATGGATCACCTTCATTACTTCTGAGCCATTCAAAGACGGTCAAACAGCATCCCTCATTCACAAAGGTTATATCATATGTACCTTGACTCCGGAATTCATTGACGCTGTAGATATCCTGACGATGGGCTCCAGCCTTTCCCTCCAACAGGTCACGAACGACGTACACCAGGTTGTTTTTCTCACCACCTTCTACCACCACACGGATCGTATTCTTTATGAACATCCTCAGTCCAGACTGCCAATACGGATACCGCAGTAGAAATTCAGCAGCACACTGCCAGCAAACCCCCTGGATCACTCCAGTATGCTTCACTCAGTTAGACTGAGCACCACAATATACTCAGCAACAGGAAGCTGCACAGGGCCAGGTATATATAGCAGGTCCAATCAGTTTTAATCAGGGCGAGAACAATCAGCAGGGCAGGTGATGATCTCTATCCAATCAGTCTCAATCAGGGAGGGAACAATCAGCAGGGCAGGTGATGATCTCTATCCCAGACGAAGGTCATATGTTTCAGGCTGAAGTTATTCAAGTTCCGAAATAGCTCCATAGCAAGGGAACAGACCAGCAAGCCATGGCTCACAGGTTCAAATCCTAACACAATATATCTTAGTGGTCATGGACTATGCAACCCGATACCCTGAAGAAATACCACTAAGAAACTCCTCGGCCAGAGTATTGCCCGGGAAACTTGTACAGGTTTTTGCACAGAGGGTTCTGCCGAAGGAGATTTTGACAGATCAGAAAACCCCTTTCATGAGCAAGGTAATTAAGGAGTTGTGTAAGGTCCTTCAGGTTGCCCAGCTGCGAACCTCAGTCTACCATCCACAGACAGATGGCCTAGTAAAGTGTTTTAATAAGACCTTGAAGGCATTGCTCAAAAACGTCATTGAGAAGGACGGTTGAGACAGGGACAATCTGCTTTCATTTCTGCTCTTCTCAAGAAGTTCCTCAAGCCTGTATGGTCGACATCCGCGAGGGCTCCTGGACATCGCCAAGGAAACCTGGGAAGCCGAGGTCACGCCACCGCAGTGTCATAGAGCATGTCGTCCAGTTACAGGAGAGGATGGCGAAAGTAATGCCCATTGTGAAAGAGCATCTTCTCCAGGCACAGAAGGCACAGGCAAGGGTGTATAAAGATCTATTTTGATCTCATCTGACCCCATGACCTTGTCCCATGCTTCCTCTGAATCATCCAGATGGTCATTGATGAACTTCAAACCTGCGTGGACATGTGCTGGCGTAAGCAGGGGAGGATTGTGGGAAGTAAAACTACCCATGCTTCTATGTTTTTCCATTTGTATACTTTATTGTCTTAGAAATCGAGAGTGTCTCTTTGAAATATCCTTGACTTCACATCACCAACTTCATTGTTCCCATTTGGAGAAATTCTTCTCCAGATGACTATTTAATTTTTCAAGTGCATCAGGGGTAAGGTCCTCCTTAATGCTGGTCTGAATCGTATCAATTTCAGTTTTAAGGTCCCTCAATTTTTCTCATCGAATTTCAATAGTAATTCCCTGAAGCCCTGGTAGCATTTTGTAGCAGTATCTTCCCAATTAGCTCTAAATGACTCATTGTCATTGTCAATGAGTAATGATGGGAAAGCTATAAATACATAGATCCCTGGGGATTAGACCACTTGTCAGGTATTTCTCCAAAATGCTCTATTCCACCAGAGTCTTCTACGCTTATATAAAATCTCTTTTAATTTAACAATCTGCTATTTGGTATCTCTACAATTTGACTCTAAAATACAACTAGAATCCTTCTTAAAAACCTCATTAAGGTGTAAGAGCCAGGATTGAACCCGGGCGTGGGAGTCCATATGCTTTAAATTGAAAGCTGCGAAAAACACAATACACCTTGAAGCCTCTCTGGACCTCCAACACATACCCATAACGTATACCTCTTTTCTCCCCGCTGAAGCTATAATAATGGATGACTACTATGGCGTAACTGGATTAAGACTCAGGGGCGGACATATTATTGGTGCAACCTGTGCAGCCACACAGGGGCCCAAGAGGTGAGGGGCCCATTTAAACCTCCAATGCGGGTGCAATTTTGCATTTTTAGGAGATCTTAGGCTGCAAAGGGCCCATGTATTGTTATTGCACAGGGGCCCTTTTCTGACTTTGTCTACCAGTGTTGAGACTTAATGGGACTTATCCCTCTTAGCTTCACTTTCTGCCACAGTTCCCTTTGGATTCAATATATTTTTTTGGATTAACTTCCATGACTTTTTTGTCATTCACACTTTTAGCTTCTGTTATTTGTAGCTGCATATTTTTCTACTGCACATGGAATTTAATACGCACTATTGATCGACGATCTAATGATTTTAACATCTATGCCCAGTAACGTCTCTCCCAAATATCTCTTGTTCTAGCACTTTGCACTTTAGTGTACTGTTGTTCTTTTAATGACACAGCCATGCCTAATACAGAGCTACACTATTTACATCTGTTTGAATCCCGTCCAAAATGGCCGCATCCGTGGTCTTTCCCAAGATGACAGCCGATGGTGCGCCTGCACTCTGTGACTTTCAATTTTGTCACCTTCCGACGGCTATCAACTAAGCATCGTGTGCATGCCTAAAAATGTAATAGGGTGCAAGTTCACCCACATGCACACGATGCTGCTACGGCAGTAGAGGAGGTGATCTTACAAGTATATGGGGCCCGGGGCGCATATGCCAAAATCATTGGCATCATTTGGTCAGCACAATTTTTAAATTTCTGAGGCAGTACACTGACCATTACCTCTTTGAAAAAGCAGACACGTGAAATGCGCATAAGACGCCACAAGGAGGGCTTCAGTGGTCTGGACATACTATGGGTAAGCAAGTGACAGTTTGAGGCAGCTCATTTATTTAATGTACACTCTGTACCTACCTAACCCAGAGTGGAGAGGCATCACCGTTTTTTTTCTCGGCCATATTTTACGTGCGAGTGAAATCGCAACATGCTGCGATTGTCACCGACACTCAGCCGAGTCTCAACGCACTCACACCCATATAATTCTACGGGTGCGAGTGACACAGCGCTCATCACTGGGATATCATCCGAGTGCTGTGCGATATACGCCGACGCTGGCAGTGGAGGAGATAGAGAAATTAGTTTCTCTGCCTCCTCCGCAGCTGTGCTCCGATCCGCTCTGTGCGAGAGGCTCGGAGCATAGTAGTGTGACACTCGGCTTCCGCATGTAGCAGAGCAGGAGCTGAGGGTCATTAGCATATCGTATCTCGCATTGGATGCCATTCACAAGTGTAACCCTGGCCTTAGGCTGTTTATAATTAGTGCTGTATCCTAACTGCCCTTGAATTTGTAAGCTTTTACATAAGATAATTATTAGTGCCAAATAGTTTTAAAACTTTACCTTACCTGACCCAGGAGTCCAGATTTAGCCTTCAATGCTACGTTAAAGAGAAGTAAAAGTTGTTGAAATTTTTCATCGTTGTACTCAAATCGTTCTCCAAATGCAAAGGAACAGATCACATTACTAACAGCACTGTTTATGAGCACACTTGGATCAAACTGATCTGTAAGAAACATAATATTGATAAAGATTGATGTGAAATCACATATAGATGGTCAGGGGTTTGTACAATAAGGTAAGGAGGTATATTATTTGCCCATGAAACTTGGAACTATAGGTATACAGTTTTTTTTTTTCTGTAAATCTTTTTTTAAGAAAGATAAAGGAAGATGTTCAGTCCAGCCAGATATACTTGTCCAGGTCTCTTCCAACTGCACCATAATACGTTCACCTTGAGTTCATGGCCAGAACAATCAAAGAAGAATTGCTTCCTACAAGTTGAAAATCTTGGCCTAAATTCATCAAAGCTTTTATGCCAGAAAACTGTTGTAAAAGGCTTTAAAAAGTCACATATCTTTTGAATAACTCAGTGTTTTCACGCCCGTTTCACCCAGCTCTACTAAAATAGCATTCCTTACAACCAAAAATCTTACTCCAATGTCTGACTATAGTAAGATTTGTGCTGATGTTGCGCACGCAACTTGTCAAATGCTCCTTATTCATTAAAGGGAATCTGTCACCCTAAATTGGCGGGATATTTAAATGATGGCAGTCAGGTCAGATGGGCGGTGTTTTGGGTACTTGCCTTAACATGTTGTTCGCCGCTGTCTCCATTATTTCTGGGAATTGTAGTCGTTGCCCTCCATCTAACGCGCCTGCGCATTGCAATCTGCGGGCAAAGCATACTGCGCGTGCGCAATTCAAGATTGCAATGCGCAGGCGCGTTATATGGAGGGCAACGACTACAATTCCCAGAAATAATGGAGACAGCACGAACAACATGTTAAGGCAAGTACCCAAAACACCGCCCATCTGACCTGACTGCCATCATTTAAATATCCCGCCAATTTAGGGTGACAGATTCTCTTTAAGAGGCATGTGCCTCTAAGTGAATCAGGAGCGCTTGATTCCAACACAACCCCTCATCAAGACTGATGTGCTCCTAGGTTTTTGACAATTAGTGATCAGTAAATCTATGAAAATGTTTTGTGTCTGTGTTCACCATTAGCACATCTTTAATTACAGAGCAATATTTATAGTGAACCAGTAAGCATGATTTAATAATGTGAAATAAGGCATAGCTGTAATAGTGCTGTAATGCTGATTAAATTGATGCCTTTGGTGATAAAATCCTCTTTGTTGTTCTTCTTTAACCCCTTTCCAACATCAGGCGTAACAGTACGCTGATGTCGGACTCCCTCCTTTTGATGTGGGCTTCGGTGCTGAGCCCAAACTTTTTCCAGCACATGTCAGGTGTTTTGAACAGCTGACATGTGCCTCTAACAGCCGCGAGTGGAGTTGCGATCCACCCGTGGCTGTTAACCCGTTAAATGCCGCTGTCAAGCGCTGACAGCGGCATTTACCTTGCGCTTCTGGCAAGCGCGCCAGAAATCTCGCCTAATGGTAATGCCGTCACGTGATCGCGGGTCACCGAAAGGTGGCATGACAACCAGAGGTCTCCAGCAGACCTCTATGGTTGTCACTGGCGGATTGCTATGATCAGCGCTCATAGCAAGTGAGCAATTCTGCTACATACAGGCGATCTGATCATTTGATGTCTATGAACTCGTAATGACCTGGAGAATCATAATGGCCAATTTTAGCATTTACTGAACATGGTAAAAAAACAAAACAACTGTGGGATTGCACTTTTTTTGCAATTTCACCGCACTTGGAATTTTTTTTCCCATTTTTGAGCACACGACATGGTAAAACCAATGATGTTGTTCAAAAATACAACTCGTCCCTCAAAAAACAAGCCTTCACATGGTCATTTTGACCAAAAAAAAAAAAAGTTATAGCTCTGGGAAGAAGGGGAGCAAATAATGAAAATGCAAAACCAAACCACCATTTGAATTTTCCGGCCACTTACATTTCGGTGCACTGGGCCAGACTGTGCACTGGGTCTTCCCCTCCCTGTGATTCCAGGGCCCCTCCGCCTGTCTCCAGTCTTTGAATGAGCGGTTACTGCTGAGATTTCAAACGGGTCATTCATAGACTGGAGGCAGCAGAGGGGCCGAGGATCATAGTCAGCGAGGAGAAGACCCAGTGTACAGTCCGGCCCCTCTGCACCAAAATCTAATTACAATTAAAGTTGACTTGGTGATTAAAGAAGAAGAAAAAAGTGGATTTCTTCACCAAAGATACTAATTAAATCAGTATATCAGTTATAGCACCATTACGGCCATGTCTTTACATTGCAAAATCATACTGACAGGATCTCTTTAACATATACAAGACCATGGAGATTGCATTGCTGTAATACATATTCCACGTTAAACTCCACATTCTCTAAATTAAAATAAATCACCAGTTAGCAGGAATAATGTTCTCTTATATGCACTTCATCAGCTGTCGATTTTTTATTTAAGTAACAGGTAATATAAACATAATACAATTTTATCACAAACTTCTGTAACCCACCTTCTGTAACCCACCTTCTGTAACCCACCTTCTGTAACCAAACTTCTGTAACCCACTTTCTGTAACCCACCTTCTGTAACCCAACTTCTGTAACCCAACTTCTGTAACCCACCTTCTGTAACCCACCTTCTGTAACCCAACTTCTGTAACCCACCTTCTGTAACCCACCTTCTGTAACCCAACTTCTGTAACCCACCTTCTGTAACCCACCTCCTGTAACCCAACTTCTGTAACCCACCTTCTGTAACCCACCTTCTGTAACCCACCTTCTGTAACCCAACTTCTGTAACCCACCTTCTGTAACCCACCTTCTGTAACCCAACTTCTGTAACCCACCTTCTGTAACCCACCTTCTGTAACCCAACTTCTGTAACCCACCTTCTGTAACCCAATTTCTGTAACCCACCTTCTGTAACCCACCTTCTGTAACCCACCTTCTGTAACCCACTTCTGTAACCCATCTTCTGTAACCCACCTTTTTCAGATTTAAATGCAGAACAAAGGGACTGTGCTTCTTCTGTTACTCTCTCCTCCAGGGATTTCCTTGCCCTTCCCAAAGTTTCTCAGTGCAGTCATGGCAAAACTTTCTTTGTTCTTTCCATGATCTCCCATAGTCGGCAAATGCTATGCCTAACATATAAAATGTTCATTGTCAAAGTAAGAACAATAATTTTTAACCTTTCGCATATCGACCAAATTGATTTACTCCTGGATAAAAGTTAAATGTTTTAGAGAATGGTATTGTCATAAATGATTATTATGGTGTGATAATATTGGCACTAAACTTTCACCAATAACTAATTATGCTAAGGAACCATTATGCAAGTGCTGTAAACATGTGAACGTCTAGGAAAGTAATTTGTAGACTCGGGCAAGCACTGTACATGTGTTTGCCGATATCATTTAATTTTCTGAATATTTTTCATAATTTGACACTTATATTTAATTTAAATTAGAACATGCAAAATCTTTTGCATTACAAATTAGATAGCACAGATATACATAAATGTAAGCAGAAAGCAATCTGTACAACAATGGTGGGAGGGTACGGTATATCTTGTCTTTGTTCTGTAAAAAGAAGCAGTGATATCCCTGAAGAGCCCGTGCAGGAATTGCCATTAATGAGAGACTGCCATCTGCTGGCAAGGCAAAATCAAGCGGAACCAAATTGTGCTGGAAGATTTGCAGGGGGAGCGACTTTGTATGCTGGATCTGATTAGGTGACCCACAGGAAGAACTTCCTTGATAAAAAAAAAGCCCTGCGCATCAAATCGCATGCAGTTTGGGCGCTAGGGAAGAGAATGAGGCAGACATGCTCCAGAAATGCTGCTGAGACCAGCATGACAGGCTTCAGAGGGAAGTCTATGCCACCAAGGTGTCGGTCACCCCTGGGAAGGTGTAGATTCTCCTCAGGAGAACTACAAGTTCCGTTTATGCTGGTCAGGACCAGGATCCGTGCCATGCGCTAGTCAAGTCTCAGAGACCTGACGTCGCTATTCAAGAGCTGAGGCCTAGTCCTCTCCAACCCAAGCCTAAGAGACTTCAAGCCGAGAAGGTCCATAAAGAGACTGTGACAGGAGAGGCATGCCTGCGATTGAGGAGGAACAATGCGAGTG
The DNA here is from genome assembly GCA_033576555.1 of Oophaga sylvatica. NCBI lineage: Eukaryota > Metazoa > Chordata > Amphibia > Anura > Dendrobatidae > Oophaga > Oophaga sylvatica. The sequence goes on from JARQOD010000009.1 coordinate 6,765,654, forward strand.
AGCAAGGCCATCACTTCCAGCTATAACCTACGGTACCAGGGTAGGCTGGGATTAGGACAACAGGTTGGGAGTGGGCCGGTTGCTGTGTGGGACGCCCAACATGCCTTAATAAACTATGTCAAAGAGAGACTTGTGGCCTAGGCGGAAAACATGGTGATCCCCGCTAGGGCCAGAGCTGGAGAGACAACTTACGGGGTTACTCCCATGACTGGGTGCACCCTCTTTGTGAAAAGAACATTAGTGTTACATAGTGAAAGACTTTATTTGCTATTCCAAACTTATTATTCGTTTTAATGTTGATTTGTATAGTTATTAACACTAATTGTTTAAAGTTACTTTAAATCACTGCAAAGTTACTGCTGTATATAAATAGAATTATATCGATCCCTGACTGTTCGCACCTTGTCTTCTCTGTGCATTGCATCCAGACCCTGCATTACAATTTCATAAAGTATTCTTTTGTCCCCTTTCATATGTATTGTTCTCCCATTTATGTGTGTGACTGCTGCCCCTGGGTGGTTTACAGGGGCGTAACTACCACGGTCGCAGTGGTCCCCGCTGCGACAGGGCCTGGTGGGTCAGGGGCCCGGCGGCAGGTCAGAGGCTCCCGACACCATGTTGTCATGCAGGAGATTTCTCCCGCACGGCAATAGTCAGAGGCTTGTCTAGGAAGAGTGGGCAGCTGGGTGGGGGGGAGGGACAGAGAGACACTAAGCAGCTGATTCGGCTGGCACTATTCTATATGTTCTGGACAGCTGCATCACAGTGGACCAAACACGCCCACTGCTCCCTGTGTGTGGCCATCTGCTGAGGTATAGGGAGTAGGGCTGCATCTTCTTCCTGCTGGAGAGGAGCTTGTGGGTATGTCAGATCGGAGACATTGGTGAGTAAGAGCTTCAGCTCTCTGTGTGGTGAGGAGGAGGACACTGCTCACCTCCCTATAAGTCCAGGGTCATGTCCTGTATCAGCAGCCCCTCTACTGATGCTCATAGATTTATTGCAGGAGTCTTAACAGTCAGGGTCACCCTGTCAGAGCAAGGTCATCGGCTCCAGGGTCACCAGACTGCAGAAAAGTTCTGTCTGCTGCAATAAATCTCCCTATACTGAGAGTGACCAGAGACTCTATACTGAATCCAGCACTGGACTGAACAAGCCTGAACCTGGTGACTCGACATCACATGTTATATACAGTACATGGCCCTGTATATATACAGTGTATGTATGTGCTGGACCAGTGAAGGATTGATCCTTCCAGTGTATATAACATTGTACTGTATATCTGTGCACATAGTATACCACTATAGTATAAAGAATAATCCAGACATCAGCTGTTATACAGTATACACACAGTCATATATCTGTATATACATACACCAATGTGTATACTGTATAACAGTATATCAAATGCCAGTCACCCTATCAATCTTGTACAGTACAGACCAAAAGTTTGGACACACCTTCTCATTCAAAGATTTTTCTGTATTTTCATGGCTATGAAAATTGTAGAATCACACTGAAGGCATCAAAACTATGAATTAACACATGTGGAATTATACATTACACTTTACAAAAAAGTGTGAAACAACTGAAAATACGTGTTATATTCTAGGTTCTTCAAAGTAGCCACCTTTTGCTTTGATTACTGCTTTGCACGCAGAAAAGGTGAACGGCTGGACTCTACATGCCTGGTTCCCACCCTGAAGCATGGAGGAGGTGGTGTGATGGTGTGGGGGTGCTTTGCTGGTGACACTGTTGTGGATTTATTCAAAATTGAAGCGGTGAGCGGTCCAGCTCACCCCAAACCATCTCGATTGGGTTCAGGTCTGGTGACTGTGGAGGTCAGGTCATCTGGCGTAGCACCCCAACACTCTCCTTCTTGGTCAAATAGCCCTTACACAGCCTGGAGGTGTGTTTGGGGTCATTGCCCTGTTGAAAAATAAATGATGGTCCAACTAAACGCAAACCGGATGGAATAGCATGCTGCTGCAAGATGCTGTAGTAGCCATTCTGGTTCAGTATGCCTTCAATTTTGAATAAATCCCCAACAGTGTCACCAGCAAAGCACCCCCGCACCATCACACCTCCTCCTCCATGCTTCACGGTGGGAACCAGGCATGTAGAGTCCAGCCGTTCACCTTTTCTGCGTGCAAAGCAGTAATCAAAGCAAAAGGTGGCTACTTTGAAGAACCTAGAATATAAGACATATTTTCAGTTGTTTCACACTTTTTTGTAAAGTGTAATGAATAATTCCACATGTGTTACTTCATAGTTTTGATGCCTTCAGTGTGATTCTACAATTTTCACAGTCATGAAAATACAGAAAAATCGTTGAATGAGATGAATGAGAAGGTGTGTCCATACTTTTGGTCTGTACTGTATGTGTTAGGGTATGTTTCCACGTGGCATAATACATCAGGATTTGCTGCGGATTGGACGCAGCGTACAGCCCCAGCGTTCAATTTGCAGCGTCCAGATGTTACAGCATAGTGGAGGGGATTTTATGAAATCCCGTCTCCACTATGCGTGCAGGACCTCATTCGGTGGCCCTGCGTATCCGGACCTGTGGCGCGTCTTTCCAGACCGCAGCATGTCAATTTATCTTGCGGAGACGCTCAGTCTCCACAAGATAAATAACCCTGTCTATGTATACGATGCGTTGATTCCGATTTGATCAATGAACACATGTGGTATCACCGCGCGTACAAAGGGGGCGGCTTTGGGCGGAGTGCGATTTCCGCTGCGTCCAAAGTGCAGGGATTACGCTCCGTGGAAACCTAACCTTAGGGTGTGTGCACAATTTGCAGATTGTCACAGATTTTTCTGCACAAATTTGTCACCAAACCTGAAGGGTTTCCCAAAGCCAGCAAAGTGAACGAGAACCCTGAGGTCTCATGCACACGTTGCTTATTTTTCCTTGAAGATTTGATGCAGATTTAAATCTGGGGCAGGTATCTCCTCCTTTGTGGAAGACTGCAGGAATCTGGACCACAGACTCCTGCGTCCCCCCCAGAAAAGTGCAAAGTCAGCAGGAGACGTGATGTGGCCACAATAATGAATGCTGGAAAAGTCATCACTGTCAGGAAACTTTTGGTCCATTCATTGCAAACCCACCATGCACAGCACAGACTGAGGCTATCACACCAACGACTGCGGTATTATCCCACCACAAGACAACGTGTGCACCATATGGCGGCATCATTTGGTAATGGCATGGTGTTATTATTTTAGCTCTGATTTATAGCATTACCTGGTTACAGGGTGGTATTATATAGTGCTGGTATTTCAGCACTTTATAGAGGTATTATTTATGCACTCTGTGGTGGCTTTATTTAGGCGCTGTCTGGTGGTATAATAATACAGTATATTAGTACTATTTATGCATTCTACAATGGTATTATGTATGCTCTACATGGCAATATTATATTTGCTCTGTATAGTGGTATTATTTAAACTAGGAGCGTAACTACCACTACCTACTACCAAAAATTAATCCCATGAAATAAGATTTCTTTTAGAAGGAAGAAATACCAGGATGGGGCACCGGATAGTTACGACACTGAGATCAGACTATACAACATTGCAACAAAGCTATAGTGTGCGAAATGAATAGGGAAAATGTGAATTTGGGTGGAAAATATTTTGGCATGGTTGGGAGGGGGGCCCCATTTGAAAGTTCGCACTGGGGCCCATAACTTTGTAGTTACGCCACTGGTGGTTTACCTTTCTTTATCATTTGCCTGTTTTGTTTTTTAGGTGTAAATGGCTAAATCAATATACACAGTAGTGGTGCCAAACCCTGCCAAGTCACTGGTCAGTGCAGTAAATCGCTAAAGGAAGTGTTTTGAGAATCAAAGCAAGAAGGTAGAGACGAGACAGTAATCTCTTCCCGATGTGGCAGTTTTCCATTTTTGTTTTTTCCATCCCTTCTTGCATATTTTATTTTTTTCATTAACATAGCCATATGAGCATGTTTTTTGCAGGACAAGTTGTACAGGTGCTTCTCACAAAATTAGACTATCATCAAAAAGTTAATTTTTTTGATTCTTCAATGCAAAAAGTGACACTCCTATTATATAGAGTCATTACAAACAGAGTGATCTATTTCAAGTGTTTATTTCTGCTAATGTTGATGAGTATGGCTTACAGCCAATGAAAACCCAAAAGTCATTATGTCAGTAAACTAGAATACTTTGTAACACCAGCTTGAAAAATGATTTTAAAATCTGAAATGTTGGCCTACTCAAATGTATGTTCAGTGAATCCGGTTGCAACACCCGCTAGGACCGTGGGATACTTGGGCCGGGTCTGACAGTACTTAAAGGGGATTGTCACAGCAGCGGTGACCCGATCCATGGCCCTGGGCGTGCAATGGCGATGATGAGGTTTTTAAGGGAAAGTTTTGTGACACAACCGCGGTATTCGGCAAGGGATTGCAGTTCAGTTCCTCTGGGGCCAATGGTAATGCAGCAGAGAGTTTATCACTCCCCATGGGTGGAGCGGGGCCCCAGGGCAGATATGGCAGGCTGTGAGGGAAGAAGGATGTTGGGATGCAGGGCTGAGGATTGGAGGAATAGCTGACGGACACAAAGGCTGTTGTTTCCTTTACCTTTTACTGAGCAGTGCAGGTGCAGTCCGGGGCTCAGGTTACAGATGGTTCTGGAGACGGTCAGGCTGGAAGCAATTTGGGAATTTCCTTAGTCAGGTGGGTTGTGAGGCCTCCTTTCTAGCGCTATTCTCTGAGTTACTTGCTGCTGTAAACCCTATTCAAGTCCCTCTTTCTGTCTGATGCTTAGGTAGAACTCCACTCGCATGATAGGCAGCTTGAGCCTGTTTCAGGGGACGCTGCTGTGTCGGCAATTATCAATTGGGGCAGAGGACCTGCGGTCTCCTGCCCTCCAGATTCTGCTGCTGTGGCTTTAGCATCCACACAGCCTTGGGCTCCGGTGCCCGGTCTCTGGCGCTCAAGCCTGGGGTGAGCTCAGATAGAGCTTCTATCCCTAGCTCCTCTCCACACATCCTCTCTAAACCTTGTTCAGGCTCTAACTCCCACTAGCTTCCTCCTCCCGACCAGAGAGAGCAGCATCCCTGAAGTCGGGTTTAGACCTCCCCCTGCTGGCCTGGAGCAGGAACTGTGTTGAATGCTGGAACTACCTGGTAAGGGAATTCCTTCTTTGCTTTCAGGCATGATATCACTCCCCCCTGGAGGGAGGCAAGGCCATTGTGGCAAATGGACTCCTTGGGTGCCACACACTCAGTATTTGGTTGTGGCTCCTTTTGCATCAATTACTGCATCAATGCGGTGTGGCATGGAGGCAATCAGCCTGTGACACTGCTGAGGTGTTATGGAAGCCCAGGTTGCTTTGATAGCAGCCTTCAGCTCATCTGAATTGATGGGTCTGGTGTCTCTCATCTTCCTCTTGACAATACCCCATAGATTCTATATGGGGTAAAGGTCAGGCAAGTTGACAGTGATACTGTTGCTTTTAGCTGGGTATTGGTAATTTTGTCAGTGTGGACAGGTGTCAAGTCCTGCTGGAAAATGAAATTTCCATCTCAAAAAAGCTTGTCGGCGGAGGGAAGCATGAAGTGCTCTAAAATTTCCTGGTAGACAGCTGCGCTGACTTTGGTCTTGATAAAACACAGTGGACCTACACCAGCAGATGACATAGCTCCCCAAACCATCACTGATGGTGGAAACTTCACACTAGACCTCAAGCAGCTTCTATTGTGTGCCTCTCCACTCTTCCTCCAGACTCTGGGACCTTGATTTCCAAATGAAATGAAAAATTTACTTTCATCTGAAAACAACACCTTTGACCACTGAGCAACAGTCCAGTTCTTTTTCTCCTTGGCCCAGGTAAGACGCTTCTGGCATTGTCTATTGGTCATGAGTGGGTTGACAGAAGGAAGGTGACACTTGTAGCCCATGTCCTGGATACATCTGTGTGTGGTTGCTCTTGAAGCAATGACTCCAGCAGCAGTCAACTACTTGTGAATCTCCCCCAAATTTTTGAATGGCCTTTGCTTAACAATCCTTTCAAGGCAGCGGTTATCTCAGTTGCTTGTGCACTTTTTTCTACCACACTTTTTCCTTCCACTCAACTTTCCATTAATATGCTTGGATACAGCACTCTGTGAACAGCCAGCTTTTTTAGCAATGACCTTTTGTGACTTACCCTCCTTGTGGAGTGTGTCAATGACTGCCTTCTGGATATCTGTCAAGTCAGCAGTCTTCCCCATGATTGTGGAGCCTACTAAAACAGACTAAGGACCTTTTTAAACACTTAGGAAGCCTTTGCAGGTGTGTTTTGTCAATTATTCTAATTTAATGAGATAATGACATATGGGTTTTTATTATCATTAACATTAACAGAAATAAACACTTGAAATAGATCACTGTTTGTAATGACTATATAATATATGAGTTTCACTTTTTGTATTGAAGAAATGAAATAAATTAACTTTTTGATGATATTCTAATTTTGTGAGAAGCACCTGTACTTTTCAAAGACACTATCCATTTTATCACATAATACAAAGAAAGAAATTCCAAATCTGGAGATTCTGCAAGTTTTTGCTTTTTTTAGTGTTTTTATATAGTAAAAATTACCTGAAAATATGATTTTCCAGGTCAGTATGATTACAGCGATACCAAGCATGCATTTTTTTTTTATAAAAGTGGTGAAAATAAAATTAGGAAATTTGTAAAAAAAAAAAAAAAAAAAAGTGCTTGTCTTTCTATTTTCCTAGAGCTGTAATGTTTTCATTCTCTGGGTGATAGAACCATGTGATGGTTTGTTTTTGCACTCTGGGTGGCATTTCTATTGTTACTATATGGGAGGTAGATACAATGTTTTGACGCCTCTTATTGAATTAGTTTACGCTGTTGCTGTGTTTTGATTTTTTCTCTTATGCTGTTTAATGATTTACTTAATTAATTTTATATTTTGATAGATTAGACTTTTACCAAAATAGCAATAACAAATATGTGTATTTTTTGCATTGTTTTAATTTGCACATTTTTATTGGGGGAAAAGGGTTTCTCACTTTTATATTTTTTTAATTAAAAAAAATATTTTAAAACATTTATTTTTATTTTTTACTCTATTATGTAGTTTCCTTAAGGACAATACCACAGTATTGGTGTGTGTATAGCAAAAGTCTTGGTCTCCTATGAATGCCAGCCACAGTACTGGCACATAGCAAGTATGGTGCCAATATTCAAAAAGTGGTTGACAACTAAACCTGGAAACAATAGGCCAGTAAGTTAAACCTTTACTTCAGTCAAGATATGTAAGAGATGCTGTTGTGAAGTAACTCAATAAAAGTAACATCATAAACCAGTATCATCATAGGTTTGCGAGAAATTGTTCTTGTCATGTTACTGTGATAAGCTTCTACGAGGAGGTAGTTTCAGAACGGATCAGGGTAAGGTCATGTATATTGCCTATCTGAACTTTTCAAAGATGTTTGATGCGATGCCACATAAATGGATGGTACATAAAATGAGAACAAATGGGACTAGGGGATAATATGTTTAATTGGGTAAACAACTGGCTTGGGGATAGGAACAAGGGCTGGTTATGGATCACATACCCATTGGATAACAGTTAATAATGGGGCGCCACAGGGATCAGTATTGGGTCTTCTTCAACTTAACCTCTTTATTAATGACTTTGTAAGGGACATACAGAGTAGAATTACAATATTTGCATATGATGCTAAACTAAATATAGAGGAGGATCATTTATTATTACAAAGGGATTTATATCAACTGGAGACTGGAACTGAGAAATGGCAATTAAAGTGTAATTTAGATAAATTTAAGGTTATGCAATTGAGCCAAGGAAATAAAATGTATAATTATGTACTGAATGGTAGAACATGGGGTAAAACTGTTGCAGCAAAATACTTAACGTATGGACGGACAGCAAACTAAACTTTAAAGACCAGTTTCCTGGCAGCTTCTGACACGGCAAATAAAATCATGGGGTGAATTAAAAGAGGCACAGATGTTCATGACAATCACGATACTGTACACTAAGGGCTATAATGCCATCTCATTCACCTCAAACACAAACTGTAAAAGAACAAGGCAGAGAAGTGAGAAACACATTAGTAAAGAAAAGCAGAATGGCAAAAGTCAGATTTATTCTGACACTGCAAACAAAAACTGCCCAATTCCTATCCATGTCCAAATTCATTGAAATTGTAGTATCTGAGGTTCCTTTGTCTAACTTTCACCTTTATCAGTTCTGTCCATTACATAAATGATAAAAGTAATCGGATTTGAAGTGTTTCTGAGTTATCTGGAATGATGACATGAGATATAGTAGATAAAATTGCAGTTTTTTTTGTCAACGTGTTTCAGAGTCTACAGACAAATTCCTCAGGACAACTATACACAAAAAAATTACAGATTTTTTTTTTGCATGTTCGTCCTATTACTTTTATTGATATTATATGAAAGCTGCTGCATCTAGTCTCTAGGCCCACACAACCCTACAAGAAGAACGGATTTACGTTTTATTCATCAAGCTTTGAACCTGGATGAGACACTGTTGCGCTCTTGCATTTCTTTACATTGTGTAAATGAAGTGCAGTGGATCCTACAAGCTTAGTTTATGGAAATCGCTCTATTTAGATTTGGATTCTTTAAGCTTTGGACTACACACCAACGTTTATCACAACATTCATTTTGTACTCAATTTACAAGTTACACTAAATTTTCTCAGTCTATTTTTCATCTATAATGTATATAATATACATTAAAGGATAAAAGTGGTTTAAGTTGAATCCATAGGAGCCCCGCAGCAATATCAGGAATGAGCTGTGCTGACGGTAAACTGAATTGAAGCTATGCAAACAGCACATCGTTACTGTCACACAGCACACAATTTATAAGGACAGTAGTACATTACCTTTGGTGTCTCCAGTATATCCCACTGTTTCATACATGGGAAATCGAGGACGATCTGCTGAGTCTTCAGACCTGTTGATCAGAACTTCCTTCACCACTTCAAATCCATTGAGTACCACCATTTTCTTCCAAAAGTACTGTATACTAAATACATCCCCAAACTCTTTTCTCACCTGTTGAAAATATGTTTTATTGAAAGAAACAACTAATGTTTTTAATAAAATAAATCCATCAATAATGCAGAGATTTAATCTAGGTCATTCATATTTTTTAATCTATTCTATTATTTCTAAACACTGTTTTTCTGTGATTACTTTATATCTCTGTTCATACTGCACCCACACACACATATGCAAACACATTTGTAAACATGCACTGCTTTTTCGGTGATTACTTCGCCCCACACATACAAATGGTGAGTCACATATGCAAACACATTTGTAAACATGCACTGCTTTTTCACTGATTACTTTGCCCCACATACACAAATGATACACCATTTGAAAGGTAAACCTGCCCCCTTCAGCAAGAAAAGAGCCAAAAAAACACACATTCATGATTTTATCTCTAAAGACAGTTTAAACATTCATTTTCACAAACCTGCAGAAAGAAACAATGACCTGCAGGTGGCACTTCAACCGGAAGACATTTTTTGGCCTCTACTTTATCAAACCAATTTATTGTATTACCAATCTACATCTATAAATACCTGTCTGTGTTCATCATCTCTTGAAATACATTTACATTTGAGCAGCTTGCTTTTTCTGAAATTGCCTGCGCCTCCGACGACCAATGTTCGAAAATTTCGCAAGGCCAAGCTAGTCAATAACATAAATGTAAAAGAAAAAAAGGGTGATACCTAGAGATATACAGTGAGTTCGGAAAGTATTCAGACCCCTTTAAATTTTTCACCTTTTGTTTCATTGCAGCCATTTGGTAAATGCAAAAAAGTTCATTTTTTTCTCATTAATGTACACTTTACACCCCATCTTGACTGATAAAAACCAGAAATGTAGAAAGTTTTGCAAGTTTATTAAAAAAGAAAAACTGAAATATCACATGTCGTAAGTATTCAGACCCTTTGCTCAGACAATCATATTATGTCACATGCTGTCCATTTCTGTTATGTTTTGGTAGCTGAGGAGAATAAGCAAAAACGGCAATACACCAGAGAGGCTGGAACCTATTGGATTGCAGTAACCTGAACTAACCACACAACTAGAGGTAGCCGTGGAGCGTTCCTACGTTGATCCTAGACGCCTTGTCACAGCCTGAGAGATAACTACACCTAAAGGCAGAAAGATGAAAGCTATCTGCCCCGGAGCAGATCACAAAGAAAATAGGAAGCCCCCAAACATGTAATGGCGGTTAGACAAGAAGAAGCACAGACACAGACAGAAACTAGAATGAGCAAACGCTGGGGCCCAATCTGTCTAGACAGAAAAGTACAGGAAAGGATACTCACTGCAATCCAAAAAAACCCCTAAAAAATACCAACTCTTCTGATTGCAAAAAACACCTGAGATCACACAATCTCTACCACCTAATCAGATCTCTGGTGTAACAAAACTAAGCGGCAGCCACTGAAAAACAGGAAAAAGCAAATGAACAAACAACAGTGGCTCCAGATAATCTGAGAGGAGCACAAGCCCCCGGAGGGGACCTGGCTGACCTCCACAGAAGTGCAGGGAACAATGCAAAAAGCAAGCACAAAAATAAAAGCAGAAAATATCTTATCTGATAGCAGAAGATGCAGGCAAGACTCAGCAAACTTCCAAATGAACCAGGAATCACAATTGAGACAAGAACAATTGATCACCGGGCAACCATCATGGGAAGGAACCTCCCTTATATCAGACTAGCACGTGATCCCAGATTGCCATTCCTCGCTGAAAGGTTCAGTACTGTCTGTAACCACCAGAGGGAGCCTCTGCTCAGAAACCATCTCTAGCACATTCACAACACATTTCCTTGTGATCCTCCTTGAGATGGTTCTACTCCTTCATTGGAGTCCAGCTATGTTTAATTAAACTGATAGGACTTGATTTGTAAAGGCACACACCTGTCTATATAAGACCGCACAGCTCACAGTGCATGTCAGACCAAATGAGAATCATGAGGTCAAAGGAACTGGCCAAGGAGCTCAGAGACAGAATTGTGGCAGGGCACAGATCTGGCCATGGTTACTTAAGAATTTCTGCAGTACTCAAAGTTTCTAAGACCACAGTGGCCTCCATAATCCTTAAATGGAAGAAGGTTGGGACCACCAGAAGTCTTCCAAGACCTGGATGCCCAGACAATCTGAGCAATCTTGGGAGAAGAGCCTTGGTGAGAGAGGTAAAGAAGAACCCAAAGATCACTGTGGCTGAGCTCCACAGATGCAGTAGGGAGATGGGAGAAAGTTCCACAAAGTCAACTATCACTGCAGCCCTCCACCATTTGGGCATTTATCGCAGAGTGGCCAGATGGAAGCCTCTCCTCAGTGCAAGACAAATAAAAGCCCGCATAGAGTTTGCTAAAAAAAACACATGAAGGACTCCCAGACTATGAGAAATAAGATTCTCTGGTCGGATGAGATGAAGATAGAAATTTTTGGTGATAATTCTAAGTGGTATGTGTGGAGAAAACCAGGCAGTGCTCATCCCATGCCCAATACAATCCCAACAGTGAAATATGGTGGTGGCAGCATCATGCTATGGGGGTGTTTTTCAGCTGCAGGGACAGGACGACTGGTTGCAATTGAACTAAACGTGAATGCAGCCAAGTACAGAGATATCTTGGATGAAAACCTCTTTCAGAGTGCTCTGGACCTCAGACTTGGCTGAAGGTTCACCTTTCAACAAGACAATGAACCCAAGCACGCAGCTAAAATAACAAAGGAGTGGCTTCAGAACAACTCTGTGACCATTCTTAACTGGCCCAGCCAAAGTCCTGACATAAACCCAATTGAGCAACTCTGTAGAGACCTGAAAATGGCTGTTCACCAAAGTTCACCATCCAACCTGACAGAACTGGAGAGGATTTGCAAGAAAGAAAGGCAGATAATCCCCAAATCCACGTGTGAAATACTTGTTGCATCATTCCCAAGAAGACTCATGGCTGTATTAGCTCAAAAGGGTGCTTCTACTCAATACTGAGCAAAGGGTCTGAATACTTATGACCATGTGATATTTCAGTTTTTCTTTTTTAATAAATTTGCAAAAATTTCTACATTTCTGTTTTTTTTTCAGTAAAGATGGGGTGCAGAGTGTACATTAATGAGAAAGAAATGAACTTTTTTGAATTTACCAAACGGCTGAAATGAAACAAAGAGTGAAAAATTTAAAGGGGTCTGAATACTTTCTGAACCCACTGCATAACCATTAGATGTTTGTTAGTGGTGTCAGTGTGGACGTGAGTGTAAACCACTGGGATAGGATAAGAAAACCAACAAAGAAAAAAGCAGAGGAGTGGTTTGAGACGTAAATTTAAGTAAAAGGACAAACAGGAATAAGTATAAAAGAATAGCCTTTGTTGAACAAAGTATAATTGCAAGCAGTGGCACATAGGCGCACACATCCAAAAACATTATAATAATAATAATCTTTATTTATATAGCCCCAACATATTCCGCAGCGCTTTACAGTATAAAAGTTTCAAAACACAAGTCATGAGTAACAACGTTAACAATACAATAATTAAAGCAAGATAAGATGACCCTGCTCGTGAGAGCTTACAATCTACAATGAGTTGAGGGAGATACAAAGTACAGGTGTGTATATACAATGGTGTATTTAAACTGATGGTCCAGCCATCTTGAGGGAGTGAGGGATGGATGGAGATAGTGAATGGGCTCACACACACACACTTACACATAGAATGACTTTGATTAGTGAACGTGATAGGCCGCTCTGAACAAATGTGTTTTGAGGGAGCGCCTGAAACCATGCAAATTGTGGAGAGTCCTAATTTCTTGGGGTAGAGCATTCCAGAGGATTGGCGCAGTGCGGGAGAAGTCTTGGAGTCAGGGGTGGGAGGTACGGATTAGTGCAGAGGTTAGTCGAAAGTCGTTTGCAGAGCGCAGCAGTCGGTTAGGCCAATAGATGGAAATGAGGGAGGAGATGTAGGGGGGTGCTGCACTGTGGAGAGCTTTGTGGGTGAGAAAAAGTACTTTGAATTGGATCCTATAATGAATGGGAAGCCAATGTAAGGACTGGCGAAGAGCGGACGCGTCCGAGAATCGATTAGCCAGATGGATGACCCTGGCTGCTACATTAAGGATGGACTGGAGAGGGGAAAGTCGAGTAAGGGGGAGGCTTATTAATAAAGCATTGCAGTAGTCCAGGCGGGAGTGGATCAATGCTACAGTGAGGGTTTTTGTTGTTTTCATGGTGAGAAAAGGGCGAATTCTAGAGATGTTCTTTAGGTGTAGGTGGCAAGAGCGGGCAAGAGATTGTATATGGGAGGTGAAGGAGAGATTGGTGTTAAACATAACACCTAGACAGCGAGCCTGCTGCCGGGGTGTTATTATGGTACCGCCCACGGAGAGGGAAATGTCAAATTTAGGGAGGTTAGTAGACAGCGGGAGCAGAAGTTCAGTTTTGGAGAGGTTGAGTTTCAGATAGAGAGCGGACATGATGTTGGAGACTGCGGACAGACATTCGATGGCGTTCTGTAGTACAGCGGGGAGAAGGTCGGGGGATGACGTGTATAGTTGTGTTATGTTAGGTAGCTGAGGAGGACAGGAACAACAGCCGGGCAGCCGAACACCTTAGATGTTGGTAACTAATGGGTTGCAGATTCCTAAACTAACCACACAACTAGAGGTAGCCGTGGAGCGTTCCTACGTTGATCCCAGACGCCTCGTCACAGCCTGAGAGATAACTACACCTACAGGCAGAAAGATGAAAGCTATCTGCCCAGGAGCAGATCCCAAAGAAAATAGGAAGCCCCAAACATGTAATGGCGGTTAGACAAGAATAAAGCACGGACACAGACAGAAAATAGAATGAGCAAACGCTGGGGCCACAAGCTGACTAAATAGGATAGGACAGGAGAGATTACTTTCTGCAACCCAGAAAACCCTACAAAAAGCCAACAATTCTGATTACAAAAAATACTGAGATCACATGATCTCGCCACCCACTAAATCAGATCTCAGTGTGAACAAAACCAAGCCGCAGCCGCTGAAAAAGCAGGAAAAAGCAAATGAAAAAACAACAGTGGCTACAGACAAACTGTGAGGAGCACAGGCCCCAGGAGGGGACCCGGCTGTCCTCCACAAATGTGGAAAAAACTATGCAAATAGCAAGCACAAAAAGAAAAGCAGAAAATATCTTATCTGAAAGCAGCAGACGCAGGCAAGACACCAGCAACCTTCCAAATAAACCAGGAACTACAATTGAGACCAGAACAATTGATCACTGGCGACCATCATGGGAGGGAAACTCCCTTATATCAGTCCAGTCAGTGATCCCAGATTGCCATTCCTCGCTGGAAGGTTCAGTACTGTCTGTAACCACCAGAGGGCCTCTGCTCATTCACAACAGTACCCCCCCTTGAGGAGGCCGATCAGGATGAGCTCGGTGATAGGCACGGATCAGTCTCCTAGCATGGATGTCCGAAGCAAACACCCAAAATTGTCCTCCTGACCATAACCTCTCCACTTAACCAAATACTGGAGTTTCCGTCTAGAAAAAAACGAGAACCCAATATTTTTCTCAACCACATACTCCAGATTGCCCTCAACCAAAACAGGGTCAGGAGGGGCAACCATAGGAACCACTGGCTCGACAAACCTGTTCAATAAGGACTTGTGGAACACATTATGGATCTTAAATGTCCCTGGAAGAAGCAAACGGAAGGAAACGGGATTAAGAATCTCCATGATCTTATAATGTCCAATGAACCTAAGCTTAAACTTTGGAGATGCAACCCTCATAGGGATATTTCTTGAGGACAACCAAACCAAGTCCCCCACTTTAAACCGAGGACCATCAGTCCTATACCGGTTGGCAAACTGCTGGGCCTTCTCTTGAGAGAAAGAAAACCTCTCCACTTCCTGGTCCCAAATCTGCTGCATCTCGCTCCACAACAGAGTCAACACCCGGACAGACAGAAGCCTCCGCCTGTCCCGAAGAAAATCGAGGGTGAAAACCAGAATTGCAGAAAAATGGAGACATCAAGGTGGCAGAGCTAGCCCTATTATTAAGAGCAAACTCAGCCAAAGGCAATAAAGAGACCCAGTCATCTTGATCAGCAGACACAAAACATCTTAAATAAGTCTCCAAGGTCTGGTTTGTTCTCTCGGTTTGTCCATTTGTCTGAGGATGAAATGCAGAGGAGAAAGATAATTGAACACCAAGTTTAGAACAAATGTCCTCCAAAATCTGGAAACAAACTGGACTCCTCTGTCAGACACAATGTTCTACGGAATGACGTGCAACCGAACCACGTGCTAAAGGAACAAAGGCACCAACTCGCAGGAATAAGGCAACTTAGGTAATGGCACAAGATGTATCATCTTGGAAAACCTATCACAGATTACCCAGAAAAACGGTCATTCTCTGAGAGACAGGGAGGTCGGAAATAAAATCCATAGAGATATGGGTCCATGGCCTCTTGGGCACAGGTAATGGCATCAACAAACCACTAGAGCGAGAGCAAGGCTTGGAACGAGAGCAAGTCCCACAGGACTGCACAAAGTCCCTGACGTCACGAGACAAAGTAGGCCACCAAAAGGACCGACTCACCAAGTCTCTGGTACCAAAAATCCCGGGATGACCAGCCAACGCGGAACAATGAATCTCAGACATCACACTCTTCTTCCACTGGTCTGGGACAAACAATTCCCAACAGGGCAGCGCTCAGGTTTATCCTCCTGACACCCCTCCAGAGCCAGTCTCAAATTGGGCGAGATGGCGGAAAGTACTACACCCTCTTTCAAAATAACAGCAGGATCAGATAACTCAGGAGAATACTGTCACGGGTGTGTCGCGGCGGATATCGTCGCGATTGCACACCCTGACTTCGCACAGCTGAGTTTCTGGTGCTGGGTGTTTTTTCAGCACTGAGGGAGTTAATTCTTTCTCTCTCGATGCTGGACAGACCAGCCTCGTCCAGCTGCGATTGATGTTTTGTTAATTAGCTTCCTTCATATACCTGCTGGTCTGCTGGGGAAGTTGCCGGTGAAAGCATTCATTCAGACCAGCAGAGCGGATCGATTCTGAGAAGACTTAAGCTAAGAGTGGCTGTTGTGGTTTTTCCCCTCCCCGCTTATTGTTTATCTTCTTAACCTTTTGTGTTCCTCTGTAGTGGAAGTTTTGTAGCAAGGCAGTGTTTTCTTTACCCCCTGTCTGTCTCGTTTGTATTTGACTGTGTGTAAGCTGTTGCCTGCCCATTCCCTGTGGTGGTAATCAGGGTCCTTCTCAGGACTAGATTACAGTGGTCAGGGATCTACAGGAGACAGGGTTACGCTGGCGGCCTGGACCTCTGTACCATTAACAGTACCTCCAGGTAGAGGGACTAGTCAGGACCCAGTTCAGGGTCAGCATAGACCCCGGTCCACCTCTATCCTGAGACAGCATTTCACGTGCACAGTAATAGACCCACAATTCATTGGAATTATGTCAGGTAAGACATTGCTGGCAGATTCTACGTATAATGTTGATATTTTCTATAATATGAAATATAGAGTGTTGTCTCATTAGATATATGTTACTATCATAGAATATATCTGTTATACGTCGTGACATTTTTCACCGGCCACTTCTAAAAGATTCTCCCAGCTACCATGGATCCAGTAGCCCAGTTAGCTCAGCAGTTGCAGAGTTTGTCCATGGAGCTGACGGACGTTAAGTCCAAGGTTTGTACCCCCGGGAGAAAACCAGATCTGAACCTAAAGTGGCTCTCCCGGACAGGTTCACTGGTGGGCGGGACAAATTTTTACCTTCCGGGAGGCTTGTAAATTATATTTTCGGCTACGGCCTCGGTCTTCGGGGAGTGAAGACCAGAGGGTGGGAATTGTCATCTCGCTCTTACAAGGGGACCTCAATCCTGGGCGTTCTCTCTTCCCCAGACTCCCCGGCTCTCCAGTCAGTAGATCGATTTTTTACAGCCCTGGGTCTGGTATATGATGACCCGGGATCGGTCTCCTTGCTGAAATGAAGTTACGTAAGATACAGCAGGGAGATCGTCCGGCGGAGGAATTTTTCTTCTGAGTTCCGTAGATGGGCCACAGATACTCAGTGGAATGACCAGCTCTTAGGAGCAGTTTTGTCAAGGATTATCTGACAAATTAAAAGATGTGTTGGCGTCAGTATGATTCTCCCCCGTCACTGAGGCCGCTATGGCCCGATTGCTTGTAGGGCTTCGGGAGGGGAGGTAAGCC
>JARQOD010000009.1:6783041-6829921 GCA_033576555.1 Oophaga sylvatica
TCCCCCTTTCCCCGAAAAAATGGGGGTTTAAAAACCCAGAATTGCAGAAAAATGGAGACATAAAGGGGGGGCAGAGTTTGCCCTATTATTAAGAGCAAACTCAGCCAAAGGCAATAAAGAGCCCCGGTAAAACTTGACCAGCAGAAAACAAAACATTTTTAAAAAAAGTCTCCAAGGTCGGGTTTTGGGTTTCTCTCTTTTGCCCCATTTGTCTGAGGAGGAAATGCAGAGGAAAAAGATAATTGAACACCAAGTTTAGAAAAAAAATGTCCTCCAAAATTGGAAACAAACGGGGACTCCTTTTCAGAACAATTTCAACGGAATGACGTGAAAACCAAAACCACGTGCTAAAGGAACAAAGGCACCAACTCGCAGGAATAAGGCAACTTGGGAAATTGGCACAAGATGTATCATTTTGGGGAAAACCTATCACAATTCCCCAGATAACGGTCATTCTCGGGAGAGACAGGGGGGTTTCGGAAAAAAAAACCAAAGAGATATGGGCCCAAATTGGCCTTTGGGAAAGGGAAAAATGGCATCAAAAAACCCAAACAAGAGCGAGAGCAAGGCTTGGAACGAGAGCAAGTCCCCAGGGCTGCACAAAGTCCCCGACGTCACGAAAACAAAATTTGGGGCCCCAAACCCAAAAAGGGCCGACTCCCAAATCTCTGGTACCCAAAAAACCCCCCGGGGTGACCAGCCAAGCGGAAAAATGAATTTTTCAACATCACACTCTTCTTTCCCCCGGTCCCCGGGACAAACAATTTCCCAACAGGGCAGGGGCTTTAGGTTTTTTCCTCCTGACAAACCCCTTTTCCCGAAACCAAACTCAAAATTTGGGGGAGATGGCGGAAAATAAATACACCCCTTTCAAAATAACAGCAGGATCAGATAACTCAGGAGAATACTGTCACGGGTGTGTCGCGGCGGATATCGTCGCGATTGCACACCCTGACTTCGCACAGCTGAGTTTCTGGTGCTGGGTGTTTTTCAGCACTGAGGGAGTTAATTCTTTCTCTCTCGATGCTGGACAGACCAGCCTCGTCCAGCTGCGATTGATGTTTTGTTAATTAGCTTCCTTCATATACCTGCTGGTCTGCTGGGGAAGTTGCCGGTGAAAGCATTCATTCAGACCAGCAGAGCGGATCGATTCTGAGAAGACTTAAGCTAAGAGTGGCTGTTGTGGTTTTTCCCCTCCTCGCTTATTGTTTATCTTCTTAACCTTTTGTGTTCCTCTGTAGTGGAAGTTTTGTATGCAAGGCAGTGTTTTCTTTACCCCCTGTCTGTCTCGTTTGTATTTGACTGTGTGTAAGCTGTTGCCTGCCCATTCCCTGTGGTGGTAATCAGGGTCCTTCTCAGGACTAGATTACAGTGGTCAGGGATCTACAGGAGACAGGGTTACGCTGGCGGCCTGGACCTCTGTACCATTAACAGTACCTCCAGGTAGAGGGACTAGTCAGGACCCCAGTTCAGGGTCAGCATAGACCCCGGTCCACCTCTATCCTGAGACAGCATTTCACGTGCACAGTATAGACCCACAATTCATTGGATATTATGTCAGGTAAGACATTGCTGGCAGATTCTACGTATACATGTTGATATTTTCTATAATATGAAATATAGAGTGTTGTCTCATTAGATATATGTTACTATCATAGAATATATCTGTTATACGTCGTGACATTTTCACCGGCCACTTCTAAAAGATTCTCCCAGCTACCATGGATCCAGTAGCCCAGTTAGCTCAGCAGTTGCAGAGTTTGTCCATGGAGCTGACGGACGTTAAGTCCAAGGTTTTGTACCCCCGGGAGAAAACCAGATCTGAACCTAAAGTGGCTCTCCCGGACAGGTTCACTGGTGGGCGGGACAAATTTTTACCTTCCGGGAGGCTTGTAAATTATATTTTCGGCTACGGCCTCGGTCTTCGGGGAGTGAAGACCAGAGGGTGGGAATTGTCATCTCGCTCTTACAAGGGGACCCTCAATCCTGGGCGTTCTCTCTTCCTCCAGACTCCCCGGCTCTCCAGTCAGTAGATCGATTTTTTACAGCCCTGGGTCTGGTATATGATGACCCGGATCGGGTCTCCCTTGCTGAAATGAAGTTACGTAAGATACAGCAGGGAGATCGTCCGGCGGAGGAATTTTCTTCTGAGTTCCGTAGATGGGCCACAGATACTCAGTGGAATGACCCAGCTCTTAGGAGCCAGTTTTGTCAAGGATTATCTGACAAATTAAAAGATGTGTTGGCTCAGTATGATTCTCCCCCGTCACTGGAGGCCGCTATGGCCCTTGCGATTCGCATTGATAGACGGCTTCGAGAGAGGTGCGAGGTAACTCCGCCCCCTGTGATGACTCCACCTTCTACTATAGTCCCTCATATTGAGGTTCCCCTGGTTTGTTCTGAGGAGCCTATGCAGTTAGGAGGGACATCGTTTCGAGGGAGGGGATCGGCGGTGCGCCGCAAGACAGGAAAGTGTTACTTCTGCGGGAGAAAGGGACATTTTTTGGGGGGTGTCCATCCCGTACTTTGCTGAGCAAGGAGTCGCCGGAAAACTGTTGATCCCAGGTTGTGTGGTGGACGACAATCTGGGAGTATGTATTTCGTCCCCAAGTCCGTCTCAGTTTCTCGTACCAGCGGAGGTGGTGGTAGGTACAGGAACTGAGAGGATTTCTGTTCTTCTGGATAGTGGGGCCGCGGCTAATCTGGTGGACGCTCGGTTTGCCCAGGTGCAAGGTATGCAACTGAGTGTATTGGCCAAACCTATCCCTATATTCTCTATTGACGCCAGGCCTCTCGGTCAAGGTAGCTTTGTGCAAGCCGTGCATAACATAGACCTTCGAGTGGGGGCAATACATAAAGAACTATTGTCTTGTTATGTGTTGGAGGGCCTTCCCACTCCTATTGTGTTGGGACTTCCTTGGTTAACTAAACATAACCCAGTTATTAATTGGCAATCCAGAGAGATAAGCCAGTGGGGTGAATTTTGCCATAGTAACTGCATGAACACGGTCATCGGTGCGGTCGTGCCTAGAACCTTACCTCCTTTTCTGGAGGACTTTGAGGATGTGTTTTCAGAAGAGGGGTGTCAAGAATTACCTCCTCATCGCGCGTATGACTGTGCTATAAAATTGCTTCCTGATGCTAAGTTACCTAAATCTAGGTTATATAACCTTTCTGGTCCTGAGAGGCAAGCTATGAAGGATTATATTTCTGAAAGTCTAGCCAAGGGGCATATTAGACCTTCATCTTCCCCAGTGGCCGCGGGGTTCTTCTTTGTGAAGAAAAAAGATGGAGGCCTACGCCCTTGCTTGGATTTCCGTGAGCTTAATCGGATTACGGTCCGAGATCCGTATCCGCTCCCACTTATTCCTGATCTCTTCAATCAGATTGTGGGCGCCAAATGGTTCTCTAAGTTGGATCTCAGGGGGGCGTATAATCTGATTAGGATAAAGGAGGGGGATGAGTGGAAGACGGCGTTTAACACTCCGGAGGGACATTATGAGAACCTTGTCATGCCTTTCGGTCTGACTACTGCCCCGGCGGTGTTTCAACATTTTGTTAATGACATCTTTCGCCACCTAGTGGGACAGTTTGTTGTCATTTATCTAGATGACATCTTAATTTACTCGCCGGATCTTGTGTCTCATCAGGAGCATGTGAGACAGGTGTTGCAGATCTTGCGAGACAATAAACTGTACGCCAAATGGGAGAAGTGTGTATTCGCCGTACAGGAACTTCAGTTTTTAGGATTCCTGGTGTCAGCTTCTGGTTTCCGTATGGACCCTGGGAAAGTGAAGGCAGTGCTTGAATGGGATCGGCCAGAGGATCTTAAGGCACTGCAGCGTTTCCTGGGGTTTGCTAACTACTACCGGAAATTTATTCGTAATTTCTCATCCGTTGTCAAACCTCTCACTGACATGACAAAAAAAGGGACGGATTTTTCTAGGTGGTCTGACAAAGCTTGTCAAGCATTTTCCTCCTTGAAAAAATGTTTTGCTTCAACACCCATACTCATCCAACCTGATGCATCACAACCGTTCATTGTGGAGGTAGACGCATCTGACGTAGGAGTGGGTGCGGTATTATCTCAAGGTCCGTCCCCTGGTAAATGGCATCCGTGCGCTTTCTTCTCTAAAAAATTGTCGTCCGCCGAGAGGAATTATGATGTCGGCAATAGGGAACTCTTGGCCATTAAGTTGGCTTTTGAAAAGTGGCGTCACTTTTTGGAGGGGGCAGTCCACCCGGTCACCGTCATTACTGATCACAAAAACCTGCTGTATTTAGAGTCTGCAAAACGTCTGAATTCCAGACAAGCTAGATGGTCGTTGTTCTTTACCAGGTTTAATTTTGTCGTCACATATCGTCCTGGGTCAAAAAATGTAAAGGCTGATGCCTTGTCTCGTAGTTTCCCGGGGGCCGGGAAGACGGATGACCCGGTTCCTATTCTTCAGGAGGGAGTTGTGGTGTCGGCTGTATGCTCTGAGCTTGAGAAGGAGATATTGGAGGCTCAGGGGGACGCCCCTGTAGGACCTCCAGGGAGACTGTTTGTTCCAGATCAGTTAAGACAAAAGGTTATCGAGGCACATCATAATTCTGCTTTGGCAGGACACCCAGGGAGTAAAGCAACTGTGGATCTCGTTTCTCGCCGGTTTTGGTGGCCTAATTTAAATAAAGAGGTGGTAACTTTTGTCGCGTCCTGTGGGGTATGTGCGCGCTCTAAGACCCCACATACCCGTCCGTCTGGGGCCCTTTTACCATTGAAAATCCCGGAGCGTCCATGGACCCATCTGTCTATGGACTTCATTACGGACCTCCCTCCGTCTTCAGGTAAAACTGTCATACTAGTTGTAGTTGACAGGTTCAGCAAAATGGCACATTTTATTGCTCTTCCTGCTCTTCCTAATGCTAAAACTCTGGCGCAGGTGTTCATTGGGGATTGTGAGACTTCACGGGTTGCCTTCCGATGTGGTGTCGGATCGGGGGTCTCAGTTTGTGTCCAAATTCTGGAGGGCATTTTGTTCTCGTCGGGGGATGCAGGTGTCATTTTCTTCGGCTTTTCATCCGCAGACTAATGGTCAGACAGAGCGTCTGAATCAGAGCTTAGAGACATATCTCCGGTGTTTTGTCTCAGAGAACCAAGAGGACTGGTCTTCTTTCTTGCCTCTGGCAGAGTTCGCTCTTAACAATAGGCGGAGCGAGTCCACTGGTAAGTCCCCGTTTTTTGGGGCATATGGTTTTCACCCCAGTTTTGTACTTTCAATGGGGGGGGCTCTTCTGGGGTTCCTGAGGAGGAACGATTTTCGTCGTCACTTGCTTCAGTGTGGAGAGGAGTGCTTAATAATCTGAGCACTATGGGGAACCGATACAAACGTATGGCTGATAGGAGGAGAGTGTCTGGTCCGGACCTAAGTGTGCACGATCTGGTATGGTTGTCTACCAAGAATATAAAACTTAAGGTTCCCTCCTGGAAACTGGGTCCCAGGTTCATCGGGCCATACAGGATCAGTTCAATAATTAATCCGGTGGCTTTCCGTCTTGACCTCCCTCCTACGTTTAAAATCCACAATGTATTCAAAAATCGTTGCTTAAGAGGTACGTGGCACCAGTTTTACCGTCACCTCTACCCCTCCTCCAGTGGTGGTCAATGGTAATTTGGAGTTTCAGGTATCGAAGATCATTGACTCACGTCTGAATCGCCGGTCCCTTCAGTACCTTGTTCATTGGAGGGGGTATGGTCCTGAGGAGAGGATGTGGGTTTCTGCGTCGGATATTAACGCAGACCGATTGGTTCAGGCCTTCCACACTACTCACCCAGATAGACCAGGCCCTGAGGGTCCAGAGGCCCCTCGTAGAAGGGGGGGTACTGTCACGGGTGTGTCGCGGCGGAGATCGTCGAGATTGCACACCCTGACTTCGCACAGCTGAGTTTCTGGTGCTGGGTGTTTTTCAGCACTGAGGGAGTTAATTCTTTCTCTCTCGATGCTGGACAGACCAGCCTCGCCCAGCTGCGATTGATGTTTTGTTAATTAGCTTCCTTCATATACCTGCTGGTCTGCTGGGGAAGTTGCCGGTGAAAGCATTCATTCAGACCAGCAGAGCGGATCGATTCTGAGAAGACTTAAGCTAAGAGTGCCTGTTGTGGTTTTTCCCCTCCTCGCTTATTGTTTATCTTCTTAACCTTTTGTGTTCCTCTGTAGTGGAAGTTTTGTATGCAAGGCAGTGTTTTCTTTACCCCCTGTCTGTCTCGTTTGTATTTGACTGTGTGTAAGCTGTTGCCTGCCCATTCCCTGTGGTGGTAATCAGGGTCCTTCTCAGGACTAGATTACAGTGGTCAGGGATCTACAGGAGACAGGGTTACGCTGGCGGCCTGGACCTCTGTACCATTAACAGTACCTCCAGGTAGAGGGACTAGTCAGGACCCCAGTTCAGGGTCAGCATAGACCCCGGTCCACCTCTATCCTGAGACAGCGTTTCACGTGCACAGTATAGACCCACAATTCATTGGATATTATGTCAGGTAAGACATTGCTGGCAGATTCTACGTATACATGTTGATATTTTCTATAATATGAAATATAGAGTGTTGTCTCATTAGATATATGTTACTATCATAGAATATATCTGTTATACGTCGTGACAAATCCGCAAAGAAACTCCTTGAGAGGGCATCCGCCTTAATATTCTTAGTGCCAGGAAGAAAAGAAACCACAAAATTAAAACGTGTGAAAAACAAGGCCCACCTGACCTGTCTAAGATTAAGTCGCTTGGCTGATTCGAGATAAACCAGATTCTTATGGTCTGTGAGGATCACCACCTGATGTTTGGCTCCTTCCAGCCAATGTCTCCACTCTTCAAAGGCCCACTTCATGGCCAATAACTCCCGATTACCCACGTCATAATTATGTTCAGTTGGAGAAAACTTTCGAGAGAAAAAGGCACAAGGGTTACTCTTAGAGGTCTCTGGATCCCTTTGGGACAAAACGGCACCTGCTCCAATTTCAGAAGCATCAACCACCACCTGAAACGGTAGAGAAACATCAGGCTGCCGTAGAACAGGAGCAGAAGTGAATCTCTGCCTAAGTTCCTGAAATGCAGAAACTGCCTCAGGAGGCAAATTCACCACATTAGAACCCTTTTTGGTCAAATCAGTCAATGGTTTAACAATACCAGAGAAATTACCAATAAATTTACGATAAAAATTGGCAAAACCCAAAAATCTCTGAAGAGCCTTTAATGAAGTGGGTTGAACCCAATCACAGATGGCCTGAACCTTGACCGGGTCCATTTCAAGAACAGACGGAGACAAAATGAATCCCAGAAATGAGACCTTCTGTACGCCAAAAAGACACTTTGATCCCTTCACATACAGTGCATTCTCTCTCAAAATCTGGAACACAGTCCGAACATGTTTCACATGAGAGTCCCAGTCGTTGGAAAAAATCAAGATATCATCCAAATAAACAATCAGAAATGTATCCACAAAATCCCTGAAAATATAATTCATGAAGGATTGGAAGACGGAAGGAGCATTAGTGAGCCCAAAAGGCATCACTAGGTGCTCAAAATGCCCCTCTGGGGTATTAAACGCCGTCTTCCATTCATCCCCGTGCTTAATGCGAATAAGGTTATACGCCCCCCTGAGGTCAAGCTTGGTAAACCAACTAGCACTTTTCACTCTGGAAAACAGGTCAGAAATCAAGGGTAACGGATATTGATATTTCACAGTGATCTTATTCAGGAGGCGATAATCAATACACGGCCTCAATGAACCATCCTTTTTGGCCACAAAGAAAAAAACGGCGCCCAAGGGTGAAGAGGATGGTCTGATATGACCCTTCTCCAATGACTCCTTGATATAGGATTGCATAGCATTGTGTTCAGTTACAGATAAGTTAAAAAGGCGAACCTTAGGAAATTTACCACCAGGCACTAACTCAATAGTGCAATCGTAGCTTCTGTGAGGAGGTAAGGACGCAGACTTACTTTCACTAAACACATCAGAAAAATCAGTCAAAAAGTCAGGGACATCCTGAGACTGGGGAGAGGCAGAAAAAACAGGAGTGTCAGAATTAACACATTGGCAACCCCAACTGGTCACAGGCACAGATTTCCAATCCAAAAGAGGATTATGAGTCTGTAACCAAGGGAAACCCAGTACAATAATGTCATGCAGAATATGCAACACCAGAAATTTGCAACTCTCCTGATGATCTGGTTCAACCCTCATTATCACCTGAGTAGAAAATTGGGGTTTATTCTCCGCCAAAGGGGTAGAATCAATGCCCAGTAAAGGAATAGACTTCCGCAGGGGTATCATGGGAAAGCCACAACATTTGGCAAAGTCAAAATCCATAGGTTAATAGCTGCTCCTGAATCAACAAAAGCCTGAGCTGAAAATGTGGACATGGAGCAAATGAGGGTAACAGTCAACAGAAATTTAGTCTGAACACTACCCAAGACAACTGAGCGCGCAAAACGTCTTCCCCGCTTAGGACAGACGGAAATAGCATGAGAGGCATCACCACAGTAGAAACATAACCCATTGCGCTTTCGAAACTCATGATGCTGTGCCCCAGAAGTCACTCCATCACACTGAATGGGCCCAGGAGCTGGCTCACAAGGCAACACCATCTCACGCATACCTCTGTGCTCACGCAAACGTCTGCCAATTTGAATAGCCAATGACATAGAATAATTGAGACCAGAGGGAACAGGGAATCCCACCATAACATCCTTTACATTCTCTGACAGCCCCTTCCGAAAAAGGGCTGCCAAAGCATCATCATTCCATTTGGTCAGGACGGCCCACTTTCGGAATTTCTGACAGTACAACTCAGCATCTTCAAGACCCTGATTTAATGCCAACAAGGTCTTTTCAGCTTGATCAGTGACATTAGGTTCATCGTCAATAACCCCAGAGCCTGGAAAAATACATCAATATCATTCAAAACAGGATCCCCAGGTGTCAGGGAAAAAGCCCAATCCTGAGGGTCGCCGCGCAGGAGAGAGATGACAATTTGAACCTGCTGTGCTGCGCTCCCGAGGACTTAGGCTAGTTTCACACATCCGTTTTTCCCTTGCGGCGCCCCCGGCATTTTCCCGCAGCGCCGCATCTGAAAATCTGATGCGCCGCATGCGGCTTTTTTCGCATTGACATGCATTAGCGCCGCATGGCGCCGCATGTCAATGCGTTGCATGCGGTTTTGTCCGGATGCGGCGCAAATTACATTGCGCGTCCGAAAAACGCTGCATGTAACGTTTTTTTTTTTTGCCGGATGGTTTCTTATCTCTCCAAGCATCAGAAACCATCCGGCAAAAAACCGCATTTTGGCGCCGGAAGTGTGAAAGTTTTCACATGCGGCGCTGCGGTTTAAAATGCCGGGGGCGCCGTTTAGGCGCCCGCCGGATGTGTGAAAGAGGCCTTAGGCTTTAAGGCAAAAAACAACTTACAGTTATTTTTGAAATTCAGAAATTTAGCCCCATCCCCCAAAAACAAATCTGGCATGGGAATCCTAGGTTCCACAACCGGCAACTCTGCAAGATAGGTAGCAATACTCCGAACCTCAGTGGCAAGCTGATCCACACGGCCAGACAACTGTGCAAACTCCATTGAGAGAAAAAAAAAATCCTCCTCAGCACCCAGAGAAAAAGAGGGAAAAAATGCAACAAACAGAAAAAAAAAATCTCTGACAACTCTGACAATTTTTTTCTTTCCACACTATTTTTCCCTTCTGTGAGTACCATATAATTTTCATTTTGGCCAGTGATACTGTTATGTTAGGTAGCTGAAGAGGACAGGAACAACAGCCGGGCAGCCGAACACCTGAGATGTTGGTAACTAATGGGTTGCAGATTCCTAAACTAACCACACAACTAGAGGTAGCCGTGGAGCGTTCCTACGTTGATCCTAGACGCCTCGTCACAGCCTGAGAGATAACTTCCCCGGCTATCTGCCCGGAGCAGATCCCCAAAGAAAATAGGAAGCCCCAAACATGTAATGGCGGTTAGACAAGAATAAAGCACGGACACAGACAGAAAATAGAATGAGCAAACGCTGGGGCCACAAGCTGACTAAATAGGATAGGACAGGAGAGATTACTTTCTGCAACCCAGAAAACCCTACAAAAATCCAACAATTCTGATTACAAAAATACTGAGATCACACGATCTCGCCACCCACTAAATCAGATCTCAGTGTGAACAAAACCAAGCCGCAGCCACTGAAAAAACAGGAAAAAGAAAATGAACAAATAACAGTGGCTTCAGATAAACTGAGAGGAGCACAAACCCCCTGGAGGGGACCTGGCTGACCTCCACAAATGTGCAGAAAACTATGCAAATAGCAAGCACAAAAAGAAAAGCAGAAAATATCTTATCTGAAAGCAGCAGACGCAGGCAAGACACCAGCAAACTTCCAAATGAACCAGGAACCACAATTGAGACAAGAACAATTGATCACCGGCGACCATCATGGGAGGGAACCTCCCTTATATCAGTCCAGTCAGTGATCCCAGATTGCCATTCCTCGCTGAAAGGTTCAGTACTGTCTGTAACCACCAGAGGGAGCCTCTGCTCATTCACAACATAGTTGTGTGTCATCAGCATAAAGATGGTACTGAAAGCCAAATCTGCTGATGGTCTGTCCAAATGGGGCCGTGTAGAGAGAAAAGAGAAGGGAGCCAAGTCTGAGCCCTGGGGTACACCGACAGCGAGAGGAAGAGGAGATGACGTGGAGCCAGAGAACAAAACACTGAAGGAGTGGTCAGAAAGATAGGAAGAGAACCAGGAGAGCGCAGTGTCCTTAATGCCTAGTGACGGAGCCTAGACAGTAGGAGACAGTGGTAAACCGTGTCAAAAGCTGCAGAAAGGTCGAGAAGAATGAGCAGAGAGTGGTCACCGTTACGTTTTGCTGTCAGAAGGTCATTGGTCACTTTGATGAGTGCAGTTTCATTTGAATGTAGGGGTCGGAAGCCGGACTGTGAAGGGTCTAGAAGGGAGTGAGTGTAGAGGTAATGGGTAAGGCGGGAGTAGACAAGGCGCTCCAAAAGTTTAGAGATGAAGGGGAGATTGGAGACCGGTCTGTAGTTGTTTGTGCAGGAAGGGTCGAGAGCTGGTTTCTTTAGTAAAGGAGTAATGATGGAGTGTTTGAAGGAGGATGGAAAATGCCAGAAGAGAGTGAGAGATTAAAGATTGTAGTTAGGTGAGCTGTGACAACTGGAGAGAGAGACTGGAGGAGATGTGAGGGAATGGGGTCGGTAGTGCATGTAGTCGGACGAGAGGAAGAGAGGAGTCTGGAGACTTCTTCTTCTGTGATGGGATCAAATGTGGAAAGTGAGCCAGTGGAAATGCAGGGAGAGATGGGAGCCACAGCACTTGGTGGTTGAGAGCAGATTTCCTGACGGATAGTATCTATTTTTTCTATAAAGTGGGAGGCCAGGTCATCAGCACAAATGTCTGCTATGGGGCTTGTGCTTTTGGCCTGAGGAGGGAGTGAAAAGTGTCAAAAAGTTTCTTGGGGTTGTTGGCTAGTGAGGAGATCAGAGTGGTGAAGTAGGTCTGTTTGGCGAGGTGAAAGGCAGCGTTATAAGTTCTTAACATAAATTTAAAGTGGATGAAGTCTTCTGGTGTGCGGGTTTTTCTCCAAAGGCGTTCAGCACTCCTAGAGCATCGCTGGAGAAGTTGAGTTTGCAATGTGAGCAAGGGCTGTTTTACTGTGTTTTTTGGAGTTCTGAGGGTGAGTGGCGCTACTTGGTCAAGGGTGCTTCTAAGAGTGTCATTGTAGTGATGAACAGCCAGATCAGGACAGGAAAAAGAGGAGATTGGGGACAGCGATGAGTGTAGGGAGTCTGAAAGTGTCTGAGGGTTAATGGCTTGTAGATTTCTGAATGTGTGGTAGGTAGGAGTGCGTTGGGGTGGTCCAGGATTTGTGAGCGTGAAGGAGAGAATGTTGTGGTCAAAGAGTGGAAGCGGTGAGTTATTTAGGTGGGAGATTGAACAGAACGGGACAAAGACCAGGTCAAGGGTGTTACCATCCTTGTGTGTCTCAGAGGTTGAAAGCTGAGAGAGGCCTAGAGAAGTGGTTAGTAATAGAAGCTGAGATGCAGATGTGGAAGTAGGGCTGTTAATGGGGATGTTGAAGTCTCCAAGGATAAGGGTTGGCAGTTCTGAGGACATTAAGTGCAGCAGCCAGGCTGAGAAGTGGTCAAGGAACTGGGTGGGCGAGCCTGGGGGCCGATATATGACCGCTACTCTGAGGTAGAGGGGACGGAAGAGCCTGATGGTGTGGACCTCAAAAGAAGGGAATGAGAGTGATGGAATTGGGGGGGATGACCTGGAAAGTGCATTGTGGGGACAGGAGTATGCCGACTCCACCACCATGTCTGTTTGTGGGTCTCGGGGAATGGGAGAACTGTAAGCCTCCATAGGAAATGGCAGCAGGGGAGACATTATATAACAAATAGCAACAGATGACTATAAAAAGGTGGTAACAATCATATTGTCAAGGACACCGCACTGCACATGCTCACTGAGCCAGTGCACGTGTCCTGAGTGAACCAACTGTGCCCCAAGATACCTGTAAGCAGAGCCGCAGCAGAGAAGACGTGTGTTTCTGTGTAACAGGACCTTCCGCAGCATGTGACAGCCAAGGGGCGGAGCTGGTCACACGTCTCTCAGAGGCAGCAGTAATGAATGATGTTCCTCCCCTGTGTCACACTCATCACCATATCCTCAGCCAGACGCACTCTATCAGGCTCGTCATAAATGTGCCCCAGAGCCTCAAAGAACAGGTTCACAGACATACGTTCAGGAGCAGAGGAAGAGAGAGAGAAAGCCCATGCTTGCGGAGCCCCCCTTAATAAGGACATTACGATCCCCACCCTCTGCCTTTCATTTCCAGAGGTCCGGGGACGCAATTCAAAGAACAACTTGCATCCCTCCTTAAAAACCCTAAACAATTTTTTATCTCCAGAAAAATTGTCGGGTAATTTTACAGGGGGGTCGGGGTCCGCAAGAGATACATCAGTGGGGCCCCCCTCCTGGAACCCCGACGGAACAGACCCCATTAGAGCGTCTGCTACATCTCTCTGTACCTGTTGATGCGACTGAACCAGATTTGCTGCTCCATAGACAGCTTCTGCATAAGCTGGGAGAGCTCATTAACCTGCTCAGTGAGAGCCCGTACCGGACCCATAATGTGCTAACATCCCACCACCAGGGAAAGACTGTAATGGTCAGCTATAATGTCAAGGACACCGCACTGCACATGCTCACTGAGCCAGTGCACGTGTCCTGAGTGAACCAACTGTGCCCCAAGATACCTGTAAGCAGAGCCGCAGCAGAGAAGACGTGTGTTTCTATGTAACAGGACCTTCCGCAGCATGTGACAGCCAAGGGGCGGAGCTGGCCACACGTCTCTCAGAGGCAGCAGTAATGAATGATGTGTACTGCAGACTAACAGGACCTGCAGTACATGACTGCTGGGGGCGTGGCTTAAGCTCCAGAGATCTAGGAACTGCAGGAAAACTCCTAGCAGGTTAACGACGAGATAAAGTTACCAAGGGGCAAAGACAGAGACGAAAACCAGGACAGGCCGAGATCAGAGCACAAGATAGCACGACAGTACCAAAGGGTTAGACAGAATGGATAGTCAGGACGTAGCAATAGATCAGTAAACCAGAGGCAATAGACAGTACAATAGGGACAAAACGGTAACAGAGTATCGATAGCCAAGCCAGGAGGTCAGAACCGGAGAAGATAATATTAGCAAAACGTGAGACAGAGATGAGAGTGAGAAAACAGACCAGGTCATACACGGGAATCAAACAAGCAGAGCAGTATACACGCAAACCAGGGGGGTCAAATACACAGTCACAATGAAAGTATAGCTGACAGAGAATCTCCCTCTGGACTGGGTATAAATACCCTCCCAGATCCAAAGGGAGGCCAGCAAAAGTTAACCCTGAGTGGACAGGACATTAACCATGTCCTATACCATGACACATATCCAAAAAAAAAGTGCTGAGTGTCAGGTAAGAGTCTGAAAAGGGGAGCATATACAGTCATGGCCAAAAGTTTTGAGAATGACACAAATATTAATTTTTCCAAAGTCTACTGCTTCACTTTTTCTAATGGCAATTTGCATATACTCCAGAATGTTATAAAGAGTGATCAGCTTAACAGCAATTACTTGTCAATATTTGTCTAGAAAATGAACTTTATCCCCCAAAACACATTTCAACATCATTGCAGCCCTGCCTTAAAAGGACCAGCTAACCTCTTTTCAGTGATTGCTCCATTAACACAGGTGTGGGTGTTGATGAGGACATGGCTGGAGATCAATCTGTCATAATTAAATAAGAATGACACCACTGGACACTTTAGAAGGAGGCTGGTGCTTGGCATCATTGTTTCTCTTCTGTTAACCATGGTTATCTCTAAAGAAACACGTGCAGTCATCATTGCAATGCACAAAAATGGCCTAACAGGGAAGAGTATCGCAGCTAGAAAGATTGCACCTCAGTCAACAATCTATCGCATCATCAAGATCTTCAAGGAGAGAGGTTCCATTGTTGCCAAAAAGGCTCCAGGGCGCCCAAAAAAGACCAGCAAGCGCCAGGACCGCCTCTTAAAAGTGTTTCAGCTGCGGGATCGGCTACCAGCAGTGCAGAGCTTGCTCAGGAATGTCAGCAGGCAGGTGTGAGTGCATCTGCACGAACTGTGAGGCGGAGACCTTTGAGACAAGGCCTGGTCTCAAGGAGGCAGCAAAGAAGCCACTTCTCTCCAATAAACATGGAAGACATGATATTCTGCAAATAGATACAGGCAGTGGAACTGCTGAGGACGTGGGTAAAGTTATTTTCTCTGATGAATCCCCTATCGATTTTTGGGACATCATGAAAACGCCTCATTCGGAGAAGACAAGGTGAGCGCTACCACGTCTGTCTCATGCCAACTGTTAAGCATCCTGAAACCAATCATGGTGGGGTTTGCTTCTCAGCCAAGGGAATCGGCTCTCTCATCAGTCTTGCCTAAAAACACAGCCATGAATAAAGAATGGTACCAGAATGTCCTCCAAGAGCAGCTTCCCCCAACCCTCCAAGAGCAGTTTGGCGATCAACAATGCCTTTTCCAGCATGATGGAGCACCTTGCCATAAATCAAAGGTGATAACTAAATGGCTCAGGGAACAAAACATAGAGATTTTGGGTCCATGGCCTGGAAACTCCCCAGATCTTAATCCCATTGAGAACTTGTGGTCAATCATCAAGAGACGGATGGACAAACAAAAACCTAAAAATTCTGACAAAATGAAAGCATTGATTGTGCAAGAATGGACTGCTATCAGTCAGGATTTGGTCCAGAAGTTGATTGAGAGCATGCCAGGGAGAATTGCAGAGGTCCTGAAGAAGAAGGGTCAACACTGCAAATATTGACTTGCTGCATTAACTCATTCTAACTGTCAATATAAGCTTTTGTTACTCATATGTTTCCATATTATATTTCTGTCTGTGATAAAAACATCTGTCAAACACACATAAAAACCAGAGGGCAGCAGATCATGTGAAAATATATTTGTGTCATTCTCAAAACTTTTGGCCATGACTGTATATAAATAGGGATACAAATAGTTAGGGTAAGTAAACAAATCCCAAACTGGGTATTGATTAAAGTAGTCTATGTATACCTATATATGTACTAGCTCATAGTATTGGACTCATGATATTACAGATATAGTGGTAGTGAGTAAGGATATCTATCTACATAGCTTGATCAAATGCGTGTGTGGCATGACCCATGATTGTAGGCTGATAATCATAGCAAAAGAGTACATACCACATAGGAATGATGTGCTGGATAAGACGTGTGGCGCCGGAACCCCAACACGCGTTTCGGACCAATCAGACCTTCGCCCTGACGAAGTTCTGGTTGTTCTGAAACGCTTGTCAGGGTTCCAACACCACATGTCTTATCCAGCACATCATTCCTATTTGGTATGTACTCTTTTGCAATGATTCTCACTCAGCCTATAATCGTGTCAAGCTGCACATGGCATTTGAACAAGCTATGTTGATAGATATCCTTACTTACTACCACTGTATCTGTAATATCATAAGTCCAATATTATGAGTTGGTACATATATAGGTATACATAGACTACTTTAATTAATCAATACCCAGTTTGGGATTTGTTTACTTACCCTAATCTATCTTATATCCCTATATGTATATGCTCCCCTCTTCAGAATCCTACTGACACCCAGCACTTTAAAGATTGAGATACCAACTATTTTTCCCCATAGCTATTCATAGCACTGCTGCACCTTTTCTAACCTGAAACTTCATGTCATGTTCTGGATATGATTGTTACCACCTTTTTATAGTCATCTTACGCTATCTGTTATATAATTTTATTGGACGTGTGCCCCTCTATGCCGCCACTTGCCGTTATACTTTGTTCAATAAAGGCTATTCTTTTATACCCATTCCTGTATGTCCTTTTACTTAAATTTACTGTACATCTCAAGCCACTCCTCAGCTTTTCTGTTTGTTGGTTTCCACATTTTTAAATCTATCTAAAATCAGTTAATCATTACAATCAGTATTTCCTGTGTTATATAACAGATTCTCTGCGCACTGATTTTTTTCTTTTGATCTTGAATATATTATTGAGCGTACAAAAAGTCATAAAATTCAAATTTAGAAATTATTTATAAATGCAAAATCTTTTACAATATGTTTCCATGTCAGAAAAAAGAAGAGTGGCACACAGCCATCTCTTGGTCCCCCATAAATATTAGGACAATTGGTCTTTCATAATAGTGTATACAAGTTCCTGGTGGCCATCACTTTTTGTAGATATCTCTAGATTTTGCAGTTTATGGCATTTGAGTTTACAATGCAGAGATCCAAGTGCTCCATGGACTTCTCTTTTCTGCTAACAAGGTAAAAAGTGAACCCCAATTCTTACCATAGTAGCAGGTTCCACTTTCTTTTTCCTATTAAACTTGCACTTATTGTATATACACTTGGTATGCCAGAAATGTATCAAAAGAGTATAACCAGTTAAGTTTTACTGCAGCTTTCAGGAATGATTCAATATCAAAATATGTTCCTGGGATCAGAAAAGGTTTTGCATCCCTGCTCTAAAATGAGTTAATTGTGCAATTAAAAAAATAATGGTAGCAATTGGACAGAAACAATCCTCCCATATTAGATGGTAATTATAGAACTTTTCTCTTTTTTTCTAACTGGCTTACCTGGCAACAATAATTCACCCGTTAAAAAGAACCTGTCAGCAGAATTTACTAAGTAAAGTACAGGCAGGGCCATATTGGCGCTGTCATACTCATTAAAATGATACTTCAGGTGAAGAAATCAGTTTTGTAGATTTTCTTTAATATTTGAAGTTTCCTTTTATTTATATGTTGCATCGGGACAAGCTTGTGGGCAGGGTCTTCAGCTTTGCTCTGTCCCCTCCGCTGTGTCTGGGTGTCTGTTCTTATTCTTTATGTAAAATTTCTCTCTAGTGCCGTTTTAGAGTTTGAGCGGTGCTTGCGCAAGTTGAGCTCTTGGAAGTCTTCAGGAAAATAGCGCCGGCGGCTGTTCATGTGTAACATAGTAACATAGTTATTAAGGTTGAAGGAAGACTTTAAGTCCATCTAGTTCAATCCATATCCTATCCTTACCTGCCCTAACATGTTGATCCAGAGGAAGGAAAAATACCCGATGTGTCAAGATCCCGTCTGGGTTGGAGCCGATGTTACTGCAAACACTAGGGAAGCAGAGGCAGGTAGCGTAGTCAGGTGGCAGCCGGAGGTCGGTACACAGGAAAGGCAGTGTTTGTAGCAATGGATCAGGCGGATAACGTAGTCAGGTGGCAGCCGGAGGTCGGTACACAGAAGAGCAGTGTTTGTAGCAATGGATCAGGCGGATAACATAGTCAGGTGGCAGCCGGAGGTCGGTACACAGGAAAGGCAGTTCGGTAGCAGAGGAGCAGGCAGATAACGTAGTCAGGTGGCAGCCGGAGGTCGGTTCACAGGAGAGCAGTGTTTGTAGCAGCAGGAACAGCAGGAAACGCTTGACTAAAGGCTAAGAGCACAATAATCTCGCAATGACACACCCATAGGGCCAGGTTTATATAGGGTGTGTAATTGGCAATCAGAGGCCAATCAAGAGAGCACTGGGTGGAGCCGATCATGAAGAACAGTCAATGGTATCTGGGTTCAGCAAGGAACCTTGCAGCCAGCAGAATAGCTCAGATGGTAGAGCTGCTGGCCTGTGGACAAAAGGTACTGGGTTCGATTCCTGACAGTACTCCCCTCCTTCCAGGATGGCCTCTGGACATCTCAGGAGCTGGCCTATCTGGGTACCTCCGATGAAAGGCTCTTGTCAGTCTAGGAGCATGGACATTGTCCCTTGTTTCACATGAATTTTCCTCTGGTCCATAATCCTTCCACTGCACCAGATACTGCAGTTTACCTCTGAATTTTCGGGAGTACAGAATCTTATCCACAATTAGTGTTGAGCATTCCGATACTGCAAATATCGGGTATCGGACGATATTAGCTGTATCGGAATTCCGATTCCGAGTTCCGATATTTTCGTCTTATCGGATACCGGAATCGGGATTGTCACTGTCACTGTCAGTGTCCGTCGGTCGGGTCTGTCAGGAGTCAGCGGCACTTACCCGGCAGAAGATCTCCGGCGGTCACGTCCTGCACTGCTTCATGGCCGCCATCTTCTTTCCCGGCGGTCACATGCAGTTTCTCGCGATAACTGCAGTGACTGCTGGGTAATCGCGGCCGTAAAGCAGTCAGTCCGATGACGTCACCGCCGGGGAAGCAGGTTATCAGCTGTGCTGCGTTGCAATGACAGGCTCTGCCTGTCATTGCGATGTAGCAGAGCTGGATCGTCGTGGGACTATCGTTATGGACTGCGTCGGACAGGTGGTATACTGTTGGTTTGTTTTTTTTTCTTTTTTTACAGGAGATCGATGGCGTCGCAGGAATGAGAGAGTAATAAAAGAAATGAAAACTGTGTTGTCTCTTTTATTTCATTAAAAGACTTTTTTCTTGCTGTGTCTTTTTTTTATACATTTAATAACTTTGGGATTAATAATGGATCGGTGTCTTATTGACGCCTATCCATTATTAACCGGGCTTATTGTCACCGTGCAATCAACGGTGACAATAACCCCTTATTACCCCGCTTGCCACCGCTACAGGGCAAGTGGGAAGAGCCGGGTAAAGTGCCACAATTGGCACATCTTTTGATGCGCCAAATGTGGGGCTGCTGTAGCCTGGTATTATCAGGCTGTTGAGGGCCAAAATCCATGGGCCTTGACAGTCTTTTAATACCAGGCCGCAGCAGTCTGCATTTTACTTGGCTGGTTAACAAAAATAGGGGGGATCCCCACGCCGTTTTTTTTTCGAGGGGATCCCCTATTTTTGTTAACCAGCCAAGCTAAGCAGACTGCTGTGGCCTGGTATTATCAGGCTTGCAAGGTCCATGGATATTGGATCCTTACCAGCCTGAAAAACCAGGCCTCAGCAGTCTGCTTCATCTGGCTGGTTAACAAAAATAGGGGGGACCCCACGCCAATTTTTTTCAGGGGATCCCCTATTTTTGTTAATCAGCCAAGATATGCAGACTGCTGTGGCCTGGTATTATCAGGCTGGCAAGGTCCATGGATCTTGGCTCCTTAACAGCCTGAAAATCCAGGCCTCAGCGGTCTGCTTCATCTGGCTGGTTAACAAAAATAGGGGGACCCCACGCCATTTTTTTCGAGGGGATCCCCTATTTTTGTTAATCAGCCAAGATATGCAGACTGCTGTGGCCTGGTATTATCAGGCTGGCAAGGTCCATGGATCTTGACTCCTTAACAGCCTGAAAATCCAGGCCTCAGCGGTTTTCTTCATCTGGCTGGTTAACAAAAATAGGGGGGACCCACGCCAATTTTTTTCGAGGGATCCCCTATTTTTGTTAATCAGCCAAGATATACAGACTGCTGTGGCCTGGTATTATCAGGCTGGCAAGGTCCATGGATCTTGGCTCCTTAACAGCCTGAAAATCCAGGCCTCAGCGGTTTTCTTCATCTGGCTGGTTAACAAAAATAGGGGGGACCCCACGCCAATTTTTTTCGAGGGGATCCCCTATTTTTGTTAATCAGCCAAAGATATACAGACTGCTGTGGCCTGGTATTATCAGGCTGGCAAGGTCCATGGATCTTGGCTCCTTAACAGCCTGAAAATCCAGGCCTCAGCGGTCTGCTTCATCTGGCTGGTTAACAAAAATAGGGGGGGACCCCACGCCATTTTTTTTTTCGAAGGGAACCCCTATTTTTGTTAATCAGTTCCCTCTGACGTCACTGATTGTGTCCCTGGCTGACCTGAAGTGAAAGTGGAAAGCAATCAATTAAGCTTTCCACTTAAGGGCCCGTCTCACATAGCGATATCGCTACCGAGATCGCTGCTGAGTCACTAGTTTTGTGACGCAGCAGCAAGCTCACCAGCGATATCGCTGTGTGTGACATTCAGCGACGATCAGCCCTCCTGCGGGTATCGCTGATCGTCGCTGAAATGTCAGGACCTTTGATCGCTGGTTTCCCGCTGACAGGCACACATCGCTGCGTGTGACAGGCGGGAGACCAGCGATCCGCTGGTAACCAAGGTACACAGCGGGTTTCCAGGCGCGGGGCTGTGCCTAGAAACCCGCTGTGTACCTTGGATACCAGCGCCCTGATGCAGGGAGCTGGTATCCAAGGTACACAGCGGGTTTCCAAGTGCTGCGCGGTGCCTGGAAACCGCTGTGTACCTTGGTTACCAGCGGATCGCTGGTCTCCCGCCTGTCACACGCAGCGATGCGTGCCTGTCAGAGGGAAACCAGCGATCAAAAAAGGTCCTGACATTTCTGCGACGATCAGCGATACCCGGCAGGGGCTGATCGTCGCTGAATGTCACACACAGCGATATCGCTGGTGAGCTCGCTGCTGCGTCACAAAACTAGTGACTCAGCAGCGATCTCGGTAGCGATATCGCTATGTGAGACGGGCCCTTAAGCGATGTTACCCGCAGTGTCGCTGTCCCAGATCGCTGCCTGAGCTGCCTGTTTGGCAGCTCAGCAGCGATCATGTAGCGATACACCAGCGATCCTGACAAGTGCATATCGTTGTCGGGATCGCTGGTGTATCGTTATGTGACACCCAGCCTTTACTCTCCTGTCAGGCAGGAGAGGAACTCATTCATTTGGGGTTTACTGTGAGGCTGCAGCATTAGCTGCGGTCCCTGCAGTAAACATTAACCCTTTCTGAAGGATTACACCGTGGGACCTGACTGTGCATGGGATAGGTAAGAATAATTTTGCTTTTTATTTTATTTTTATTACAGGAAATGGTTTTTGCAGTAAAATAAAAGATGGTCAAAAACATGTGTCTTTATTTCATTAAAATGATTTTAATTAAAGTGTGTGTGTTTTATTTTTATTTCATGCAATAGGATTAATAATTGATAGTTGTCTAATTGACAGCTCTCAATTATTAACCTGGCTTAAGGTCACCTTTCAATAGCAAGGTGGCTTTAACCCCATATTAAACCATTCGCCACCGCTACAGGCAATGGGAATAGACGGGCAAAGTGCCAGAAAGGGCGAATCTAATTATAGATTTGTCTTTCCTGGGGTGTCTGGGGGCAGATGTTAGTAGCCGGGGGGGGCAAAAATAATGGTCCCTCTCTGGGCTATTATTATCTGCCCCCACTCACTGGCTTTGTCTGTCTGGTTGCGAAAATAGGGCGGGAGCCCACGCATTTTTTTTCAGCAATTTTACACCTCATATATATATATACATGTCATTGAATTTGTGACACATATATATATATATTTATATTTGTAGTTCATACACTTCTACATTAGTATAATAGCCGCTAATTCAATTGCCGGCTTTTGTGAAAATGCAGAACCCGACATGAAATGACACTTGGTGTACATAGGGTTAACCATGTCTTTTCATGTCCTTTGCTATCTAATTTGCACAAACAATTAAATCAGACTATGTGTGCAAATTTCACACCTGTAGGGGTTAATTAAAGGTGTAAATTCGTAGCAAAAAGTCCGTTTTTTTTACAACGAATTTACACCTTTAATTAACCCCTACAGGTGTGAAATTTTGCACACATAGTCTGATTTAATTGTTTGTGCAAATCAGATAGCAAACGACATGAAAAGACATGGTTAACCCTATGTACACCAAGTGTCATTTCATGTCGGGTGCTTCTGTCTTTTCACTGAAGCCGGCTTTAACCCGGCAATTGAATGAGAGGATATTTTACTATGTAGAAGTGTATAAACTATACATATATGTATATATATATGTCACAATGACATGTATATATATATATATATATGTATTCTATGTGTGTATATTTAGTGTTTACAAGGAAAGAATGGGTTTTTTTTAGTTGCGATATTTTGTTCCCATAGACTTACATGGGACTTCCGGTATCGGTATCGGGTATCGCCGATATTTTAGTGATATCGGCGATACCATTCCGATTCCGATACTTTAGGATATCGGAAAGTATCGCTCAACTCTATCCACAATGTATTATTCTTCACCATGGATCCTTTCTGGTGGAGGAGGTGCTGAATTCTTCCTGGAAACGGGTTTTCACAAAAGGGTTTGAGCAAGGATATGTGAAATACTGGATGAATCTTTAGATTGTTGGGAAGTTTTAAACGAAAAGCAACCTGGTTAATTTTTGCAGAAATTTGAAAAGGTCCAATGAATTTTTGACCCAATTTGAAGGATGGTACATGTGTCTTTAGATTTTTAGTAGACAGCCAAACCTTGTCTCCAACCTGAAGAGCAGGGGCACTCTCCGATGTTTATCTGCTGCTTCCTTATATACTTCCTGGGTCTTGAGTAATATCTCGATAATTCCTTCTGGGATTCCTGTAATTTTGCAAGCCTGTCATTAACAGCAGGAATAGGAGTGTTCACTGGCAGATTAGGGATAAATACTGGATGTAATCCATAGTTAGCGAAAAATGGGGTTTGAGATGTAGCGCTATGTATGGAGTTGTTGTAGGCAAACTCTGCTGTTGGTAAATAGTCCACCCAGTCATCCTGAAGATAGGAAATGAAGCAACGGAGGTATTGCTCCAAAGTCTGGTTCGTCCTCTCCGTCTGGCCATTGGACTGAGGATGGAAAGCGGTAGAAAGATTCACCGTGACTCCCAAGGCTGTACAGAAACTCTTCCAAAATTTGACGTAAACTGAACGCCTCTGTCAGACACCACGCTGTCAGGAATTCCATGTACCTGAATACCTCTTTGATCATCAGTTCTGCAGTTTTTTCAGCAGTAGGAATTCCTTCAGTTGGAATAAAGTGGGCCATTTTTGTGAGTCGGTCCACTATGACAAGGATGACGGTCATCTGTTTGGAAGGGGGTAGTTCCACAATAAAATCCATGGAAATAGATCCCCAAGGCCTGGATGGAACTGGGAGTGGTTGCAAGAGTCCTAGAGGAGACGATCGTGGGGTCTTGTTTCGTGCGCATGTTAAACAGGTTGAAACATATTTCCTCACGTCCTTCCTACAATTAGGCCACCAAAAGAAACAAAGTAGTAAGTCTTGTGTTTTTGCAACTCCAGGATGTCCTGCCAGATTAGAATCATGGACACTTTTGAGGACTTCAAGGCGAGAAGATTCAGGTACATATATTTTGTGTTTCTGCATCCAAAACCCTTCTTTGAATGAAAGATCGACGTCTTCCGGAGGATGGTTAAGGAAAGAGTCCTCTTGATATCCATCTTTAATTCTATTACATAGTCCTCTAGAATGCAATATTCCCAAAAAATTTTTAGGGCCTAGAATTGTATCGTCATTACTAGACCTCCCTGAGGTTCCGAACACATCCTGGACAGGGCGTCAGCCTTGCCATTTCTTGAACCAGGCCGGTAAGAAATTATAAAATTGAATCTTGAGAAAAATAAGGCCCATCGTGCTTGTCTTGCAGACAATCTTTTTGCTGTACGGAGGAATTCAAGATTCTTGTGGTCCGTGAGGACAGTCACAGGGTGATTGGCACCTTCCAGAAGATGTCTCCACTCGGAGAAGGCAACTTTAATGGCTAACAGTTCTTTATTACCGATGTCGTAGTTCTTTTCTGCAGATGACATGGTGTGGGAAAGAAACGCACATGGGTGAAGTTGCATTTTGTCCCCAACTCGCTGAGACAGAATGGCTCCCACTGCAGAGTCCGAGGCGTCCACTTCGACAGTAAATGGTAATTCAGGATTTGGGTGTACTAACAATGGAGCAGACGTAAAAAGAGTTTTCAACTTGTCAAAAGCCTCCTGTGCCTCCGGAGACCAGAAAAATGCTTTGGTCTTTTTTGTTAGTGTAGTAACTGGTAGTATGATCCGTGAAAAGTTCTTTATAAATTTTCGGTAAAAAATTTGCAAATCCTATGAAACGCTGGACGTCTTTTAAATTTCTTGGAACAGGCCAGTCCACTACAGCATTGATTTTGCCGGGATCCATGCTCAGACCTTCTGGGGAGATGATATATCCCAGAAATTGGATACTGGTTTGTTCAAACTCACATTTTTCAAGTTTAATGTAAAGATGGTTCTCCTGTAGTCGTTCCAAGACTAACTGGACGTGCCTGCGATGCTCTTCCAAGGTGTCTGAAAATATAAGAATGTCATCGAGATAAGCCACAACAAATTGGTCCAAGAAATCTCGAAATACATCATTAATAAAATGTTGAAAGGTGGCTGGGGCATTGCTAAGGCCAAAGGTCATAACCAGAGATTCAAAATGTCCATATCTCGTTCTGAAGGCGGTCTTCCACTCATCTCCTGGGCGAATCCGTATGAGGTTGTAAGCCCCTCTAAGATCCAGCTTCGTAAAGATTTTCGCAGAACGGAGTCTTTCAAATAGTTCAGGAATCAAGGGTAGCGGGTTGCGATTCTTGACAGTGATATTATTCATCTCTCTGTAGTCACTACATGGCCGCAGAGTGGAGTCTTTCTTTTCAACAAAGAACAGGGGTGCCCCAGCTAGAGATGTGGAAGGTCGAATAAAGCCTTTCTCTAAATTTCCATCCAGGAACTTTCTTAATACCTTCAATTCAGGTTCGGAAAGATTGTAAATCCGTCCAAATGGAATGGTTGCTCCTGGCAGCAATTCAATGGGACAGTCGTAAGGACGGTGAGGAGGTAATTGATCTGCTTTCTTCTTACTGCAGACATCAGAGAACTGCTGATATTGAGGTGGTAGTTTCTCTTCCTTTTCATGCGAAATCTCAGAGATTTGGACTTGTTTGAGAACAGGAGGTTCCTTATGACAATTATTCTTACAGTAGTCAGATGGAAAGCTGATGGTCCTTGATGCCCAGTTGATAGAAGGGTTATGGACTGAAAACCAGGGGATCCCTAGAATGACCGGAAATTTCGGAGATGAAATAAGGTGGAAACTGACAGCTTCATGATGATCCGGTTCGATACAAATCTCCAGTTCGATTGTCTCATGCGTGACAGGTCCAGAAGACAAGGGTGACCCATCCACAGTTTCCATTTCAATTGGTGTGGATTTGGTCCTACTGGAAATATTATTATCACGTGTAAATTTTAAGTCCATAAAATTTCCTCCTGCTCCCGAATCCAACAGGGCAGAGCATTGTATTTTTTGGGTGCCCATTACAACCTGAATGGGAATTACAAAATGAGATGATGTAGTATGTATTTTGTCTATTTCTGGCGTTACTGATGAGATAGTCTGCAAGATGGAATCCGACTGCTGAAAAAGGTCCATATTGCTGGCAGACCTGTTGTTGGTAAAGGCTATAGTCCTTTTGTTAGGACAGTTGATGGCATAGTGTCCAGGGTCCCCACAATAGAGGCAGAGATGTTCAGCACGTCGCCTCTCCTTCTCCTGTGCAGAGAGTGGTCTTCGGATGACATCGATCTGCATCGGTTCAGACACGCCTTGCGTCTTTTCTTGGTGGTCTGATGCTGGAAATGAGAAGCCAGGGCTATTCCCAAGTGCTCGCAGTCTCTCCTTTCTCCTTTCAGTAAGTCTTTGGTCAATCCGGATACATAGTTGAATAAAGTCCTCCAACTGATCAGGGTCTCAACCCTGGCAAGTTCGTCTTTCACTGGTTCTGATAACCCTCGTCGAAATTGACTTCTCTGGGCCGCTGAATTCCAGGTGGTGTCGGCCACCCAGCGACGGAACTCCGATGTATATTCCGCAACAGAGCGACGTCCTTGGTGCAAATTATGTAATTTGGTTTCTGCTGTAGCACAGCGGTTTGGGTCATCAAAAACTTGATTCATAGCTGCGGTGAAGGCTTCCAGGTCATTAAGGAGGTCATAGTCCTTTTCTACATAAGGTGAAGCCCAAGCAAGAGCTTCATCCGTCAGGAGATTTATCATGAAAAAAACTTTCTTCCTCTCACTGGTAAAGGGAGCAGGTTGCATCTGGAAGTATATGCGGCATTGATTTAGGAATCCTCGGTACTGCTGGCGATCCCCACTGAATTTTGCAGGCAGCGGCAGCCACGCGTTTGATTCGGACCCTGAATTGCGCACTTCCAGAAGTTGTTTTTGGAGCTCAATTATTTCCTGTTGTAGCACCGTGAAATCAGTTTGTAACTTGGAATATTTTCCTTGAGAGTCAGTACAAAAACTTTGAAGCTCCGTAACTTGCCGCCTCAGGGTGTTCACAGCAGACTCCATTTTGGCGCGAGATTATTCTGTCAAGATCCCGTCTGGGTTGGAGCCCATGTTACTGCAAACACTAGGGGAAGCAGAGGCAGGTAGCGTAGTCAGGTGGCAGCCGGAGGTCGGTACACAGGAAAAGCAGTGTTTGTAGCAATGGATCAGGCGGATAACGTAGTCAGGTGGCAGCCGGAGGTCGGTACACAGGAAAGGCAGTTCGGTAGCAGAGGAGCAGGCAGATAACGTAGTCAGGTGGCAGCCGGAGGTCGGTTCACAGGAGAGCAGTGTTTGTAGCAGCAGGAACAGCAGGAAACGCTTGACTAAAGGCTAAGAGCACAATAATCTCGCAATGACA
Source organism: Oophaga sylvatica (assembly GCA_033576555.1). NCBI lineage: Eukaryota > Metazoa > Chordata > Amphibia > Anura > Dendrobatidae > Oophaga > Oophaga sylvatica. Next base: position 6,810,121 of record JARQOD010000009.1, read on the forward strand.
CACCCACAGGGCCAGGTTTATATAGGGTGTGTAATTGGCAATCAGAGGCCAATCAAGAGAGCACTGGGTGGAGCCGATCAGGAAGAACAGTCAATGGTATCTGGGTTCAGCAAGGAACCTTGCAGCCAGCAGAATAGCTCAGATGGTAGAGCTGCTGGCCGGTGGACAAAGAGGTACTGGGTTCGATTCCTGACACGATGTGACAACAGTGAGCTTCACATTGGGGAATAAAATTCCTTCCCGACTCCACATACAGAAATCAGACTAGCTCCCTGTATCAACACAATAGCTAGGAAACTAGCCTGTAATATTATACTTTTCAAGAAAGGCATCCAGTCCCTCCTTAAATTTTAGTAGGGAATCACTCAATACAACATTATACGGCAGAGAGTTCCATAGTCTCACTGCTCTTACAGTAAAGAATCTGCATCTGTGATTATGACTAAACCTTCTTTCCTCCAGACGTAGAGGATGCCCCTTGTCTCCGTCACAGGTCTAAGAGTAAAAAGATCATAAGAAAGGTCTTTGTACTGTCCCCTCATATATTTATACATTGTAATAAGATCACCCCTAAGCCTTCGTTTTTCCAAACTAAATAACCCCAAGTGTAATAACCTGTCTTGGTATTGCAGACCCCTCAGTTCTCTAATAACCTTGGTCGCTCTTCTCTGCACCTGCTCCAGTTCAGCTATGTCTTTCTTATACACCGGAGACCAGAACTGTACACAGTATTCTAAGTGTGGTCGCACTAGTGACTTGTATAAAGCTAAAATTATGTTCTCCTCATGAGCATCTATGCCCCTTTTAATGCATCCCATTATTTTATTTGCCTTTGCAGCAGCTGCCTGACACTGGTCACTAAATGTGAGTTTGTCATCCACCCATACACCCAGGTCTTTTTCAGTGACAGTTTTGACCAGTGTTTTACAATTAAGCACATAATTATACATCTTGTTTGTTCTACCCAAGTGCATGACCTTACATTTATCCCCATTAAAGCTCATTTGCCATTTATCAGCCCAAGCTTCTAGTTTACATAAATCCTCCTGTAATATAAAATTGTCCTCCTCTGTATTGATTACCCTGCAGAGTTTAGTGTCATCTGCAAATATTGAAATACTACTCTGTATGTGTTTGACACCGCACCACAATTGTGGGTTACCAGGGCTATGGGGTACTCGGCACCGAGCCTGTAGATTTCTATAGGGAATGTCACTGGTAGCGTGGCTCGGCCCGTGACCCTGGCGGTCAGGCGTTAGAGGGTTTATTTACAGGGGATTTGGTAGATAACAGTTCGTGACGCCACCTGTAGTTTTCTAGTCACTAAAGACCAGCGCTGCTGAATAGAACTCTGAGGGGATGTTATAGCAGCTAGGTGTTGGGTCCCCCACAGGTGGGACTGTCCCTCTGAGTCTATGGTTATGATGATGTAGGGTGCAGTTAAATGAATCAGTCTCACACCATCCAGCCTCTTTCCATACCTTTTACTTGTCAGATGTTTAGGCAGGTCCCGGGGAGCTGGTCGGGGTGGAGATTGCACGTCCAGGTAACAGCTGAGCAGGTTAGAGGCCTCCTTAACTTCCAATATGTAGGTGAGTCCAACTTGCATGAAGCGTAGTTAACTCCGAATACTCCAGCTAACTCTATAGCTGTACTGCCCGGCCGGCTTTGTGATGGAGCCTTCTAAATGGTGAAACTAAGTCCTTACTTTTGTCAAGCGCTTAACTCAAAGTCCTAGTTCCCCTGACTCCGGTTACGTACCGACACTAAGGGCTTGCTCCTGCGACTTATAGTCCAGCGAGACTCTGGTTTTCTTGTCACTATGCCTGAAACAATAGCAACTCCTCGGTCCCCAGTGACCGGATAATTAGTGCAGGTAATTCACTACCTAAGGCACTGCTCTGTCTTCTCCACTGTGCCCTTCGCCCTGCTTCTGCTCTTAACATAGCACTGCAGCGTGGATGTAGAAAGTCAGTTTTTCCTTTGAGCTCAACGAGCAGCTCTTAGTATCCTCTAAGTCCAGGCTGGTTAAGAGGTAGCTCTGACTAGGCTAGGATGAACTGGCTCACCCGTACTAGCCTCCACTTCTTGGTCAGATGAGCTACTCTGGCACTCAACTCTCCCAGAGCTCTAACAGGAACTCAACTCTCTGCACTGTCCTGAGACAGGAACTCTCAACTCACTGTCCTGAGACAGGAACTCTCCCCTACGCAGGCTGCGTGACACTACTTTATACCCCTAGTGGGTGTGTCTAAAGTGTGAATGAATGATGTAAAGCTTTAACTGTTACCTTTCTGTGCAGACTCCAGGATTTTATGTGTGCCTTACAAAGCTGGGCTACACATATGTCCCCTACAAGGTCATTAATAAATATGTTAAAGAGAAGCGGCCCCAATACTGACCCCTGTGGTACCCCACTGCTAACCGTGACCCAGTCCGAGTGTGCTCCATTAATAACCACCCTTTGTTTTCTATCCCTGAGCCAGTTCTTAACCCATTACACATATTTTCCCCTATCCCCATTGTTCTCATTTTTTTAGATACAATACGATACACTTTATTGATCCCAGGGGAAATTACAGTATTACAGCAGCAATACAAACAACAGTTCATAAAATATTAGGACACAAATCTTGCACAGGTATACCAACATTACATACTAAATAAAAGTGGTTAGTTCAGGTGTATATAAGTCACTGTTAATTGACATTAGTACACCAGCCATCAGTCATTATTTTCTACCACCCTTAGGAAATTATTATTCATCCCCATAGTAGTAGGTACAACCTTTTGTGTGGCACCGTATCAAAAGCTTTTGAAAAGTCCATATACACCACGTCCACTGCGTTCCCTTGGTCCAGTCCGGAACTTACCTCTTCATAAAAGCTTATCAGATTAGTCTGACAAGAACGGTCCCTCGTAAACCCATGTTGATATTGGGTCATGAGGTTATTTTTCTTCAGATACTCCAATATAGTATCTCTTAGAAAACCCTCCAGGATTTTACCCACAGTAGATGTTAAGCTCACTGGCCTATAATTTCCAGGTTCAGTTTTTGCCCCCTTTTTGAATATTGGCACCACATTTGCTATACGCCAGTCCTGTGGTACAGACCCCGTTATTATGGAAGCTTTAAAGATTAAAAATAATGGTCTATCTATGACTGTACTTAATTCCTGCAGTACTCGGGGGTGTATCCCATCCGGGCCCGGGGATTTGTCAATTTTAGAGATTTTTAGACGCCGCCGTACTTCCTCCTGGGTTAAGCAGGTGACATTTAATGGAGAAAATGTTTTATCACTGATCATGTTATCTGTCATGGGATTTTCTTGTGTAAATACAGTTGAAAAAAAGTCATTTAGCATATTGGCTTTTTCCTCATCCTCATCCACCATTTCACCCAGACTATTTTTACGGGGACCAACACTATCATTTTTTAGTTTCTTACTATTTATGTAGTTAAAGAATATTTTGGGATTATTTTTACTCTCTCTGGCAATGAGTCTCTCTGTCTCAATCTTTGCTGTCTTGATTTGCTTTTTACAGAATTTATTTCATCTTCTGTATTTATTTAATGCCTCATCACTACCTACTTGCTTTAATTCCCTAAACGCTTTCTTTTTGTCTCTTATTGCGCCCCTTACAGCTATTTTTAGCCATAGTGGTTTCCTCCTAATTCTAGCATGTTTATTCCCATAGGGTATATACCAGTGATGGCTAACCTTGGCACTCCAGCTGTTGGAGAACTACAACTCCCAGCATGCCTCAACTGCTGCAGGTTGCAATGGCATGCTGGGAGTTGTAGTTTTACAACATTTGGAGTGCCAAGGTTAGCCATCACTGGTATATACTGTGCACAGATCCTATTCAGGATACTAATAAACATCTCCCATTTTCTTTGTGTATTTTCATATCTCAGGATATCATCCCAGTTAGTCCCAGATAGTTGAAGTCCCCCATAATAATGACTTTTCCTTGAGTCGCTTCTTCATCTATTTGCTTTACGAGGATATTCTCCATTGCTTCCATTATTTTTGGAGACTTATAACAAACCCCTATGAGTAATTTATTGTTTTTTTCCCCTCCCCTTATCTCCACCCACAGGGACTCTACATCTTCATTAGATTCACATATATTATCACGCAGGATGGGTTTTAAGGATGATTTTACATATAAACACACTCCCCACCTCGCTTATTTGTACAGTCATTTCTAAACAGACTATAGCCCTGTAAATTAACAGCCCAGTCGTGGCTCTCGTCCAGCAAAGTCTCAGATATCCCCACCATGTCATAATTATGTTCCAACAAAATTAATTCTAATTCCTCCATTTTGTTGGTGAGGCTTCTGGCATTAGTATACATGAACTTTATGTATCTCTCTGAACCTCTATTCTTTCTTAAATTATTACCTGTTCTTACCCCACCCCCAATTTCATTATTTGTGCCCAGGTCTCTATTTGCACTGTCTTCCCCTCCTATAAAATGAAGACCCTCCCCCAGTCCCTATTTAAAGACCCCTCCAACCTTCTAGCCATTTTCTCCCCAGCACAGCTGCACCCTCCCCATTGAGGTGCAGCCCGTCCCTAGCATAGAACCTGTAGCCAACTGAGAAGTTGACCCAGTTCTCCAGGAACCCAAACCCCTCCTTCCTACACCAATTCTTGAGCCACTTATTAACCTCCCTAATCTTCTGTTGCCTCTCTGGTGTGGCACGTGGTACAGGCAGTATTTCAGAAAATACCAATTTGGAGGTCCTTTCTTTAAGCTTTCAGCCTAATTCCCAGAAATCATCTTTAATGACCTTCCACCTACCTCTAACTTTGTAATTTGTGCCAATGTGCACCATGACCGCTGGGTCCTCACCAGCCCCTCCCAGTAATCTGTCAACCCGATCAGCGATGTGTCGGACTCGAGCGCCCAGGTAGGCAGCACACTGTTCGACGATCCCTGTCTTTGTGACAGATTGCCCTATCTGTTCCCCTAATAATTGAGTCCCCAACTACCAGCACCTGTCTGGCCTGCCCTGCTCTCCTAATTCCCTCCTTACTGGAGCAGACACTCCTCCGGCTTTCAGAGGACCTACCTTGCTGCAGCAGTGCTACCCCTGTACTGACACCCCCCTCATCTGCCAACTTTGCAAACTTATTGGGGTCTGCCAGATCAGGACTAGCCGCCCTGGCGCTCTTCCCTCTACCCCCCTTCTAACAGTCACCCAGCTTGCTGCTCCACTGTCCTGCAGCTCTATCCTAGCATCCCTCATCTATCCCATTGACCGTTTGCTCAGTGAGCAGAAGACTCCTTTCCATATTGTCTATGGATCTCAGTGTTGCCAGCTGAACATTTAGATCCAGTATCTGGGCTTCCAAATGCACAACGTTCTCACATCTCGCACACCAGTATGCACTCTCGACTGGCTGTTCAAGGACTGCATACATGTGGCAAAATGTACACTGGATGGCATTGGCAATAGTGGAGCACATTTCTAATGGGGATTTCACCAGACAGAAAAGATAAGTAAAAATAAATAGCCCCAACCAGCTGGCCCTTATAAACCCTTAATTATGAACCCCCACCCTTAATTAACCCTTTGTGAATATAGCTACACCTCATGCAATGCAATATAGTTAACTCTTAAACACATAGATAGTAAAATAAAAGATTAATCCTTTAGAGAAAAAAAAAATAGGTTTAAAAAAGCCCCCCAAAAATAGAACAGGTAGAAAAGCACTCAGCAATCCACAATTCAGCGATTCACACCAATTCACACAGGTATTTGTTAAAGGTTTTAGGTTTTCCAAATACTTCTTCACTGAATCACAAGTCACATTTACCAACTTTCGCATTTGCGCACCGGTCACACTCAACTCACTCACACTCGCTGAAACAGAAGATTTCAAGAGATTTTTTTTTTCTCCTTCAACCGCAAACCACCCTGCTGCTCAATGCACTTTCAAAAAAGTGTAGATTGCTCAATGCCTCCGGCGCCATTTTCCTGAACACTTCCAAGAGCTCAATCTACACAAGCGCCACCCACGGCTAGAATGGCGCCAGTGTGAAATTTTAAATAAAGAAGAAAAGAAACCCAGACACAGCAAAGCTGAAGACCCTACCCTCAGTCCCACCCCACAGGCCTGCCCCTATGCACGAAGATATGAATGCAAGGAAACTTCAAACAGAGATCTACAAAACCAATTTCTTCACCTGCGGTATCATCTTAATCAGTATGACGGTGCCAAAATTGCACTGTCAGTACTTTACTTAGTAAAATGCTGGTGACAGGTTTGGTTTAATTCATTAATTATGCTAAATATTCTTTTAGGTGTCCACATTGAGGAATATTTCAACACAAATAATACCTGTGGTAAGAAAAGCATTTTAATGAGATTGCTTAGGCTAATTATTGAAAGAGCTAGCCTTCCAAATATTTTAACCCCATCTTTTAGACTATTTACAATTGGCCTTATATGTAAGCAATTATAATCCTTTAACTTGTGATATTTTCATGCCTAAATATGTAAAATTATCCCCATTGTGAATTTTAAGACGCTCTTTATTATACATCTATTATCATGCCATCTATTACCATCTATGTACAGTGCCTTGCAAAAGTATTCGGCCCCCTGGAACTTTTCAACATTTTCCCGCATATCATGCTTAAACATAAAGATACCAAATGTAAGTTTTTTGTGAAGAATCAACAACAAGTGGGACACAATTGTGAAGTTGAACGAAATTTATTTTAAATTTTTGTGGAAATACAAAAACTGAAAAGTGGGGCGTGCAATATTATTCGGCCCCTTTACTTTCAGTGCGGCAAACTCACTCCAGAATTTCATTGTGGATCTCTGAATAATCCAATGTTGTCCTAAAGGACTAATGATGATAAATATAATCCACCTGTGTGTAATCAAGCCTCCGTATAAATGCACCTGCTCTGTGATAGTCTCAGGGTTCTGTTTGAAGCACAGAGAGCATCATGAAGACCAAGGAACACAACAGGCAAATCCGTGATACTGTTGTGGAAAAGTTTAAAGCTGGATTTGGATACAAAATGATTTCCAAAACTTAAAACATCCCAAGGAGCACTGTGCAAGCGATCATATTGAAATGGAAGGAGTATCATACCACTCCAAATCTACCAAGACCTGGCCGTCCCTCTAAACTTTCATCTCAAACAAGGAGAAGACTGATCAGAGATGCAGCCAAGACGCCTATGATCACTCTGGATGAACTGCAGAGATCTACAGCTAAGGTGGGACAGTCTGTCCATAGGACAACAATCAGTCGTACACTGCACAAATCTGGCCTTTATGGAAGAGTGGTAAGAAGAAAGCCATTTCTCAAAGATATCATATAAAGTGTCATTTAAAGTTTGCAACCTGCCACCTGGGAGGCACACCAAACATGTGGAAGAAGGTGCTCTGGTCAGATGAAAACAAAATCGAACTTTTTGGCAACAATACCAAACGATATGTTTGGCGTAAAGGCAACACAGCTCATCACACTGAAACACACCGTCCCCACTGTCAAACATGCTGGTGGCAGCATCACGGTTTGGGCCTGCTTTTCTTCAGCAGGGACAGGGAAGATGATTAAAATTGATGGGAAGATGGATGGAGCCAAATACAGTACAGTGTTATGAATGTGCTGGAGATGGTTTCTGAGCAGAGGCTCTCTCTGGTGGTTGCAGACAGTACTGAACCTCACAGCGAGGAATGGCAATCTGGGATCACGGACTGGACTGATATAAGGGAGGTTCCGTCCCATGATGGTCGCCGGTGATCAATTGTTCTTGTCTCAATTGTGGTTCCTGGTTCATTTGGAAGTTTGCTGAGTCTTGCCTGCATCTTCTGCTTTCAGATAAGATATTTTCTGCTTTTATTTTTGTGCTTACTTTTTGCATAGTTCCCTGCACTTCTGTGGAGGTCAGCCGGGTCCCCTCCTGGGGGCCTGTGGCCTATCAGTTTATCTGAAGCCACTGTTATTTGTTCATTTGCTTTTTCCTGTTTTTTTTCAGTGGCTGCGGCTTAGTTTTGTTACACAGAGATCTGATTTAGGTGGTAGAGATCGTGTGATCTCAGGTGTTTTTGCAATCAGAAGAGTTGGTATTTTTAGGGTTTTTTTTGGATTGCAGTGAGTATCCTTTCCTGTACTTTTCTGTCTAGACAGATTGGTCCCCAGCGTTTGCTCATTCTATTTTCTGTCTGTGTCCGTGTTTCTTCTTGTCTAACCGCCATTACATGTTTGAGGGCTTCCTATTTTCTTTGGGGATCTGCTCTGGGGCAGATAGCTTTCCTCTTTCTGCCTTTAGGTGTAGTTATCTCTCAGGCTGTGACGAGGCGTCTAGGATCAACGTAGGAACGCTCCACGGCTACCTCTAGTTGTGTGGTTAGTTCAGGTTACTGCAATCCAATAGGTTCCAGCCTCTCTGGTATTCGTTTTTGCTTTTTTCTCCTCAGCTACCTAAACATAACCGTACAGGAACATTCTTGAAGAAAACCTGTTGGAGTCTGCAAAAGACCTGAGACTGGGACGGAGATTTGTCTTCCAACAAGACAATGATCCCAAACATAAAGCAAAATCTACAATGCAATGGTTCACAAATAAACATATCCATGTGTTTGAATGACCAAGTCAAAGTCCAGACCTGAATCCAATAGAAAATCTGTGGAAAGAGCTGAAAACTGCTGTTCACAAACGATCTCCATCCAACCTCACTGAGCTCGAGCTGTTTGCCAAGGAAGAATGGGCAAGAATTTCAGTCTCTCGATGTACAAAACTGATAGAGACATACCCCAAGTGACTTGCAGCTGTAATCGCAGCAAAAGGTGGCCAACAAAGTATTAAGTTACATGGGCCGAATAATATTGCACGCCCCACTTTTCAGTATTTTTATTTCCACAAAAATTTAAAATAATCAATAAATTTCATTCAACTTCACAATTGTGTCCCACTTGTTGCTGATTCTTCACCAAAAATTAACATTTGGTATCTTTATGTTTGAAGCATGATATATGGGAAAAGATTGAAAAGTTCCAGGGGGCCGAATACCTTCGCAAGGCACTGCATATAAAAATGAGTGTATGTGTGTGTGTATGTGTGTGTATTAAGCCACGCCCACTCCACATAGCAACCAATCACTAAGCATCTTTCATTTCACCAGACCTGTTTAAAAGATGAAAGCTGAGCTGTGATTGGTTGCTATGAGCAACTGTTTTCCTTGTAGACAGTTGTGGTAACTGAGGCCTATTATTCTTATCATTTCTATGGTGTGTGAGACAGTGAAGGAATATGTGGTGAATGAGGTGTATATTTCACCTAAGTACCTTGCTGACTGGTATGAGCGAAATGTGTGGCTTTGTAAACCTGGTGGTAAAGAAAGGTCACTACACCTGCCATTCAGTACACGCTTGCAGCTTAGACCTGAAGCCAATCAGCTGTTAATTAGGAAGCCAGAAATAGGTGTCTGCGGACACAGTCAGAGAGCTAGTTTAGCCTGGACACAGGGAGGTGTCCTGGCACAAGAAACAGTCTCCAAGAGTGTTAGAGCTGTCTTCAGCCTGGACACAGAGAGGTGTCCTGGCACAAGGAAGCAGTCTCTGTGAGAATGCATGCGGATAAGCTACTGAAGAGGAGGAGAGCCGTCTCAGTCTGGGTGCAGGAAGGACCCGGACATAGGAGTGTCTCTGAACCTCCATGCTGATGATTACTGAAGAGGAGGGGAGCCGTCTCAGTCTGGTTAGAGGTACCCCGGACACAAGAGTGTCTCTGTGAACCTCCAGCATAATGACTACTGAATAGGAGTGGATCTCTCTCAAGTCTGGACGTCGGGTGGACCTTCAGACATAAGGAGGAGTATCTGGGAAACTCCATACTGGTAACATATATCATATGTGTTGTTTTGGGCACAGACTGATAGAGTCTGGGTTCCTGATAGAAAGGGACATTACATAAGTGTAATTTAGTGGCTAGACAAGCCTAGGTCTTTTGTTTATGCTTTGTTTTATCTGTGTGCTGTGGACTTTAATAAAACTGGTTGCGGCCAGTTTTTACCATAATTGCTGTCTGAATGAACTGTTTCCGTGCCATTCTGTCTACCCAGACAGCGATCCTAGAGCTAATACCCCTGGAAATGCTACAATTGGACGGAGAATGCTGGGGCAGCGCAGTGGCTGATACAGTTAGTGCTGGAGGGTGCATGCAGCACAGTGGTTAATAGACAGCAGAAAAAAAAAAAGTTTGTCAGCAAGAGAAACAGTCTATTGAAGCAGTCTTGGAGAGACAGTGGCCCTGATAGGGTCTGCAGAGAGAAAATGTATGCACAGCAAAGCTGAACTTGTTGTGAAAATTACTGTGGAATGTGCAGCAGCAAAAGAAACGTCTGTGGAGCAGTCTTAAAGAGACAGTAGCCCTAATAGACTTTGCAAAAGAAAAAAAAAAAAAAAAAAAGGGGTGTTTGCACAGCAAGGCTGAATTTTCTGTGGAAAAAAGCTGTGTAGTGTGTATGCCTTGACTGAAGTCTGCCGTTGTGAAGACAGAGAAATCTGACAGCATGGAGGCGCTGTTTGAACAAATGGCGCAAGTTAATATGCAACATAAGACTGCTGTGATTGAGACAGATGAGTCCGGCAGCATGGAGGAGCTCGTTGAGTACCTGGTGCAGGCCCAGCGAAGCATGCAGCAGAGCATGGAGCAGCAGCGCCTGCAGCACCAGCAGCGCATGCAGCAGGCCCAGCAGCAATTCCTGCAGCAGCAGCAGGAGAATAACCGGTTATTTGTTGAGCGGATGGCAGCACAAAGAAAGGATTTCGGTGCCGCGTCCCGAAGTAATGTTGTGAAGGCACCTGCGTTGTCCGCTGTAAAGAAAACGGTAAGACGGACTTTAAGAAAGATGACGCCTCATGACAATGTGGAGGCATATCTCACTAGATTTGAAAGACTGGCAGAGAAGGAGAACCTGCCACTATCTGAATGGGCCATGATGGTCGCACCCTATCTGATTGGAGAGCCCCAAAGGGCCTATGCTGACCTGAGCGAGCAGGACAGCCAAGACTATGCCAAGCTGAAAGAGGAGATTCTTGCCCGGCTGGGTGTTACGGTTGCAGCCCGTGCCAGGAGAGTCCATGACTGGAGATACAGTTGGGAGTCTGCCGTCAGCAACCCTGCCCAAAGGGTCGAAAAGGTGACAGTGGACCGCTACACCAGAGCACTTCCTCCTGAGGTACAGAGAGAAAGGTACTTTGGCCCCAAAGACTGCCTCCGTGACCAGCCGTCTGAGCGGACGTCACTTCAGAGTTCCCGGACGCTGAACTCTCGCGGTAAGAGCGTTCCAGCTGTTGGGGACATGGGGTATGCTGATAAGCGGGTTCAGGCCCGAGGGGACATGTGGGTGGAAAAGTGTGATGGACAGGGTTGGAGATGTCATGAAATTGCAGCCAACTGTCCAATAGAGGGGGAGCCTATGTGTTGTGATGTTGGCGGATCCCTCTCTCTCTGCGCAGAACCGGTGTGTGTGTCCACCTCAGCCGAAGAGACTGGACCACAGATGTCCCCGGTGGTTGTAAATGACTGCCCAGAGCAGGCCCTCTTGGACTCAGAGAGTCCAGTGACTTCCGTATGTGACAGCCTAATTGATAGGGACTTCATCCCTGATAAGCACCTGAGTATGGTGTGCATCCATGGAGACACCAAAGTCTACCCAGAGACTGCCGTGGACTTGGTCCCTAAACTCGGGGAGGTTTCATGTGAAGTGGGGGTAGTGAAGAGCCTGGTGTACCCCGTCATATTGGGTGATGGCTTTCCCCGGTCTAAGGATCTCTGGGGGAAAAGTGTTTCTGAGGGACAGTGTGATGAAGCTCCTACTGAGGGTCCGCAGTCCCGAGGGGCGGAACACAATGCTAGTGGGCCGTTAAACTTATGTGATAATGATGATGACCATGATAATATTGATAATGATAATGATGATCATGATAATGATGATGACCATGATGATGATGCTGATATTGATAATGATGATAATGCTAATCATAATAGTGATGATACTGATGATGACCGTGATAAAGATGAAATTTCTTTGCAGGTGATGTTGGGAGACGAGGATGGTGGTTCTCGGGAACCGAGTGTCCCTGACCTGCCTGGCTCCTGTGACAATTTTGGGAGTGAGCCGGTGCGAGACCCCACTCTTAAAACGGCACAGGAAAATGTAATTGTTCTGAATGAGGTTCCCCAAGAGCCTGGCTCTGAGGAGAGGTTTCCTCATGCTGCCATGAACACTAACCTATTGTATAGGGACACTGAAGTCCAGGGAGAGGTCGTAAGTCAGCTCCTGGTATCTGAGCTATATGGAAGTATAGTGCTGGGGTTATCACATAGTCACATACTTGAGGGACCACCTGAGGGAAACCAGGGACCAGATGGTGAAGTTAATGTTGTGGATGACATGTTAACTAAGGTTCCAGATCAAGATGTGAATGAGAATGAATTGTATAACCCTGACAGTGAGCCGGATGTGAATGAAAATGAAGTGTCTAACCCTGGAAGTGAGCCAGATGTGGCTGAGAAAAGGGGGTCAGACAGGGATAGTCGTGGTGATAGTGAGTCATCTGATGACAATAAAGCAACCAGTGCAAGTGAGGAAGGCATGGTAGCAGAGGAGATTGAGAGTCCTGAGAGGAAGGCTGAGGCTGACCTTGCAGTCGGACGGAAGATGGCATCTGAAGATGTTGTACAGTTGGCCGGTTCCCTGGCGAAGACTAAGGTGAAAGACAGGACTCTGAAACTGAACACAGCACAAGTGGATGCTGTTGAAAATGAGAAGTTATCAATGTATGGTGTGGATCTGCATCAGGCCAAGGACTCTGAAGGTGATGCTGCAGAGGTGGAAAAAGCCATGGAAGTGGTGGACACCAGGCCAGGTGCCTCACCAGAAGCTGAGGTCTCAAGTGAAGCTGTGAGGAACAAGACTGAAGATGTGGGGAATGACTCTGCCCCGGAATCTGTTTCTGCCGGAGACAGCGGCGTGGACGATGTACTGTCCGGATCCGTGGCTGCAACTCGCGAAGCTCGGGCCGGAAGTTCGGCGCCCTGTGCGCCATCGGAGTTCCCGAGCGACCCAAAGGATCTGGATAAATCCCAAGATGAGATTTTGAGACCTCGGGTTGGCCTTGGTGAGCTCAGGCGCATTTTCATGGAGTCTACACCTGAACCACGTCCCAGGGAGTGGGAGGGGCGATGTGTCGCTCCGTTGCCGCTGCAGATACACGGGAGCTCAGATGGGATGCAGAACGTGGTGGAAAAGAAGACTGATGGTAGGGCTTCTGAGCATGTCCTACCAGAAGAGCCTGAAGAAGGGGCCGAAGACGTAAAGGACGTCCAACAACTACAGGAGAAGATGCGTAGCCATGAGGATCTCCTGGAGAAAGAAGTAAGAGCTCTGAGTCTTATGCAAAGTGAGCCTGTACCAGAAGAGGATAAATTATGTGTACCGACCAAGAAAAACGATCAGCTCCCTCTACAGTGCCAATCGTTTGAACAGTGTGGCTCAAAATGGTCAGAGACCATGACAGAGGCGCTTAAGTTCTGTGAAATAGAATTTATGAATCAACTGATATTTAAGAAAGTAGATGGGCTAAAAAAGGTTCAGGGGGAATTAGAGAAAACCCCTATACCTCCTGTGACAGTTGGTGACACAGGGTCAGTGCCCCAAAAACAGGAGGTACGAAAGTTTCTGAGGAAGAATCAGCAGAGGTGTTCTGACGTGCCTGGTCGTACTTATCTGGTGAGCCACTATACCGAGACTGAGGCTGGCACTAAGGTCAAGCTGAAACCGTGCAGGACACCCGAGGCCCGCAGAGAGCATAGGCCTGGGACGGTACAGCGTAGTGCGGTTGCTTTAGGTGAAGATACAGATGACAATGGTGAAGATGAACTTGGTGTTGGCCATAGCTGGTCCGGAGTTCACTGTCTCTTTAGGATTGTTGACCAGCCCTCCGGTCTGGATGACCAGCCCTCCGGTCTGGAGAAGAGGGGGGGATATGTGAGACAGTGAAGGAATATGTGGTGAATGAGGTGTATATTTCACCTAAGTACCTTGCTGACTGGTATGAGCGAAATGTGTGGCTTTGTAAACCTGGTGGTAAAGAAAGGTCACTACACCTGCCATTCAGTACACGCTTGCAGCTTAGACCTGAAGCCAATCAGCTGTTAATTAGGAAGCCAGAAATAGGTGTCTGCGGACACAGTCAGAGAGCTATTTAGCCTGGACACAGGGAGGTGTCCTGGCACAAGAAACAGTCTCCAAGAGTGTTAGAGCTGTCTTCAGCCTGGACACAGAGAGGTGTCCTGGCACAAGGAAGCAGTCTCTGTGAGAATGCATGCGGATAAGCTACTGAAGAGGAGGAGAGCCGTCTCAGTCTGGGTGCAGGAAGGACCCGGAATAGGAGTGTCTCTGTGAACCTCCATGCTGATGATTACTGAAGAGGAGGGGAGCCTCTCAGTCTGGTTTAGAGGTACCCCGGACACAAGAGTGTCTCTGTGAACCTCCAGCATAATGACTACTGAATAGGAGTGGATCTCTCTCAAGTCTGGACGTCGGGTGGACCTTCAGACATAAGGAGGAGTATCTGGGAAACTCCATACTGGTAACATATATCATATGTGTTGTTTTGGGCACAGACTGATAGAGTCTGGGTTCCTGATAGAAAGGGACATTACATAAGTGTAATTTAGTGGCTAGACAAGCCTAGGTCTTTTGTTTATGCTTTGTTTTATCTGTGTGCTGTGGACTTTAATAAAACTGGTTGCGGCCAGTTTTTACCATAATTGCTGTCTGAATGAACTGTTTCCGTGCCATTCTGTCTACCCAGACAGCGATCCTAGAGCTAATACCCCTGGAAATGCTACAGGTGTTATAGTCCTTCTATAAGAAATAGATGCAGCACTCTTCAATTCCGTTAAAAACCAAAGTCCTTTTTCAAATTTTGGACAAGGTTAACATAGGGCTAGGCACATGAAAAACATGCAGTGAAAAAATACAGGACTACGGCCGTTTCGCGTTATGCATGCTTCAACGGGTCCAGGGTCAGCAGATGGTTTGCATAAGTGCGGCAGCGGGTGCGAGACCGAGGCTTGGGCAGAAACGGCGGCAGCAGATTGTAGGGAAAGAAGTCGGTTATCTACTGATGCCATATAGTTGAGGATATGGGCCTGGGTGTCGCGTTGTTGAGTGAGCTCTTGCTGGAGGTTGGCCAACTGTGAAGCATTCCCAGGGTCAGAGGACTGCAAGGCGGACAGCCGGGTATGCATAGATTTCATAAAGGACATAATCCGCGAGTACCCTGATTCTACTCGAGCAGAGCCGAGGTACCAGCGGAATCCATGGCCTTATTATACTGTGATGTCTCTTGGGGTGGGACCTTCTGAGTCACAATACCAACCCGCCATGGAAGCTGACCTAGTGACAACCACCCCCTATACAGGGAGCGTCAGGGTCAGGTCCAGGGAAATAGAGTGTCACGACTGCTGGAACCGGGTGGACGGCTCACAGAAGACAAGATATTGCAAAGCGTGTTTACGCAGAGTACAGGACAGTGCAAAGTGTTGTTACGTAGAGTGCAGGATAGTGCAAAGTGTGTTTATGCGGAGTACAGGACAGTGCAAGACGTGTGCACGAAGGTAAGCAACAGACAGGGTGCGTATAGCTAGTGCAGGACGCGTGCGAGGAGGATGCCTGGGTACAAGGCAAGGCAGAAGGTGTGCTAAGACACACGAGAGAGCACAGAGCAGAGCGTGTGCCAAGAAGCACGGTACAGGGGACCTGAGTACAGTGAGCGACAGAGCAGGGGCCAAGCAGGCCTAGCAGGGAAGCACAACAATAATCAGGCGCCTCCCATAGGAAGAGGCAGCCTGATATAGTGCAAGAGCACAAGGACTTCCGGGTTAGGTCCTCCAGGACCATAGAAATGACATGGCTGCAGACAGAGCAGAGAGAGGGGCACGTGCGTGCTGGGCGTAGCTGTACAGCCACAGGATGAAGTATGAGAGGTGCACAAGCACACCCAACGGGATCCCCAGAGCGGCCGCGGCACCGGTAGTGGTAACGTCGGGCGAGAAGTCCCGGCACCGGGTGAGCGTGGCGTAACATTAAACATTTTGTCCTCCCATTCTGTTTTCTTTTGCATTGACTGCACAGCCTGCCCTGCTACCAAGTCATATGCACCCCAATAAGCCTTTGAACGCACATACTGGATGGACCCAGGAAAGTCCACTTCACATTATTCACTTTGTACTCCATTCCCTTTCTTATGCATTGACTGCAAAGCCTGCTCTGCTACCAAGTCCTATGCCCCCATAAGCCTTTGAACCAGGTTACTGGATGGGCCCAGGAAAATCCACTTCACATTATTCATTTTGTCCTCCCATTCTGTTTTCTTATGCATTGACTGCAAGGCCTGCCCTGCTACCAAGTCATATGCACCCTAATAACCCAATCCCCCTTGGAAGAACATGGAGGAGGGCATGTTAACAAAAATGTGCCATTAAAAAGGAGCAGGTCTCTTAGACTTGTAATGCCCATACACTAAGTGTGTTGGCTGGCAAACATTTTCCCCTGGGGGTACACCTCAACCTTTTCCATAACAAGTATTTAACAAACAGCAAAAACACCCACCCTTGTTAGGATTTGCTGTGACAATCGGAACCGTAACCCTGGTGATAGCAATACTGGAGGAGGCATCGTTAACACACTAGATGTGATTAAAAGAGTCAGTAGGAACAACACTGAAGCTGACTGTAGGTGCACATCCGAAAACCGTGGACAGCTCTCATTTCCATACATATTACAAAGCAGAAATGCCTGAATTTACACTGGGTGAATACCTTATAAACTGTATATAAGGGAACGAAGAACGTAGCTAGTCGTTAAAATGCTACATTCGTGAGATGCTGAAATTACAGAAAGCAGATCAGTGTCGGAGGAAAAACAAACAAACTGATGGATGCTCATGAAAATAAGTTGAAAGAGGATTGCACCATCCGTAACTTATAATACACCGTGGACAAGCTTCTTCATCTTCAACCATACATATTATCAAAAGTTTATACAGAAATTGCCCTGATATTTACTATAACCTATGTGGTATGGAAAATACCACTTATATATAACTATGAATCACACAAATGGGAAACTGAACAGAACGTCCCATGCTAGAGTGGTATGAAAAATAAAATTTTATTGAACAGACTTACATTTAAAAATCCACAAAATAGTTACAAGAAGGAACTAGTACTCCCAAGAAGGGTAGCGAAAAAAGCGTCGGGCAGAGGGACGCCGAGAGGGACTCCACACATTCCCACAGGGTAAGCATGCAATTTTATATGCAGTAAAACTATGTAGTGCTCAGGACCCATTGAGGGTGAGCTGGGGTGTGCCAGTATTAGTGAGGATTTTTCCTCTTCACATGACCCATTTGGACATGTATTGTGGAAGGGCATGATCTGAATATAGTGATTTGTATTACATGACATATGTTATGTGATGGTGTCATAGAAATTTTCTGCAGTAGGCAATCACATTTGATCATGTCCTTTTAACATTAATTGGATGTGGACACCGTCTGCATTTCTGTAAGCTGTACACATGATATCTGGGTTGATGCCTTATGTAGACTACCACCTGTGGCATGTATTAGTGAGAGTCATTTGAGTGTTTTAGTCCCTTATTAGCATATTGATGTGTTCCTTCTTGTACTATTTTGTGGATTTAAAAGTAAGTCTGTTCAATAAAATTTGTTTTTCATACCACTCTAGCATGGGACGTTCTGTTCAGTTTCCCATTTTGTGTGATCATATATTACCAATAAGATAAAGGGAGGAGGTCTCGAGACTCGGAATGCCATACACAAAGTTGCTGGGCCTGACAAACATTTTCCCCTTGGGTACACCTCCACCTTTTCCATAACACTATTTTACGCCCAGCAAAAACACCCACCCTTGTTAGGGAATTCGACACTGGCTGTAGCAGCACGGAATATGTTAACCCTGGTGATCTACTGGCAGCGACTGATGAGACGTGGAGGAAGGCCTGATTCAAAACTAGGCTGAATTTAAAGTAGCGAGTCTCCTACACTTTGAATGCCCATGCACTTAGTGTGTGGGCTGGCAAACATTTCCCCCTGGGGGAGTAAAATTGTCAATAATATTTTATGGGCATCATAGACACCCTTGCCAAAAATTTAACTGCCTGTAGCAGCACAGAACACATTAACCCTGGTCATCTAGTGGCAGACAATGAGGAGACATTGATGATAAATGATACTGAAATAAACCAAATAAATCAAAAATGTGAATCCACCTATAAAAGAAAATAACAAAAGGGAGGGGCGACCATAGGTTCATAGATATGAGGCCAGAATGTGTCCAACGAGATATTTTTTTCCCTAGCAACAGCTCAGAGATAGGGATATAAATAAAAATATAATATAATAGGATTTCACTATTTTAAGATTGGAGTGGAATACACTAGGTCAGAAGAGGATGTTCCACAGATAGGAAAAATGGAAAATACAAGAATAAATGGGAAGAATATACGTACATGTCATTTTTATGAGATTTCACCTGGGGGAGTCACATTTGTTTTGTTCTCAAATTATTAACGGTCATCATAAAAACACCCTTGCAAAATTGGACTGTCTGTCGCAGCACGGAACACGTAAACCCTTTTGATCTAGTGGTGGCAGAAGATGAGACGTGGAGGAAGGCTTGATTAAAAAACTAGGCCCAGTGTTAAGGAGCGGGTCTCCTAGACTTTTAACACCCATACACGCAGTGCATGGACTGACAAACATTTCCCCATGTGAGGTACATTTTTTTAAAATATACTATGGGCATCATAGACACCCTTGCCAAAAATTGGACTGCCTGTTGCAGCACAGAACCCATTAACCCTGGTCATCCAGTGGTGGAGAATGAGGAGACATTGATGATAAATCATACTGAGATCAAACAAATGAATAAAAAATGTGAATCCACCTACGAAAGAAAATAACAAAAGGGAGGGGCGAACACAGGTTCATAGATATGAACCCAGAATGTGTCCAACGAGATATGTTTGTCCCTAGCAACAGCTCAGAGACAGGGATATAAATAAAATATAATATAATAGGATTTTACTATTTTTATATTGGAGAGAAATATACTAGGTCATAAAAGGATGTTGAACAGATAGGAAAAATGGAAAATATAAGAATAAATGGGAAGAGTATACGTACATCTCATTTTTATGAGATTTCACCCTGGGGGAGTAACATTTGTTTTGGTTTCAAATTCATAACGGGCATCAGAAAAAACACCTTGCAAAAATTTGATTGACTTTGGCATCACGGAATACGTTCACCCTGGTGTTGCACTGGTTGTAGATGATGAGGATTAGGATAAGGAGGAGGATAACACCAAACAGACCAAATCAGGAAGCAGATACCCATGTGTGGTTGTGAAGAGGTGCATGAGAATACACCTTCACAAAAAGACAATGTATTTGAGGTTATGCTTAGCTGTTTGCATTTGGTGGTGTACAGAAGTCTTGCCCAATGCAGCCTTTGTTCATTTTGAGCATTGTTTAACTTTTCAATGTAAAATTGGCTGGAATTGAAATCGGACACCATGTTGCGTTTGGAGAGCCCGCGATGTGCTTACACAGTGGAAATCCCCCACAAGTGACACCATTTTAGAATCTAGACCCCCAAGGAACTTATGTAGATGTGTAATGAGCACTTTGAACCTCCAAGTCCTTCACAGAAGTTTAT
>JARQOD010000009.1:6830021-6929989 GCA_033576555.1 Oophaga sylvatica
TGTTAACGCTGCCATTCACCCCCTTTGGGGCGCATCGCGACTCATGCCGTAAAGCGGCATGCGTTTGCAACGTGCCATCATTCAGTGACGGAGCCTCGGACGCGGGCTGCAGCGTTTAGGCTCCGTCACGCTAGCGCAGATGAATCATCTGCTGATTCCTCTGCGCTAGCAGGTTATAGCATAACGCGATCGCGTTACCAGCCCGTCAACGCTATGTTATGCTAGGGTTAGGGTTATAATTAGGGTTGGGGGTACAATTAGGGTTAGGGTTAAAATTAGGGTTAGGGTTACAATTAGAATTAGGGTTACAATTAGAGTTAGGGTTACAATTAAGGTTAGGGTTACTATTAGGGTTGGAATTAGGGTTGGGATTTAGGTTAGGATTAGGGTTGGGATTAGGGTTAGGGGTGTGTTGGGATTAGGGTTGGAGCTAGAATTGAGGGATTTCCACTATTTAGGCACATCAGGGGGTCTCCAAACACGACGTGGCATTCAAAAAGTCAAATGGCGCTCCTTCCCTTCCGAGCCCTGCCGTGCGCCCAAACAGTGGTTTACCCAAACATATGGGGTATCACCATACTCAGGACAAATTGCACACCAATTTTGGGGTTCTAATTTCTCCTGTTACCCTTGGGAAATATAAAAATAGCTGGCTAAAAAAAATCATTTTTGAGAAAAAAAATGATTTTTTATTTTCACAGCTCTGCGTTTATAAATTTCTGTGAAACACTTGGGGGTTCAAAGTGCTCACCACACATCTAGATAAGTTCCTTAAGGGGTCTAGTTTCCAAAATGGGGTCACTTTTGGGGGGTTTCCTGTTGTGAATGGACTTGAAATGAGTTCTGAGCAGAGGCTCCCTCTGGTGGTTACAAGCGGTACTGGACTGTCCAGTGAAGATTGTGAGGAGTGGGAATCAGGTGTTACTGACTGGTCTTATATAAGGGAGTCGCCTTCCCATCAGGGTTGCGGTGATCAATTGTTCTGGTCTCAATCCTTGAGTTCTGTTTCCTTTGTAGCCTGCTGTGTCGTGTCTGCATCTCCTGCTAACAGATAAGACATTTTCTTCTTTTTGTTTTTGTGCTTGATTTTTGCATTTTGTCCTGCACTTCTGTGGGGGCCTTCAGGGTCCCCTCCGGGGGCTTTTGCCCTCTCAGTTTAGTTCAGCCACTGATGTTTGTACTTTTGCTTTTTCCAGTTTTTTCAGTGGCTGCTGTTTTGATTTTGTTACACCAGGAAACTAATTTAGGTGGTAGAGGTCATGTGATCTCAGGTGATTTTGAAATTAGTAGAGTTGGTGCTTTTCAGGGTTTTTTGGGATTGCAGTAAGTGCCCTTCCTATCCTTTTCTATTTAGGTAGTTTGGGCCCCATCGTTTGCTCATACTATTTTCTGTCTGTGTCAGTATTTCATCTTGTCTAACCGCCATTACATGTTTGGGGGCTTCCTATGTTCTTTGGGGATCTGCTCCGGGGCAGATAGCTTTCCTCTTTCTATCTTTAGGTGTAGTTAGTTTCTCAGGCTGTGACGAGGCGTCTAGGACCAACGTAGGAATGCTCCACAGCTGCCTCTAGTTGTGGTGGTTAGTCAGGGTACTGCAATCTCATAGATTCCAACTTCTCTGGTGTATTGCCTTTTTTACCTGCACTCCTCAGCTACCGTAACATAACAGTATCACTGGACTAAAAATTGAAAATTGTATGGTACTCACGAAGGGAAAGATATTGTGAAAGAAAAAAGGTTGTCAGAGTTGTCAGAGATATTTTTCTGTTTGTTGCATTTTTTTCCCTCTGTATCTCTGGGTGCTGGGGAGGATTTTTTTTTTTTTTCTCTCCAATGGAGTTTGCACAGTTGTCTGGCCGTGTGGATCAGCTTGCCACTGAGGTTCGGAGTATTGCTGCCTATCTTGCTAGGTTGCCTGTTGTGGAACCTTGGATTCCCATGCCAGATTTGTTTTTAGGGGATCGAGCTAAGTTTCAAGAATTTCAAAAATAATTGTAAATTGTTTTTTGCCTTAAAATCTAAGTCCTCAGGAAACGCAGCGCAGCAGGTTCAAATTGTCATCTCTCTCCTGCGCGGCGATCCTCAGGATTGGGCTTTTTCCCTGACACTGGGGATCCTGTTTTGAGTGATGTTGATGCATTTTTTCAGGCTTTGGGGTTATTGTACGATGAGCCTAATGTCACTGATCAAGCTGAAAAAGCCTTGTTGGCATTAAATCAGGGTCTTGATGACGCTGAGTTATACTGTCAGGAGATTCCGTAGGTGGGCAGTCCTGACCAAGTGGAATGACGACTAGGGTTGAGCATTCCGATACTGCAAATATCGGGTATCGGCCGATATTGGCTGTATCGGAATTCCGATTCCGAGTACGATATTTTCGTCATATCGGATACTGGAATCGGGATTGTCACTGTCACTGTCAGTGTCCGTCGGTCGGGTCTGTCAGGAGTCAGTGGCACTTACCCGGCAGAAGATCTCGGCGGTCACATCCCGGACTGCTTAATGGCCGCCATCCTCTTCTCCCTGGCGGTCACATGCAGTTTCTCGCGATAACTGCAGTGACTGCTGGGTAATCGCGGCCGTAAAGCAGTCCGATGACGTCACAGCCGGGGAAGCTGGTAAGCAGCTGTGCTGCGCCGGGATGTCAGGCTCTGCCTGTCATTCCGATGTAGCAGAGCTGGATCGTCGTGGGACTGTCGTTATGGACTGCGTCGGACAGGTGGTATACTGTTGGTTTTTTTTTTTTATTTTTTTACAGGAGATCGATGGCGTCGCAGGAATGAGAGAGTAATAAAAAAAATGAAAACTGTGTTGTCTCTTTTATTTCATTAAAATACTTTTTTCTTGCTGTGTCTTTTTTTTACACATTTAAAAACTTTGGGATTAATAATGGATCGGTGTCTTATTGACACCTCTCCATTATTAACCGGGCTTATTGTCACCGTGCAATCAACGGTGACATTAACCCCTTATTACCCCGCTTGCCACCGCTACAGGGCAAGTGGGAAGAGCCGGGTAAAGTGCCACAATTGGCACATCTTTTGATGCGCCAAATGTGGGGCTGCTGTAGCCTGGTATTATCAGGCTGTTGAGGGCCAAAATCCATGGGCCTTGACAGTCTTTTAATACCAGGCCGCAGCAGTCTGCATTTTACTTGGCTGGTTAACAAAAATAGGGGGACCCCTACGCCGTTTTTTTTTTTCGAGGGGATCCCTATTTTTGTTAACCAGCCAAGCTAAGCAGACTGCTGTGGCCTGGTATTATCAGGCTTGCAAGGTCCATGGATATTGAATCCTTACCAGCCTGAAAAACCAGGCCTCAGTGGTCTGCTTCATCTGGCTGGTTAACAAAAATAGGGGGGACCCCACGCCAATTTTTTTCGAGGGGATCCCCTATTTTTGTTAATCAGCCAAGATATGCAGACTGCTGTGGCCTGGTATTATCAGGCTGGCAAGGTCCATGGATCTTGGCTCCTTAACAGCCTGAAAATCCAGGCCTCAGCGGTCTGCTTCATCTGGCTGGTTAACAAAAATAGGGGGGACCCCACGCCATTTTTTTTTCGAAGGGAACCCCTATTTTTGTTAATCAGTTCCCTCTGACGTCACTGATGGTGTCCCTGGCTGACCTGAAGTGAAAGTGGAAAGCAATCAATTAAGCTTTCCACTTCCTCTCCTGTCAGCCAGGAGAGGAGCTCATTCATTTGGGGGTTTACTGTGAGGCTGCAGCATTAGCTGCGGTCCCTGCAGTAAACATTAACCCTTTCTGAAGGATTACACCGTGGGACCTGACTGTGCATCGGATTGGTAAGAATAATTTTGCTTTATTATTTTATTTTTATTACAGGAAATGGTTTTAGCAGGTAAATAAAATATGGTCAAAAACTGTGTGATTATTTTCATTAAACTTCTTTTTTATTAAAGTGTGTGTGTTTGATTTTTCTTTCATACAATAGGATTAATAATTGATAGTTGTCTAATTGACAGCTCTCAATTATTAACCTGGCTTAAAGTGACCTTTCAATTTCAAGGTCATTTTAACCCCTTATTAACCCATTCGCCACCGCTACAGGGCAATGGGAATAGACGGGCAAAGTGCCAGAAAGGGCAAATCTAATTAGAGATTTGCCCTTTCTGGGGTGTCTGGGGGCAGATGTTAAGTAGCCGGGGGGGGCCAAAAAAAATGGTCCCTCTCTGGGCTATTATTATCTGCCCCCACTCACTGGCTTTGTCTGTCTGGTTGCGAAAATAGGGCGGGAGCCCACGCATTTTTTTTCAGCAATTTTACACCTCAATATATATATATACATGTCATTGAATTTGTGACACATATATATATATATTTATATTTATAGTTCATACACTTCTACATAGTATAATAGCCGCTAATTCAATTGCCGGCTTTTGTGAAAATGCAGAACCCGACATGAAATGACACTTGGTGTACATAGGGTTAACCATGTCTTTTCATGTAGTTTGATATCTGATTTGCACAAACAATTACATGAGTGTAAGTGTGCAAAATTTCACACCTGTAGGGGTTAATTAAAGGTGTAAATTCGTAGCAAAAAAGTCAGTTTTTTTTTCCAACTAATTTACACCTTTAATTAACCCCTACAGGTGTGAAATTTTGCACACATAGACTGATGTAATTGTTTGTGCAAATCAGATAGCAAAGGACTGAAAAGACATGGTTAACCCTATGTACACCAAGTGTCATTTCATGTCGGGTGCTTCTGTCTTTTCACAGATGCCGGCTTTACCCGGCAATTGAATCAGAGGATATTTTACTATGTAGAAGTGTATAAACTATACATATATGTATATATACATGTCACAATGACATGTATATATTATATATATGTATTCTATGTGTGTATATTTAGTGTTTACAAGGAAAGAAAGAGGTTTTTTTAGTTGCGATATTTTGTTCCCATAGACTTACATGGGACTTCCGGTATCGGTATCGGGTATCGCCGATATTTTAGTGATATCGGCGATACCATTCCGATTCCGATACTTTTGGATATCGGAAAGTATCGCTCAACTCTAATGACGACGCTTTGGCGGCTCTTTTTCGGAAGGGTCTGTCAGATAATGTAAAGGATGTTATGGTGGGATTCTCTGTCCCTCTAGTCTCAATGATTCTATGTCATTAGCGATTCAAATTGACAGACGTTTGCGTGAGCAGAGAAGTATGCGTGGAATGGTGTTGCCTTGTGAACCTGCTTCTGAACCCATGCAGTGTGATAGAGTGGTGTCTGGGGCACAGCGTCATGAGTTTCGAAAGCGCAATGGGTTATGTTTCTACTGTGGTGATGCCTCTCATGCTATTTCAGTCTGCCCTAAGCGGGGAAGACGTTTTGCACGCTCAGTTGTCTTGGGTAGTGTTCAGACTAAGTTTTTATTAACTGTCACTCTGATATGCTCTCTGTCCTCATTTTCTGCTCAGGCTTTCGTTGATTCTGGAGCAGCTATTAACCTGATGGATTATGATTTTGCTAAACGTTGTGGGTTTCCCTTGATACCCCTACAGAAGTCTATTCCCCTACTGGGGATCGATTTTACCCCTTTGGCTGAGAATAAACCTCAGTTCTCTACTCAGGTGATAATGAGGGTTGAACCTGATCATCTGGAGTGCTGTAAATTTTTGGTTCTGTATAATCTGCATGATATTATCGTACTGGGCTTCCCTTGGTTGCAGTCTCATAATCCTGTTTTGGATTGGAAATCTGTGTCTGTAACCAGTTGGGGCTGCCAATGTGTTAATACCAACACTCCTGTTTTTTCTGCCTCCCCCCAGGCTCAGGATGTTCCTGACTTTTTGATTGATTTTTCTGATGTGTTTAGCGAAAGTAAATCTGCATCCTTGCCTCCCCATAGGAGCTATGACTGCGCTTTTTGAATTAGTGCCTGGTAGTAAATTCCCTAAAGGTCGCCTTTTTAACTTGTCTGTACCTGAACATGACGCTATGCGGTCTTATATCAAGGAATCATTGGAGAAGGGTCATATCAGACCATCCTCTTCACCCTTAGGTGCCGGTTTTTTCTTTGTGGCCAAAAAGGATGGTTCATTAAGGCCGTGTATTGATTATCGTCTTTTGAACAATATTACTGTAAATATCAATACCCGTTACCTTTGATTTCTGACCTGTTTTCCAGGGTGAAAAACGCTACTTGGTTTACCAAGCTTGACCTCAGGGGGGCATATAACCTTATTCGCATTAAGCACGGGGATGAATGGAAGAGGCATTCAATACCCCTGAGGGGCATTTTGAGTACCTTGTGATGCCCTTTGGGCTCACTAATGCTCCTTCTGTCTTCCAGTCCTTCATGAATGACATTTTCAGGGATTTTGTGGATAAATTTCTGATTGTTTATTTGGATGATATCTTGATTTTTTCTAATGACTGGGACTCTCATGTGAAACATGTTCGAACTGTATTCCAGATTTTGAGAGAGAATGCTCTGTATGTGAAGGGATCAAAGTGTCTTTTTGGCGTACAGAGGATCTCATTTCTGGGATTAATTTGTCCCCATCTGTTATTGAAATGGACCCGGTCAAGGTTCAGGCCATCTGTGATTGGGTCCAACCTACTTCATTAAAGGCTCTTCAAAGATTTTTGGGTTTTGCCAATTTTTATCGTAAATTTATTGGTAATTTCTCGGTTATTGTTAAACCATTGACTGATTTGACCAGAAAGGGTTCTGATGTGGTGAATTGGCCTCCTGAGGCAGTCTCTGCATTTCAGGAACTTAAGCAGAGATTCACTTCTGCTCCTGTTCTACGGCAGCCTGATGTTTCTCTGCCATTTCAGGTGGAGGTTGATGCCTCTGAAATTGGGGCAGGTGCCGTTTTGTCCCAAAAAGATCCAGAGACCTCTAAAAGTAACCCTTGTGCCTTATTCTCTCGAAATTTTCTCCTACTGAACGTAATTATGACGTGGGTAATCGGGAGTTACTGGCCATGAAGTGGGCTTTTGAAGAGTGGAGACATTGGCTGGAGGGAGCCAAACATCAGGTGGTGGTCCTTACGGACCATAAGAATCTGGTTTATCTGGAATCTGCCAAGCGACTCAATCCTAGACAGGCCAGGTGGGCCTTGTTTTTCACACGTTTTAATTTTGTGGTTTCCTTTCTTCCTGGCACTAAGAATGTTAAGGCGGATGCCCTCTCGAGGAGTTTCCTTGCGGACTCTCCTGAGTTATCTGATCCTTCTGTTATTTTGAAAGAGGGTGTAGTTCTTTCGCCATCTCACCCAATTTGAGACTTGCTCTGGAGGGGTGTCAGGAGGATAGGCCCGAGCGCTGCCCTGTTGGAAAATTGTTTGTCCCGGACCAGTGGAAAAAGAGTGTGATGTCTGAGATTCATTGTTCCGCGTTGGCTGGGCATCCCGGAATTTTTGGTACCAGAGACTTGGTTAGTCGGTCCTTTTGGTGGCTACCTTGTCTCGTGATGTCAGGGAATTTGTGCAGTCCTGCGGGACTTGCTCTCGCTCTAAGCCTTGCTCTCGCTCTAGTGGTTTGTTGCCTGTGCCCAAGAGACCATGGACCCATATCTCTATGGATTTCATTTCCGACCTCCCTGTTTCTCAGAGAATGACCGTCATCTGGGTGATTTGTGATAGGTTTTCCAAGATGATACATCTTGTGCCATTACCTAAGTTGCCTTCCTCCTCTGAATTGGTGCCTTTGTTCCTTCAGCACGTGGTTCGTTTACACGGCATTCCTGAGAACATTGTGTCTGACAGAGGAGTCCAGTTTGTTTCCAGATTTTGGAGGACCTTTTGTTCTAAACTTGGTGTTCAATTGTCTTTCTCCTCGGCGTTTCATCCTCAGACCAATGGTCAAACTGAGAGAACAAACCAGACATTGGAGACTTATTTAAGATGCTTTGTGTCTGCTGATCAGGATGACTGGGTCTCTTTTTTGCCTTTGGCTGAGTTTGCTCTTAATAATAGGGCTAGCTCTGCCACTTTGATGTCTCCATTTTTCTGTAATTCTGGGTTTCACCCTCAATTTTCTTCAGGACAGACGGAGGCTTCTGTCTGTCCAGGTGTTGACTCTGTTGTGGAGCGTATGCAACAGATTTGGGACCAGGTAGTGGAGAGGTTGTCCCTCTCTCAGGAGAGGGCCCAGCGGTTTGCTAACCGGCATAGGACTGATGGTCCTCGGTTTAAAGTGGGGGACTTGGTCTGGTTGTCCTCAAGAAATATTCCTATGAGAGTGGCATCTCCTAAATTTAAGCCTAGGTTCATTGGACCTTATAAGATCATGAGATTCTTAATCCTGTTTCTTTTCGTTTGCTTCTTCCAGGGACATTTAAAATCCATAACTGTTCCACAAGTCCTTGTTGAAGAGGTTTGTTGAGCCAGTGGTTCCTACTGCTTTGCCTCCTGACCCTGTTCTGGTTGAGGGCAATATGGAGTTTGTGGTTGAGAAAATATTGAATTCTCGTTTTTCTAGACGGAAACTCCAGTATTTGGTTAAGTGGAGAGGTTATGGTCAGGAAGACAATTCTTGGGTGTTTGCTTCGGACATCCATGCTAGGAGACTCATCCGTGCATATCAATTATCCCACCACTGCCACCAATTGTGAGGAACGACCCCCTTTCCTCCCACGTCACCAATGTGACGTAACTCCACAGGTACAGCTCTCCGGCACCCCCTTTGTCTCTCAGGTCAGTAAGGGAACTACACCTAGAGCAAATGGCCGCCGGGGAGGTTGTCCTGTTACCCACTGGGTATTCTAAGATTCGTGATCAGAGTAAAAGCATCAGCCCAAGATTAATTTTATGGTTTAATTTGCCTTAAGGGCACACTAGATAATTACAGAAATATACAGTAAAGCTATACAACGTAATTACAATGGATTTGCAGTCAGAATAAAATACAACGATAATGTACAAGGCGTAAAGGTATAAGCTATAGATCAATATTACCGGGTTGTATGGTCATGGGGAGGCATGGAGCTCTGCGTTCCCCAGGTGAAAGTCTTCAGTTGCTGGACAGTCCCCAATGCATGTGCTGCAGCTCCATTTGGCAAGTCTGTCCCTTGTGCTTCTGTGTGTGGAATGGAATGAACACAGGGGTACCTGGCTACAGCTCTTAACCCTGCTAGGCCCTTCCCCTTTTGCTTTGAAGCACGCATATTAACTGGCCTGCAATTCATATGGAGCAGGAAACAATGGCTTGAGCTTGAGCTATTTACCATACGACTGACCATCTTATTCAGACCCTGGCCTAAACCAATTAGCATGTAAAGGCCTATTGATTCATAGTGGACATCAAAGCTGGTCGTACTGAATATGCTAATAGGCCCTGTGTAGTTAAAAGTCTGTGGCTGTGTGAACTGACAAAATGGAGGCTGGTACAGACCCTATACAAAATGGTGGCGGTCCCGACCTCACATTATGGCAACAAAATGGACATCTAGGGGATCATGAGGAGCCCATAGCCCAAAATGAGTGTGTATTTCTGCAGCATTTGATAGGAATTTACCAGTGTAGCTACTCTTTTCTGTTATTTGTTACCTAGGGCATATGAGCTTATGTTTCTGCAGCATTTTATATGAAATGCAAAGTTTAATCAGTTATCACATAGGTGAAAATGAAGAGATGAATGGAATTCTGAGCTACTCTGCTTGAAATGGGATATAGGACCACAGAGGGAACCCGGCTTCCTGGATTGCGCTGGCTGAACAGCTGTTCAGCTCCACAGCTGCATGTGTCCCTGCTGTGTGACAGTCATGACACATGTATGGACAGCCCAACAAAACTACTGGCATGAATGGGTGTTCTTGCGAGTATACAGCGAATTGCAGAGCTCACAAAAGTGATCAGCAGCGATGAAACCTTTCATATTTTTAACACACATAGTAGTGATTATCATGGAACAATATGATATACGGTTTTACCAGGAGCTGCATTGTCGGGCTGAAAGTAGCACCAATCACCCTGACTGTAGTACAGTACTTTAATGGTAACTCCCAAATACGCTGCGCTGTATGTCGTGGTCGTGTAAATAAATTTGATAGCCATCTGTGTTACATACGGCGGTGTGTACCCTGTGAGGAGACAGATTGTTATATCTTTTACGATTTTGAATGTATGCAGGAGACAGGTACCCACATCCCAAATTACATTTATGCTACAACACTGAGTGGTGACCAGTCCTGGGAGTTTGAAGGTGATAGCTGTACGCACGACTTTTTACTGTTCTTTACCAGCGGAAAATTTTCAGGCTATACGTTTATAGCACACAATGCAAGGCGCCACGATTCTTACTTTATTGTTAAGGAACTGATTTTTGAAAAACTACAGGTAAAGCTGATAGCCCAAGGTGGCCGGCTCTTGTGTGTGATGGTGCCCGATTTGTCTATAAGATCCATAGGCTCGCTAAATTTTATCCTATGAAGCTCAGTAAACTACCTCAGGCCATGGGATTTTCAGGCGCTAAAGCTCATTTTCCACACTTTTTTAATACCCGAGAAAACCAAAACTATGTAGGGCCCTTACCCGATGTGAAATATTACGGTGTAGAGTACATGTCACCCGGCGAGAAGCTAGAGTTCATGGCCTGGCATGAGAATCAGAAACACACACTTTTTGACTTCAAGACTGAGCTAAAATCTTATTGCAAGCAGGGGCTAATTAAACTAAGACACAGTCAGCATACGACAGAGTGTTACCCAACGTCTCGCTGGAGAAATGTCACGGGTGTGTCGCTGCAAAGATCGTCGCGATTGCACACCCTGACTTCTCACAGCTGAGTTTCTGCTGCTGGGTGTTTTTCGGCAGTGAGAGAGTTAATTCTCCCTCTCTCTGTGCTGGACAAGACCAGCCTCGCTCAGCTGCAATTAATGTTGTGATAATTGGTTTCCTTCAAATACCTGCCTGTCTGCTAGGGAAGTGTCGGTGAAAGCATTCATGCAGACCAGCAGAGCAGATCATATTGAGAAGTCTAAAGCTAAGAGTACCTGTTGTGGTTTTCTCCTCTCCTCGCTTTATTATTTATCTCCTTACCCATTGGTGTTCCCTCTGTAGTGGTAATTTTGTATGCAAGGTGTCTTTTGTTTTACCCCTTGAACTGTCTCGTTCGTCTTATACTGTGTGTAGGCAGTTACCTTCCCGTTTCCCTGTGGTGGTAATCAGGGTCCTTCTCAGGACTAGATTACAGTTGTCAGGGATTCACAGGAGATAGGGTTACGCTGGCGGCCTGGACCTCTGTACCATCAACAGTACCTCCAGGTAGAGGGATTAGTCAGGACCCCAGCTTAGGGTCAGCATAGACCCCGGTCCCCCTGTATGCAGAGACAGCGTGACATTTTCACCGACCATAAAGATTTTCTCCAATCACCATGGATCCAGTAGTCAGTCTAGCTCGGCAGTTGCAGAGTTTGTCCATGGAGCTGGCGGACGTTAAGTCCAAGGTTTTGTACCCCCCGGAGCAGGCCGGACCTGAACCTAAAGTAGCTCTCCCTGACAGGTTCACTGGGGGGCGGGACAAGTTTTTTGCTTTCCGGGAGGCATGTAAATTGTACTTTCGGCTGCGACCTCGGTCATCTGGGAGTGAAGAACAAAGGGTGGGGATTGTCATCTCGCTCCTACAAGGAGACCCCCAATCCTGGGCGTTCGCTCTCCCCCGGGCTCCCCAGCTCTCCAGTCAGTGGATAGGTTTTTTGCAGTTCTGGGTCTTGTATATGATGACCCGGATCGGGTCTCCCTTGCTGAATCTAAGTTACGTAGGATACAGCAGGGAGATCGTCCGGCGGAGGAATTCTGTTCGGAGTTCCGTAGGTGGGCCATGGACACCCAGTGGAATGACCCGGCTCTTAGGAGCCAGTTTTGTCAAGGTTTATCTGACAAATTAAAGGATGTGCTGGCACAGTATGACCCTCCCACATCACTGGAAGCAGCTATGGCCCTTGCTATTCGTATTGACAGACGTCTTCGGGAGAGGTGCGGGGTAACTTCGCCCCTGTGATGACTCCACCTTCCTCAAGGGTCCCTTATACGGAGGTTCCCCTGGTCACTTCAGAGGAGCCTATGCAATTAGGAGGGACATCATTCCGGGGGAGGGGATCGGTGGGGCGCCACAAAACAAGAAGTTGTTTCTTCTGTGGGAAAAAGGGACATTTTATTGGGGGGTGTCCATCCCGTCCTTTGCAGAGTGAGAAGTCGCCGGAAAACTATTGATCCCAGATTGTGTGGTGGACGGCAATCTGGGAGTAAGTATTTCGTCCCTAAATTCATCTCAGTTTCTCGTACCGGCGGAGGTGGTGGTGGGTGCGAGAACTGAGAGGATATCTGTTCTTCTGGATAGTGGGGCCGGAGCTAATCTGGTGGATGCTCGCTTTGCCCGGGTTCAAGGTATGCGATTGAGTGTGTTGGCTAAACCCGTCCCCATATTCTCGATCGATGCCAGACCTCTCGGTCAGGGAAGTTTTTTGCAAGCAGTGCATAACATAGATCTTCAAGTGGGGGCGTTACATAAAGAACTGTTGTCTTGTTATGTGTTGGAGGGTCTTCCTACTCCTATAGTGCTGGGCCTTCCCTGGTTAACTAAGCATAACCCGGTTATTAATTGGCAATCCAGAGAGATAAGCCAATGGAGTGAATTCTGTAATAAAAACTGCATGAATACGGTCATTGGTGCGGTCGCTCCTAGGGCCTTACCTCCATTTCTGGTGGACTTTGAGGATGTATTCTCGGAGAAAGGGTGTCAAGAACTACCTCCTCATCGCGAATATGACTGTTCTGTTAACTTGCTCCCTGGGGCCAAATTACCGAAATCTAGGTTGTATAACCTTTCTGGTCCTGAGAGACAGGCCATGAAGGATTATATTTCAGAGAGTCTGGCTAAGGGGCATATTAGACCTTCATCTTCCCGGTGGCCGCGGGGTTCTTCTTTGTGAAAAAAAAGATGGAGGCCTACGCCCTTGCCTGGATTTCCGTGAGCTTAATCGGATTATGGTCCGAGATCCGTATCCGCTCCCACTTATTCCCGATCTCTTCAATCAGATCGTGGGTGCCAAATGGTTCTCTAAGTTGGATCTCAGGGGGGCGTACAATCTGATTAGGATGAAGGAGGGGGATGAGTGGAAGACGGCGTTTAACACTCCGGAGGGGCATTATGAGAACCTTGTCATGCCATTTGGTCTGAGTATTGGCCCGGCGGTGTTTCAACACTTTGTAAATGGCATCTTTCGCCACCTAATGGGACAGTTTGTGGTCATATATCTGGATGATATCTTAATTTACTCGCCGGATCTTGTGTCTCATCAGGAGCATGTTAGGCAGGTGTTACAGATCTTGCGGGATAATAAACTGTACGCCAAATGGGAGAAGTGTGTGTTCGCCGTACAGGAACTTCAGTTTTTAGGATTCCTGGTGTCAGCATCCGGTTTTCGTATGGACCCTGGGAAAGTGCGGGCAGTTCTTGAATGGGATCTGCCAGAGGATCTTAAGGCATTACAACGTTTCTTGGGGTTTGCTAACTACTACCGGAAATTCATTCGTAATTTTTCGTCCATAGTTAAACCTCTCACAGACATGACTAAAAAAGGGACGGATTTTTCAAAGTGGTCTGACAAGGCTTGTCAAGCGTTTTCTTCTTTGAAAAAATGTTTTGCTTCAGCACCCATACTTATTCAGCCTGATGCGTCACAGCCGTTCATTGTTGAGGTGGACGCTTCCGAGGTAGGGGTGGGAGCAGTATTGTCACAAGGTTCGTCCCCTGGTAAATGGCATCCGTGCGCCTTCTTCTCTAAAAAATTGTCGTCCGCGGAGAGGAATTATGATGTCGGCAATAGAGAACTCTTGGCCATTAAGTTAGCTTTTGAGGAGTGGCGTCATTTTTTGGAGGGGGCAGTCCACCCGGTCACCGTCATTACCGATCACAAAAACCTGCTATATTTAGAGTCCACTAAACGTCTGAATCCCAGACAAGCTAGGTGGTCGTTGTTTTTTACCAGGTTTAATTTTGTCGTCACATATCGTCCTGGGTCAAAAAATGTTAAGGCGGATGCCTTATCTCGCTGTTTCCCAGGGGCTGGGAACACGGAGGACCCGGTTCCGGTCCTTCAGGAGGGGGTGGTGGTGTCAGCAGTATGCTCTGAGCTTGAGGAGGAGGTATTGGAGGCTCAGGGGGACTCCCTGTAGGACCTCCAGGGAGACTGTTTGTTCCAAATCAGTTGCGACAAAAGGTGATCGAGGCACATCATAATTCAGCTTTGGCAGGACACCCAGGGAGTAAAGCAACTGAGGATCTCCTCTCGCGCCGGTTTTGGTGGCCTAACTTACATAGGGAGGTGGTAACTTTTGTCGCCTCCTGCGAGGTTTGTGCGCGCTCTAAGACCCCACATACCCGTCCGTCTGGGACCCTCTTACCTTTGAAGATCCGGAGCGTCCATGGACTCATCTGTCTATGGACTTCATTACGGACCTCCCGCCATCTTCGGGTAAAACAGTCATACTCGTTGTAGTGGACAGGTTCAGCAAGATGGCACATTTTATCGCTCTTCCTGCTCTTCCTAATGCTAAAACTCTTGCGCAGGTGTTTATTGGGGAGATTGTAAGACTTCACGGGGTACCCTCCGATGTGGTGTCGGATCGGGGGTCTCAGTTTGTGTCCAAATTCTGGAAAGCATTTTGTACACGGCGGGGGATGCAGTTGTCATTTTCATCGGCTTTTCACCCGCAGACCAATGGTCAGACAGAGCGTCTGAACCAGAGCTTGGAGACATATCTCCGGTGTTTTGTGTCAGAGAACCAGGAGGACTGGGCTTCTTTCTTGCCTCTGGCGGAGTTTGCTCTAAATAATAGGCGGAGCGAGTCCACTGGTAAGTCCCCGTTTTTTGGGGCATATGGTTTTCACCCCCAGTTTTGTACCTTCAATAGGGGGGGCTCTTCTGGGGTTCCTGAGGAGGAACGATTTTCGTCGTCACTTGCTTCAGTGTGGAGAGGAGTGCTGAATAATCTGAGTACTATGGGGAACCGATACAAACGTATGGCTGATAGGAGGAGAGTGTCTGGTCCGGACCTAAGTGTGAACGATCTGGTATGGTTGTCTACCAAGAATATAAAACTTAAGGTTCCCTCCTGGAAACTGGGTCCCAGGTTCATCGGGCCATACAAGATCAGTTCTATAATTAATCCGGTTGCATTCCGTCTTGACCTCCCTCCCACATTTAAAATTCATAATGTATTCCACAGATCGTTGCTTAAAAGGTATGTGGCGCCGGTGATACCTTCACCTTTACCTCCTCCTCCTGTGGTGGTCAATGGTAACTTGGAGTTCCAGGTGTCGAGAGTCATCGATTCACGTCTGAATCGCCGGTCCCTTCAGTACCTTGTTCATTGGAGGGGGTATGGTCCTGAGGAGAGGACGTGGGTTCCTGCGTCGGATAATAACGCAGACCGATTGGTTCGGGCCTTCCACACTACTCACCCAGATAAACCCGGCCCTGAGGGTCCGGAGGCCCCTCGTAGAAGGGGGGGTACTGTCACGGGTGTGTCGCTGCGAAGATCGTCACGATTGCACACCCTGACTTCTCACAGCTGAGTTTCTGCTGCTGGGTGTTTTTCGGCAGTGAGAGAGTTAATTCTCCCTCTCTCTGTGCTGGACAAGACCAGCCTCGCTCAGCTGCAATTAATGTTGTGATAATTGGTTTCCTTCAAATACCTGCCTGTCTGCTAGGGAAGTGTCGGTGAAAGCATTCATGCAGACCAGCAGAGCGGATCATATTGAGAAGTCTAAAGCTAAGAGTACCTGTTGTGGTTTTCTCCTCTCCTCGCTTTATTATTTATCTCCTTACCCGTTGGTGTTCCCTCTGTAGTTGTAATTTTGTATGCAAGGTGTCTTTTGTTTTACCCCTTGAACTGTCTCATTCGTCTTATACTGTGTGTAGGCAGTTACCTTCCCGTTTCCCTGTGGTGGTAATCAGGGTCCTTCTCAGGACTAGATTACAGTTGTCAGGGATTCACAGGAGATAGGGTTACGCTGGTGGCCTGGACCTCTGTACCATCAACAGTACCTCCAGGTAGAGGGATTAGTCAGGACCCCAGCTTAGGGTCAGCATAGACCCCGGTCCTCCTGTATGCAGAGACAGCGTGACAAGAAACTGCTGAGATTTTATCACTTCATGATATACCAAGTGACGTGAAAATTAAAAAATATAGTGATGTAGTACAGAAATGCACGGCTCATGCTAAACATGATGTAGCGGAACTATCAACTTTAAAGATCATTAGCACTCCTGAATCTGATCACCAACAATTGTTCAATTCAGAGCCTGATAAAAATACAACTGTTAATAAAATTGTAAGTCATGTAAATCAGCGATATAGAAAGAATGCAGAATTTTTACTACGCAGTATGTTACAGAACCGAGATATTACATTGTGGAATGATAAAAATGTATTTATATTCAAAAGAAATGTAATTCCAGGCTCTAACATGTTGGATTTGGCACTTAACACATCGCAGAGTCGTGCCATGTCCGGCAGGAATCCACCTCAGGACTGGTATATGTTAATGCAGACTATGGCGGAATTAAATCTGCCCTCCACTGTTGTGTGTAATTCCGTTACTAGAGAACAATTAGAGCGATTAAAAATAACAATGAATGAAACTACTGGAGCATCTAAGCCTCAAACTCTATTCACACCAAGCCGTGCAATCCGTCCTTTACACACCTCACCACTGGGTATCGCTCAGGGGCCCATTGAGCCTTACAAAAGAGTAACACCGATACTACAAGCCTTGTGGCACACTATGTAGCATTCATCAATTGTATCGCTATACATTATTATGTGAGAAATATTATGTTTTCATTTATATGATTGGACTGAAAAGATTTGTTTAATTGCGATGTATTGTGGAGTTCAGGAAATGTGATGTAACTGATTGAATCTAATTGAACAATGGAATTTATTCACACGTCTTTATAACATATAATTGATTTGTTCAATAAACATAACATTTATCTGCAAAAGGTGTCTCATTCTTTGTTTCACAAAGACCAGTACTGTTTATCGTATCAAATTGTCAATAAATGAGAATAAATATTATTGGGACTATAAATAATAGGCCCTATATAGGTACAATGATCCTGTCATCACTACTATTATATAAAATCACAGGCTGCTAGTATATGAATTTCATTCAGAAGCAATACCTTCTGTCTATCTCGGCTAGAAAAAAACAGATATGTCATTTATTACACCATTTGTGACATCCCAGATGTGAAAACGTACGTCCTATATCCCAATTCAAGCAGAGTAGCTCAGAATTCCATTCATCTCCTCATTTTCGCCTATGTGATAACTGATCAAGCTTTGCATTTCATATAAAATGCTGCAGAAACATAGGCTCATATGCCCTAGGTAACAAAAAACAGATAAAAGTAGTTACACTGGTAAATTCCTATCAAATGCTGCAGAAATACACACTCATTTTGGGCTATGGGCCCCTCATGATCCCCTAGATGTCCATTTTGTCGTCATAAGAAATATTATGCTTTCATTTATATGATTGTACTGAAAAGATTTGTTTAATTGCGTTGTATTGTGGCGTTCAGGAAATGTGATGTAACTGATTGAATCTAATTGAACAATGGAATTTATTCACATGTCTTTATAGCATATAATTGATTTTGTTCACAAAGCGTATCAGAATGAGGATCAATCAGACACACTACTATGAACAGAGTTCGAAAGAAGTATCAAACTCATATCATGATCATATAAAATGAGAATCTTACTGATATGATGTAAAGTGAAAATCACTGTATCAGATAAACTAAATACTCTGCTAATATTATCAAGCTCGTATCAAAATATCCACAAAGCGCAGGGCTGCCACTACGAGTTCCGGGGCCCCATTCTGGCAAAATTTTCGGGGCCACCCTGAGACTCCGCACAGGCTCCACCCCAGCCCTGCCTCCACCCTTCGAACTGTCCACAGTCCCACCACTCTCTCACACATACAGCCGGCAGCTTTTGTTTTGGCCAAAAGATTTTTTTAAGCCGCCATCACAACACTGTAGACACTTTTGACCGAGCTCTACTCTACGCTAACCTATTAAATATTTGTTAAAATATTCAATAAAAATTAAGTTATTTACGTATATTTTTATTTATTTTTAAATTTTTAAAATGACCAATAATATCACATGCAAGAGAAAATACCACCGCACCATGTCCAGACCACATTTTACCACCAGTGACTGAATAATATCACATTCAGGGAGCAAATACCACCACACCATGTCCAGACCACATATTACCACCACAAAATGACCAAATAATAGCACATACAAGGGACAAATACCTCAACACCATGTCCAGACCACATATGTCAGAGTTCAAGTTCCCGCTGCTGCACAAGGGGAGTCTCGAACCAGTCCCGCTGCGGTTCCCATTCATCTCCGTCCGCAGTGGAGCCTGCTCAGCAGAGACGTCGGTCCCAGCATCTTGCCCATTCCAATACTGTGCAGAGACTTGCTGCTGCTTCTCCTGGATCTGCTATTATAGCCAGTGCTGGAGCAGACGTCTTTGGGACGAAGTCCTGCGTTTCCCCTTCTGAGCATGCCCAGAGTAAGATTTCTCATTGGAGATCAGGGGACACATGTTCAAGTACTGCAGCAGCTCCTATTGGTCCGCCAGGAAGGTCCTGAAACTACATGTGTTTTGGAACAGTTTCTCATTGGTCCTTGTTTCTGGCAGGTCCTGTAGCTGTTGCTATAAAAGGGTGGCATGGCTGGGCCGCCATGCGCTAATATCAACCATTATATGCTTTGTGCCAGTGTGGTCATGCGTGTGTGTGGTTAGGGCGGCTGAAATACGCCATTACAATACCGACTTAATCGGTGAGGAGCTTGGTATGCTAGCTGGTCAGGGTCGGTGTCCTAGATGCCCTAGATTACCGGCATAACCGGTGAGGAGTTTGATTGCCGTATTCAGGGCTTGGCGTACAGACGCCATAGATTGCGGGTGACTCCCGCGAGGACATTAGCGCATGATCACGTTCTATGTTCGCTTAGCAGTCAACTGTGTACCTGGGTGCCTGACAGGACACAGAAGTTTGTCTCTGCGGCTCTGTGATGTAACAGGGTTCGCTTTCAACGCTAGACAGCGCCCTAGTGTGTTTATTTTGCGACTCAGTGGTGTTAAGTGAGTTCGCACACATCGCCATATTGCACTGCTGCATTCTTTCAAGCAGCTCTGTGGAATAACAGAGTTCGCACATATTGCCACAGCGCGTTACGGCGTTTATTTTGGCGTCTCTGCGGGATAACAGAGTTCGCTTCTCGCACCATTTTACTAGCAGCAGGCTCCGCCTGCACGGTGGACCCGGGCTGCGAACGCACCTCTCTACATCATATATTTGGTGCTTTCCGCAGACCCTAACAACATATTACCACCACATAGTGACTGAATACTACAATACTGATCCGTAAAAAAAAAAAACACAATACTATCACAATAAGTGCCATTATACACAGGGGATCTGTGCTTAGTATGCAGTGTCTGTGTACAGGTAATAGGAGCTCTGTATATAATGTACAGGTGATAGTGATCACTGGTGACATTATATACTATATACAGAGGTCCTGTGTATAAGGTCAGTGTACAGGTAACACACTAACTCACCAGTGAGTCTCTAGGTGAAGTCCTTCATCCTCGCTTTCATCTTTCATCCAGTACAGACTGCCATCACTTCTTCCAGCCAGGGCTCGTCTCTGCAGGAAATAACAGTTATCTAGAGCTCCGCTTGCAAAACACATAACTTATTTTTTTCCCAACTTCTACACTACACCAGTTGAAGAAAAAAAAGGCGACATAGTGTCACTCTACACAGTAACAGGACCACTCCCCCATTTAAAACAGTATACTCAAAAATAAAATACATCACTGCAGTAATAATATCCCTTAATTAGCCCATATGGTAATAATATTCCCCATCCTGGCCCCCGTGTGTCTCATTCCTGGCTTCAGCCATATGTTCTCCCACCCCACCCTCATGAGTATCCATTCTGCCCCATACGATCTCCCCATCTGTCTCCATCGTATCCATCCTGCCCCATCTGTCTGCAATCCTGCCACCAGTGTGTGCAATCCTGCCACCAGTGCCTCCAATACTGCCACCAATGCCTCCAATCTGCCACTCATGCACCCTGTCTCCAATCCTGCCCCATGTATCCAATCCTGCCCCACGTATCCAATCCTGCCCCCTGCATCCAATCATGCCCCTCAGTGTCTCCATTCTGCCCCGTCTCCATCTTGCCCCATCTCCATCCTGCCCCTCCAGTGTCTCCATTCTGCCACTCCAGTGTTTCCATCCTGCCCCTCCAGTGTCTCCATTCTGCCCCTCCAGTGTCTCCATTCTGCCTCTCCAGTGTCTCCATTCTGCCCATCTCCATCCTGCCCCTCCAGTGTCTCCATTCTGCCCCATCTCCATCCTGCCCCTCCAGTGTCTCCATTCTGCCCCTCCAGTGTCTCCATTCTGCCCCTCCAGTGTCTCCATTCTGCCCCTGCAGTGTCTCCATCCTGCCCTCCAGTGTCTCCATCCTGCCCCTCCAGTGTCTCCATTCTGCCCCTCCAGCGTCTCGATTCTGCCCCTGCAGTGTCTCCATTCTGCCCTCCAGTGTCTCCATCCTGCCCCTCCAGTGTCTCCATTCTGCCCCTCCAGTGTCTCCATTCTGCCCCATCTCCATCCTGCCCCTCCAGTGTCTCCATTCTGACCCATCTCCATCCTGCCCCTCCAGTGTCTCCATTCTGACCCATCTCTGTTGTGAATGTGCTAAAAATGGTTTCTGAGCAGAGGTTACTGACAGTACTGAACCTTTCAGAGAGGAATGGCAATCTGGGATCACGGACTGGTCTGATATAAGGGAGGTTCTCTCCCATGATGGTTGCCGGTGATCAATTGTTCTAGTCTCAATTGTGGTTCCTGGTTCATTTGGAAGCTTGCTGAGTTTTGCCTGCATCTTCTGCTATCAGATAAGATATTTTCTGCTTTTATTTTTTTGTGCTTGCTTTTTGCATTGTTCCCTGCACTTCTGTGGAGGTCAGCCAGGTCCCCTCCGGGGGGCTTGTGCTCCTCTCAGTTTATCTGGAGCCACTGTTGTTTGTTCATTTGCTTTTTCCTGTTTTTTCAGTGGCTGAGGCTTAGTTTTGTTACACCAGAGAACTGATTTAGGTGGTAGAGGTTGTGTGATCTCAGGTGTTTTTGCAATCAGTAGAGTTGATATTTTTTAGGGTTTTTTTTGGATTGCAGTGAGTATCCTTTCCTGTACTTTTCTGTCTAGACAGATTGGGCCCCAGCGTTTGGTCATTCTATTTTCTGTCTGTGTCTGTGCTTCCTCTTGTCTAACCGCCATTACATGTTTGGGGGCTTCCTATTTTCTTTGGGGATCTGCTCCAGGGCAGATAGCTTTCATCTTTCTGCCTTTAGGTGTAGTTATCTCTCAGTCTATGACGAGGCGTCTAGGATCAACGTAGGAACGCTCCACGGCTACCTCTAGTTGTGTGGTTATGTTGTGAATGGGTTTGAGATGAGTTCTGAGCAGAGGCTCCCTCTGGTGGTTACAAGCGGTACTAGTGAGGATTGGGAATCAGGTGTTACTGATTGGTCTTATTTAAGGGAATCATTTTCCCATCAGGGTTGCCGGTGATCAATTGTTCTGGTCTGAATCCTTCTTTCCAGTTTCCCTTGTAGCCTGCTGTGTCGTGTCTGCATCTCCTGCTATCAGATAAGACAATTTCTTATTTTGTGTTTTTGCTATATTTTTGCATTTGGTCCTGCACTTCTGTGGGGGCCTTCTGGGTCCCCTCCGGGGGCTTCTGCCCTCTCAGTTTAGTCCAGCCACTGTGTTTTGTACTTTTGCTTTTTCCAGTTTTTTCAGTGGCTGCTGTTTTTGTTACACCAGAGAACTAATTTAGGTGGTAGAGGTCGTGTGATCTCAGGTGATTTTGAAATTAGTAGAGTTGGTTTTTTCAGGGTTTTCTGGGATTGCAGTAAGTACCCTTCCTGTCCTTTTCTATTTAGATAGTTTGGGCCCCAGCGTTTGCTCATACTATTTTCTTTCTGTGTCAGTATTTCCTCTTGTCTAACCGCCATTACATGTTTGGGGGCTTTCTATTATCTTTGGGGTTCTGCTCCGGGGCAGATAGCTTTCCTATTTCTATCTTTAGGTGTAGTTAGTTTCTCAGGCTGTGACGAGGCGTCTAGGACCATCGTAGGAACGCTCCACGGCTGCCTCTAGTTGGTGTGGTTAGTCAGGGTACTGCAATCCCATAGATTCCAACTGCTCTGGTGTATTTCCTTTTTTACCTGCACTCCTCAGCTACCGAAACATAACAGTATCACCGGCCATAAAAATTGTATGGTACTCACAGAAGGGAAAAAATATTTTGAAGGAAGAAAAGTTGTCAGAGATATTTTTCTGTTTGTTGCATTTTTTTTTTTCCTCTGTATCTCTGAGTGCTGGGGAGGATCTTTTCTCCCAATGGAGTTTGCACAGTTGTCTGGCCGTGTGGATCAGCTTGCCACTGAGGTTCAGAGTATTGCTGCATATCTTGCTGGGTTGCCTGTTGTGGAACCTAGGATCCCCATGCCAGATTTGT
Organism: Oophaga sylvatica; assembly: GCA_033576555.1. Taxonomy (NCBI): domain Eukaryota; kingdom Metazoa; phylum Chordata; class Amphibia; order Anura; family Dendrobatidae; genus Oophaga; species Oophaga sylvatica. The sequence goes on from JARQOD010000009.1 coordinate 6,852,648, forward strand.
TTTTAGGGGATCGAGCTAAGTTTCAGAATTTCAAAAATAACTGTAAATTGTTTTTTGCCTTAAAATCTAAGTCCTCAGGGAACGCAGCGCAGCAGGTTCAAATTGTCATCTCTCTCCTGCGCGGCGATCCTCAGGATTGGGCTTTTTCCCTGACACCTGGGGATCCTGTTTTGAGTGATGTTGATGCATTTTTTCAGGCTTTGGGGTTATTGTACGATGAGCCTAATGTCACTGATCAAGCTGAAAAAGCCTTGTTGGCATTAAATCAGGGGCTTGATGACGCTGAGTTATACTGTCAGAGATTCCGTAGGTGGGCAGTCCTGACCAAATGGAATGACGACGCTTTGGCAGCTCTTTTTCGGAAGGGTCTGTCGGATAATGTAAAGGATGTTATGGTGGGATTCCCTGTCCCCTCTGGTCTCAATGATTCTATGTCATTAGCGATTCAAATTGACAGACGTTTGCGTGAGCGGAGAAGTATGCGTGGAGTGGTGTTGCCTTGTGAGCCAGCTGCTGAGCCCATGCAGTGTGATGGAGTGGTGTCTGGGGCACAGCGTCATGAGTTTCGAAAGCGCAATGGTTTATGTTTCTACTGTGGTGATGCCTCTCATGCTATTTCAGTCTGCCCTAAGCGGGGAAGACGTTTTGCACGCTCAGTTATCTTGGGTAGTGTTCAGACTAAGTTTTTATTAACTGTCACTCTGATATGCTCTCTGTCCTCATTTTCTGCTCAGGCTTTCGTTGATTCTGGAGCAGCTATTAACCTGATGGATTATGATTTTGCTAAACGTTGTGGATTTCCCTTGATACCCCTACAGAAGTCTATTCCCCTACTGGGGATCGATTCTACCCTTTGGCTGAGAATAAACCCCAGTTTTCTACTCAGGTGATAATGAGGGTTGAACTTGATCACCAGGAGTGCTGCAAATTTTTGGTTCTATATAATCTGCATGACATTATCGTGCTGGGTTTCCCTTGGTTACAGTCTCATAATCCTGTTTTGGATTGGAAATCTGTGTCTGTAACCAGTTGGGGCTGCCAATGTGTTAATACCAACACTCCTGTTTTTTCTGCCTCCCCCCAGGCTGAGGATGTTCCTGACTTTTTGTTTGATTTTTCTGATGTGTTTAGCGAAAGTAAATCTGCATCCTTACCTCCCCATAGGAGCTATGACTGCGCTATTGAATTAGTGCCAGGTAGTAAATTCCCTAAGGGTCGCCTTTTTAACTTGTCTGTACCTGAACATGACGCTATGCGGTCTTATATCAAGGAATCATTGGAGAAGGGTCATATCAGACCATCCTCTTCACCCTTAGGTGCCGGTTTTTTCTTTGTGGCCAAAAAAGATGGTTCATTAAGGCCGTGTATTGATTATCGTCTCTTGAACAATATTACTGTGAAATATCAATACCCGTTACCCTTGATTTCTGACCTGTTTTCCAGGGTGAAAAACGCTACTTGGTTTACCAAGCTTGACCTCAGGGGGGCGTATAACCTTATTCGCATTAAGCACGGGGATGAATGGAAGACGGCATTTAACACCCCTGAAGGGCATTTTGAGTACCTTGTGATGCCCTTTGGGCTCACTAATGCTCCTTCCGTCTTCCAGTCCTTCATGAATGACATTTTCAGGGATTTTGTGGACAAGTTTCTGATTGTTTATTTGGATGATATCTTGATTTTTTCTAATGACTGGGACTCTCATGTGAAACATGTTCGAACTGTATTCCAGATTTTGAGAGAGAATGCTCTGTATGTGAAGGGATCAAAGTGTCTTTTTGGCGTACAGAAGATCTCATTTCTGGGATTCATTTTGTCCCCATCTGTTATTGAAATGGACCCGGTCAAGGTTCAGGCCATCTGTGATTGGGTCCAACCTACTTCATTAAAGGCTCTTCAGAGATTTTTGGGTTTTGCCAATTTTTATCGTAAATTTATTGGTAATTTCTCTGTTATTGTTAAACCATTAACTGATTTGACCAGAAAGGGTTCTGATGTGGTGAATTGGCCTCCTGAGGCAGTCTCTGCGTTTCAGGAACTTAAGCAGAGATTCACTTCTGCTCCTGTTCTACGGCAGCCTGATGTTTCTCTGCCATTTCAGGTGGAGGTTGATGCCTCTGAAATTGGGGCAGGTGCCGTTTTGTCCCAAAAAGATCCAGAGACCTCTAAAAGTAACCCTTGTGCCTTTTTCTCTCGAAAATTTTCTCCTACTGAACGTAATTATGACGTGGGTAATCGGGAGTTATTGGCCATGAAGTGGGCTTTTGAAGAGTGGAGACATTGGCTGGAGGGAGCCAAACATCAGGTGGTGGTCCTTACGGACCATAAGAATCTGGTCTATCTGGAATCTGCCAAGCGACTCAATCCTAGACAGGCCAGGTGGGCCTTGTTTTTCACACGTTTTAATTTTGTGGTTTCCTTTCTTCCTGGCACTAAGAATGTTAAGGCGGATGCCCTCTCGAGGAGTTTCCTTGCGGACTCTCCTGAGCTATCTGATCCCTCTGTTATTTTGAAGGAGGGTGTAGTTCTTTCCGCCATCTCGCCCAATTTGAGACTTGCTCTGGAGGGGTGTCAGGAGGATAGGCCCGAGCGCTGCCTGTTGGAAAATTGTTTGTCCCGGACCAATGGAAAAAGAGTGTGATGTCTGAGATTCATTGTTCCGCATTGGCTGGGCATCCCGGAATTTTTGGTACCAGAGACTTGGTTAGTCGGTCCTTTTGGTGGCCTACCTTGTCTCGCGATGTCAGGGAATTTGTGCAGTCCTGCGGGACTTGCTCTCGCTCCAAGCCTTGCTCTCGCTCTAGTGGTTTGTTGATGCCATTGCCTGTGCCCAAGAGACCATGGACCCATATCTCTATGGATTTCATTTCCGATCTTCCTGTTTCTCAGAGAATGACCACCATCTGGGTAATTTGTGATAGGTTTTCCAAAATGATACATCTTGTGCCATTACCTAAGTTGCCTTCCTCCTCTGAATTGGTGCCGTTGTTCCTTCAGCACGTGGTTCGTTTACACGGCATTCCTGAGAACATTGTGTCTGACAGAGGAGTCCAGTTTGTTTCCAGATTTTGGAGGACTTTTTGTTCTAAACTGGGTGTTCAATTGTCTTTCTCCTCGGCATTTCATCCTCAGACCAATGGTCAAACTGAGAGAACAAACCAGACATTGGAGACTTATCTAAGATGCTTTGTGTCTGCTGATCAGGATGACTGGGTCTCTTTTTTGCCTTTGGCTGAGTTTGCTCTTAATAATAGGGCTAGCTCTGCCACTTTGATGTCTCCGTTTTTCTGTAATTCTGGTTTCACCCTCGATTTTCTTCAGGACAGACGGAGGCTTCTGTCTGTCCAGGTGTTGACTCTGTTGTTGAGCGTATGCAGCAGATTTGGGACCAGGTAGTGGAGAGGTTGTCCCTCTCTCAGGAGAAGGCCCAGCGGTTTGCTAACCGGCATAGGACTGGTGGTCCTCGGTTTAAAGTGGGGGACTTGGTCTGGTTGTCCTCAAAGAATATTCCTATGAGAGTAGCATCTCCTAAATTTAAGCCTAGGTTCATTGGACCTTATAAGATCATGGAGATTATTAATCCTGTTTCTTTTCGTTTGCTTCTTCCAGGGACATTTAAGATCCATAACGTGTTCCACAAGTCCTTGTTGAAGAGGTTTGTTGAGCCAGTGGTTCCTGCTGCTGTGCCTCCTGACCCTGTTTTGGTTGAGGGCAATCTGGAGTATGTGGTTGAGAAAATATTGGATTCTCGTTTTTCTAGACGAAGACTCCAGTATTTGGTTAAATGGAGAGGTTATGGTCAGGAAGATAATTCTTGGGTGTTTGCTTCGGACATCCATGCTAGGAGACTTATCCGTGCGTATCATAGAACTCATCCTGACCGACCTGGTTGCTCAAATGAGGGTTCGGTGACCCCTCCTCAAGGGGGGGGTACTGTTGTGAATGGGTTTGAGATGAGTTCTGAGCAGAGGCTCCCTCTGGTGGTTACAAGCGGTACTAGTGAGGATTGGGAATCAGGTGTTACTGATTGGTCTTATTTAAGGGAATCATTTTCCCATCAGGGTTGCCGGTGATCAATTGTTCTGGTCTGAATCCTTCTTTCCAGTTTCCCTTGTAGCCTGCTGTGTCGTGTCTGCATCTCCTGCTATCAGATAAGACAATTTCTTATTTTGTGTTTTTGCTATATTTTTGCATTTGGTCCTGCACTTCTGTGGGGGCCTTCTGGGTCCCCTCCGGGGGCTTCTGCCCTCTCAGTTTAGTCCAGCCACTGTGTTTTGTACTTTTGCTTTTTCCAGTTTTTTCAGTGGCTGCTGTTTTTGTTACACCAGAGAACTAATTTAGGTGGTAGAGGTCGTGTGATCTCAGGTGATTTTGAAATTAGTAGAGTTGGTTTTTTCAGGGTTTTCTGGGATTGCAGTAAGTACCCTTCCTGTCCTTTTCTATTTAGATAGTTTGGGCCCCAGCGTTTGCTCATACTATTTTCTTTCTGTGTCAGTATTTCCTCTTGTCTAACCGCCATTACATGTTTGGGGGCTTTCTATTATCTTTGGGGTTCTGCTCCGGGGCAGATAGCTTTCCTATTTCTATCTTTAGGTGTAGTTAGTTTCTCAGGCTGTGACGAGGCGTCTAGGACCATCGTAGGAACGCTCCACGGCTGCCTCTAGTTGGTGTGGTTAGTCAGGGTACTGCAATCCCATAGATTCCAACTGCTCTGGTGTATTTCCTTTTTTACCTGCACTCCTCAGCTACCGAAACATAACAGGTTAGTTCAGGTTACTGCAATCCAATAGGTTCCAGCCTCTCTGGTGTATTGCCGTTTTTGCTTACTCTCCTCAGCTACCAAAACATAACACATCTCCATCCTGCCCCTCCAGTGTCTCCATTCTGCCCCATCTCCATCCTGCCCCTCCAGTGTCTCCATTCTGCCCCATCTCCATCCAGCCCCTCCAGTGTCTCCATTCTGCCCCTCCAGTGTCTCCATTCTGGCCTGTCTCCACCCTGCCCCTCCAGTGTCTCCATTCTGCCCCTCCAGTGTCTCCATTCTTCCCCATCTCCATGCTGCCCCTCCAGTGTCTCCATTCGGCCCCTCCAGTGTCTCCATCCTGCCCCTCCAGTGTCTCCATTCTGCCCCTCCAGTGTCTCCATTTTGCCCCTCCAATGTCCTCCATCCTGCCCCTCCAGTGTCTCCATCCTGCCCTTCCAGTGTCTCCATCCTGCCCCTCCAGTGTCTCCATTTTGCCCCTCCAGTGTCTCCATCCTGCCCCTCCAGTGTCTCCATCCTGCCCCCCCAGTGTCTCCATTCTTCCCCTCCAGTGTCTCCATCCTGCCCCTCCAGTGTCTCCATCCTGCCCCTCCAGTGTCTCCATTCTGCCCCTCCAGTGTCTCCATCCTGCCCCATCTCCATCCTGCCCCTCCAGTGTCTCCATTCTGCCCCTGCAGTGTCTCCATTCTGCCCCTGCAGTGTCTCCATCCTGCCCCTCCAGTGTCTTCTTTCTGCCCCTCCAGTGTCTCCATCCTGCCCCTCCAGTGTCTCCATCCTGCCCCTCCAGTGTCTCTATCCTGCCCCTCCAGTGTCTCATTTTGCCCTTCCAGTGTCTCCATTCTGCCCCTCCAGTGTCTCCTTCTTGCCCCTCCAATTGTGTTCTCCATTCTGCCCCTCCAGTGTCTCCATCCTGCCCCTCCAGTGTCTCCATTCTGCCCCTCCAGTGTCTCCATTCTGCCCCATCTCCATCCCTCCTCTCCAGTGTCTCCATTCTGCCCAGTCTCCATCCTGCCCCTCCAGTGTCTCCGTTCTGCCCCTCCAGTATCTCCATCCTGACCCTCCAGTGTCTCCATCCTGCCCCTCCAGCATCTCCATCCTGCCCCTACAGTGTCTCCATTCTGCTTCATCTCCATCCTGCCCCTCCAGTGTCTCCATCCTGCCCCTCCAGTGTCTCCATTCTGCCCCATCTCCATTCTGCCCCTCCAGTGGCTCCATCCTGCCCCTCCAGTGTCTCCATCCTGCCCATCCAGTGTCTCCATTCTGCCCCTCCAGTGTCTCCATCTTGCCCCTCCAGTGTTTCCATTCTGCCTCATCTCCATCCTGTCCCTCCAGTGTCTCCATTCTGCCCCTCCAGTGTCTCCATCCTGCCCCTCCAGTGTCTCCAGTGTCTCCATTCTGCCCCATCTCCATCCAGTGTCTCCATCCTGCCCCTCCAGCCGCTTTCAATACTAATCGGAAAAAAAACACTTTTCCTTACCTTGCAGCGCTCCAGCGGCGACGATCTCCATCCCAGCCTGAATGCGCGCACTCGCCAGTGACTGACAATGACGTCAGACGCCGGCGACGTGCGCGCTGACGTCAGCTGCCAGCCTCCGATTGGCTGACAGCTTTAACTATTGTCGTGCGGGCCCGCACGCCGCACGGCAATAGAGTAACTGAGCCTGTGTCCTGGACGCAGGTTCAGTTACTTAACCGGCAGAATCTGGGGGCGGGGCAGTGGGCCCGATCGGTAGGTGACGGGGCCCCCTCTGCTGATCGGGCCCCATTCGCCAGTCAGGGCTGTAATGCCCTGATGGCGGCCCTGACAAAGCGTATCAGAATGAGGATCAATCAGATACACTACTATGAACAGAGCTCGAAAGAAGTATCAAACTCATATCATGATCATATAAAATGAGAATCTTACTGATATGATGTAAAGTGAAAATCACTGTAACAGATAAACTAAATACTCTGCTAACATTATGAAACTCGTATCAAAATATTCACAAAGCGTATTAGAATGAGGATCAATCAGACACTACTATGAGCAGAGTTCGAAAGAAGTATCAAACTCATATCATGATCATATAAAATGAGAATCTTACTGATATGATGTAAAGTGAAAATCACAGTATCAGATAAACTAAATACTCTGATAACAATACCAAACTAGTATCAAAATGATTCACAAAACGTATCAAAATGAGGATCAATCAGATACACTACTACTACAGAGTTCGAAAGAAGTAACAACTTTAAATCTCGTTAGCACCACTGATCCCGGTCATCAACAATTGCCAAATACCGACCCTGATAAAATCATGAGGTCTCTGAAATTGTAAGCCATATAAACCAAAGATATAAAAAGAATACTGAATTTTTACTAAACAGGTTACTCCTGAATAAAAATGTGACAGCCTGGAATGATAAAGCCGAACTGTGTTTTCAAAGGCTCTGTAATACCAGGGTCTAACTTACTGGATTTGGTACGTAGTACAACGCAGAGTCTCGCTCTGACCAGCAGGAATTTACCTAGGGGCTGGGATTCGTTTATGCAGGCTATGACCGAACTAAATATAACCTCTACAGTCGTGGGTAATCCCGCTACTAGTTAAAAATGTCCCCCAGCGAAGGTGTATCTACACCGATGAGGCTAGACCCCTCACTCCGTACAATTGCTCTCTTCTGCGGCTGTTTGTCATTCTGTACATAAAATACAGCAGAGACACAAACTCATTTTGGTCTTATAAAATGCTGCCGTAATATAGGCTCATTTGCCCTAGGTAAGATATAGCAGATAAGAGTAGATACACTGTGTGACACAAAATGATATAAAATGAGTCGGCTACTATCATATAATATTGAGCACAATGTATTTGAGTTGTATTTAATGCTACTTTTTATATTATTGAAAATGTCTTTGAGATGTATTTATTTATTACAATAAAATCTTTTAAACCTTTACAATACCGCGTCATTGCTTTTTTACATACGTATAAAACAGTCGTTTTATACTTGCCGGTATTTTAACAGGGTCATATACATAATATACTCAATACAATGAGCCTGGTGTGTTATAAAACTCGTATCAGCTGTGTATCACGCTAGCAAATAAATTCAGGATATAAGATCATATAAAATGCTGCAGTAATATAGGCTCATTTGCCCTAGGTAACAAATAGCAGATACGAGTCGATACACTGGCAGGCTAAAAAGTTTGTCTTTCACATACATGAATATAAAATGAGAAGCCTATTTGTTCATAACATTTATCTGCAAAAGGTATAATATTGAGCATTACAGTATCATATAATCCTGGATCTCATCATATCTAACAAACCGAACATTCAGTGTCTCCCTCTCCCACACCACCTCCTCACCTCGCCCCCTGTCTGTCGGTGTTCCCCAAGGCTCAGTTCTTGGACCCCTACTCTTCTCCATCTACACCCTCGGCCTGGGACAGCTCATAGAATCCCATGGTCTTCAGTATCATCTCTAAGCCGACGACACGCAGATCTACCTATCTGGACCTGACCTCACCTCCTTCTGACCAAAATCCCACAATGTCTGTCTGCTATTTCTACTTTCTTCTCTGCTCGCTTTCTAAAACTGAACATGGACAAAACAGAATTCATCATCTTTCCCCCATCTCACTCTACCCCCCACCAGACCTGTCCATTAACATCAATGGCTGCTCACTTTCCCCAGTCCCGCACGCTCGGTGCCTCGGAGTGATCCTCGACTCTGCCCTCTCTTTCAAGCCACATGTCCAAACCCTAGCCTCTTCCTGCCGTCTCAAACTCAAAAATATTTCCCGGATCCGTGCATTCCTTGACCATGAAAGTACAAAAACACTAGTGCATGCCCTCATCATCTCCCGCCTCGACTACTGCAACCTCCTACTCTCTGGCCTTCCCTCTAGCACTCTGGCACCACTCCAATCCATCCTGCGCTCTGCTGCACGACTAATACACTTGTCTCCCCGCTATTCCCCAGCCTCTCCTCTCTGCCAAGCCCTTCATTGGCTTCCTATCGTTCAGAGGCTCCAGTTCAAAACCCTAACCATGACCTACAAAGCCATCCACAATCTGTCTCCTCCATACATCTGTGACATGGTCTCCCGGTACATACCTACACGCAACCTTCGATCCTCTCAAGATCTCCTCCTCTACTCCCCTCTTATCTCTTCTTCCCACAACCGCATACAAAGCTTCTCCCGTGCCTCTCCCATACTCTGGAACTCTCTACCCCAACACATCAGACTCGCGCCTACCATGGAAACCTTCAAAAAGAACCTGAAGACCCACCTCTTCCGACAAGCCTACAACCTGCAGTGATCATCAGTCTACTGAACCACCGCACGATCAGCTCTTCCCTCTCCTAGTGTATCCTCACCCATCCCTGTAGACTGTGAGCCCTTGCGGGCAGGGTCCTCTCTCCTTCTGTACTTGTGTGTGCCTTGTATTGCTCATGTTTACTGTACTTGTCTATATTTGCCCCTCTTCACATGTAAAGCGCCATGGAATAAATGGCGCTATAAAAGTCTATAATAATAATAATAATGTTTAGAATTACTCCAGCATATAATGCCCATATAAATTCCTATCAGCTGGTGTAGAAATACACACTCATTTTGGGCTATGAGAGCCTCTCACTATCAAATAACATACATGAAATATACATTACTATAAAATCACACTATCAAAATGTGTTATAACTCGACTATAAGCTGAGAATCATACTGACACGGCTATAGAAAAACAGATATCTTAATGTTCACCAAAGTTGTGTTTTGTGTGACAGCGATAATCACTGGCCTTATGTCCCACTCAGGAAACACTGGTTTTACAATACCGCATTGGTCCTATACATAATCTGTCCCTACAATAAGACGGCTGTTATAACTCTCATATAAAATCAATCATTCCTACAAAAACAGGTAATTGTGTGACAGGGGCCATGTGTCCGCACATCACTCAGGAAACCGACAGTTTAATTACTATGCCCCAATAAACAGAACCATTTGTCACGCCTTGGCTCTGAAAACAAGTGTCCTATATCCCATTTCAAGAAGACTTCTTCTGTTTTACCACACTGCTAGAAAAAACACAGAAAGATAGGCTGGAAAAATATTTAGAATTGAGAGTCCTCAGTAGTGTTGAGCGATACGTTCCGATATCCAAAAATATCGGATCGGAATGGTATCGCCGATATCACTAAAATATCGGCGATACCCAATACCGATACCGGAAGTCCCATGTAAGTCTATGGGAACAAAATATCGCAACTAAAAAAACACTTTCTTTCCTTGTAAACACAAAATATACACACATAGAATACATATATATATATATATATATTATATATACATGTCATTGTGACGTATATATATACATATATTTATAGTTTATTCACTTCTACATAGTAAAATAGCCTCTGATTCAATTGCCGGGTAAAGCCGGCATTTGTGAAAAGACAGAAGCACCCGAGGGTCCAGTCGCCACAGAGATGTTGCATCGCACCCAGCGGTGTGACAACTTACTCTCAGGTAAGGAGGAAACACCCCATTGACTCCAACCACTGCATTCAACAGTACACTATGCCAACTGAGTGTAGGCGGACCCAATGGGATGGTCTAGCTCAGGCTGGTTAGAACAGGGTGTAGCTAGTTGGATGGGAGGGGTTGAGGCAGCCTTATGCTGCATGTCTTTGTAGTAAGAATTGTTTCCTTTCCTGCTTCCTTACTACGTCGCATACTCCACTCTGCTACATCACTCTGCACCATTGCTCTATCTCACATCTATCTGCCCTGGAAGGATAGCGTGTTACCTGTAGAAGACTTATCACCTACCTGCACTACACCATCCCTTCCAGAGGACCTGCACAGCAGCGCTGGACACCCTGACCAGGTACTACAGGTGGCGTCACGACAAACTACACGAACATTCTATCATCCCCTGGAAATATCCCACATTCCAGTGATCGCCCAGGTCACGGACCGAGCTGTGCTACTCGTGACATCCCCCATAGAAGTCGACGTGATCGGTGCCGAGTACCCCCAAAACCCCTGTCTCTGTGCGACTCAACTTCCCTCACTGTGCTGGCACTTTACATTTACAATGCCTCTGGGTTTTTTTTTTGGGGGGGTGGGGAACATTCAGACTTTTGCTATGGGGCCCCATGATTTATATGTACGCCCCTGCTGCTGAGGCATGGTATTTAAGGCTGTTAAGGAGCCAACATACATGGACCTTGCCAGCAGCGTCGGACTGGAGTACCTTGGGCCCACCAGAGAAAATATATTCTTGCGGCCCAACATCATACTTCCCAACCTTTGAATAAGGGAAAGAGGGACAAAGGCTGTGGCACGCTGTGCATGCTGCAGAAAATTTTAGGCCATGCCACGTTGCACCACAGACTGTCCAGGAGTTGATGGATGCTTTAGTCCAGGTGTGGGAGGAGATCCCTCACGAGACCATCCGTCGCGCTCATCAGGAGCATGGCCAGAAGTTGTAGGGAGGTCATACAGCATACCTCCCAAATTTAGAAGACAGGAAAGAGGATTAAAGGCTGCGGCGCGTGTTGCGCGCCGCTGAAAATTTTAGGCCACGCCCCGACAACACCCATTTCACAGCTAATCACACCCATATCCTCGCCCCAAGCATAACCATTTAGCACTGCTGATCACACTGACTGGTAATGAGGGCACAGTGGCTGGTACTGAGGAAAAGAAAGAAAGAGCAGCGAGAGAGAAAGAACAAACAGAGAAAGAAAGAGAGGAAAGAAAGAAAAGAGAGAAAGAAAGAACAGAGAGAAAAAAGAACAGAGAGCGAGAAAGAAAGACTAGAGAGAGAGCCATAGGCGTAGCTAGGGTTTTGGTTTAGTGGGGGCAAAACTTCTGAGTGGGCCCATCATCAGAGAACCTCAGCAAATGACCGCGCTGTTGGCCAAAATAATCTATATATAAAAAGACCAATATTGATATTACCGCCATATGGTCTGTGTTAAATAATACCAGTCCTACAGAACATATAGATTACAGCACAGGTACAGATAATGACTTACCGCTGATGTTCTTTCTAATGGAATTGTTCACTTTTCATGTCTTTTCCATCTGGCCCACACCGACATGACGACTTCTCCAGCCAGGACTCGACTGCACCCCCATTAAAAAAAAAATAAAAAAAATACTCACCTCCCGGCTCCTGTGCTGCTCACTGTTCTCCCTCTCAGCGTCTGACAGCGGGCGCCGGCAGGTGATGTTATTGCGCCCGCTGTCATACGCTGAGAGGGGGATTATGGGAGAGAAGGAGCGCTCGCTCCTTCTCTCTCTATGCGGTCAGCTTTATCGGCTGGATGCCGATACAGCTGACCCTCCGATGATGGGTGGGGGGCCCACTGCTGGCACCGGGCCCCCCCAATGCCTGTTCAGGCCCCATAGCTTCCAGGCGGCAGAGCAGGGAGAGCGATTCTCCCTGCTCTGCCGCAGAATGTAACTGTATCGTAGCTCCGGGTGGGCCCCCTCAGAGCGCGGGCCCCGGGGCCACCGCCCCCTCTGCCCCGCGACCTATCCTTTCAAATCAGGGCCCACCACGCAGGAGCTGGGCCCACCGTAGGTTTCTCCGGTGTCCCGGTGCCTCAGTCCGACCCTGCTTGCCAGCCTGATAATACCAGGCCACAGCAGTCTGCTTATCTTTGCTGGTTAACAAAAATAGGGGATCCCCTCGAAAAAAAATTGGCGTGGGGTCCACCCTATTTTTGTTAACCAGCCAGATGAAGCAGACTGCTGAGTCCTGGTTTTTCAGGCTGGTAATGAGCCAATATTCATGGACCTTGCCAGCCTGATAATACCAGGCCACAGCAGTCTGCTTAGCTTGGCTGGTTAACAAAAATAGGGGATCCCCTCGAAAAAAAAAACGGCGTAGGGGTCCCCCTATTTTTGTTAACCAGCCAAGTAAAATGCAGACTGCTGCGGCCTGGTATTAAAAGACTGTCAAGGGACATGGATTTTGGCCCTCAACAGCCTGATAATACCAGGCTACAGCAGCCCCACATTTGGCGCATCAAAAGATGTGCCAATTGTGGCACTTTACCCGGCTCTTCCCACTGCCCTGTAGTGGTGGCAAGTGGGGTAATAAGGGGTTAATGTCACCGTTGATTGCACGGTGACAATAAGCCCGGTTAATAATGGAGAGGTGTCAATAAGACACCGATCCATTATTAATCCCAAAGTTTTTAAATGTATAAAAAAAAAGACACAGCAAGAAAAAAGTATTTTAATGAAATAAAAGAGACAACACAGTTTTCATTTCTTTTATTACTCTCTCATTCCTGCGACGCCATCGATCTCCTGTAAAAAAAGGAAAAAAACAAACCAACAGTATACCACCTGTCCGACGCAGTCCATAGTAACGACTGTCCCACGACGATCCAGCTCTGCTACATCGGAATGACAGGCAGAGGCTGTCATCCCGGCGCAGCACAGCTGATTACCTGCTTCCCCGGCGGTGACGTCATCGGACTGACTGCTTTACGGCCGGGATTACCCAGCAGTCACTGCAGTTATCGCGAGAAACTGCATGTGACCGCCGGGGAAAGATGATGGCGGCCATCAACCAGTCCAGGCCGTGACCACCGGAGATCTTCTGCCAGGTAAGTGCCGCTGACTCCTGACAGACCCGACCGACGGACACTCACAGTGACAGTGACAATTCCGATTCCGGTATACGATATATGGGAAATATCGAAAGTCAATATCGAAAGTCCGATACAGCTAATATCGGCCGATACCCGATACTTGCGGTATCGTATCGCTCAACACTAGTCCTCAGTGGTTGATACCTTTTAATGGCTAACTGAAAAGATGGTAACAAATTGCAAGCTTTCGAGACTACTCAGGTCTCTTCATCAGGCTAGACTAATACAAAATCTGAAGAATCACATATTTATACACAACACAGCACAGAAATAATGCAATAGGTAAGACAAGATAGACAAGACAAGAAAGATAGGCTGAAAATTCCTATTCACTGTCATACTGAAAACACACCAATAGATTACTAATAAAAGTTTAAAATACTTCTAGCATTCTCTGAGCTAAATAATGTGTGATTCATATAAAATAAAGGACTATAAAATCACAATCTTAGTGAGGGGATTAAAATCCTTTTTTTTTAGTCTATAAATAGTCTACTAAGATATAAATTCCTATCAAATGCTGCAGAAACACACACATTTTGGGCTATGGGAGCCTCTCGCTATAACATACATGAAATAGTCATGTGAAAATCTTTAAAAATTAGTTCTAGCAAATAGATTAGTATTTCATAAGACTTCTAGCAAATAAATACTGTATATAAAGTCTGAATAAAATTTGAGGAATATAAAATCAAGAATCAGTTTGATAGAGTGGCTTCTTCCCAGATTCCCCAGCCTGATCAAATCCACAAGAAGCTGATAAAATGATAGGGGCGTGACCACCTGTCAAATTGAGTTTGACGAGTGGTGGGTCCCCTATACTACTTTGGCAATACGCAGACGTGTTCTCCAAAATAGCTGCATAGACTCTTCCGCCTCATCGCCCATATGACTGTCCTATAGACCTCTTACTGGCTTCTGAGCCTCCCAGGGGCGTGTCTAACCTTTATCTCTCCCAGGGACTGAGGCTATGTCCCAATATATCAAGGAGAATTTGGATAGAGGGTTTATTAGGTAGTCAGTGTCTCCGGCAGGGGCTGGGTTCTTCTATGTTCGTCCATGCATTGATTATAGGTTGTTAAATGCTGCTACCATCAAAAATAAATACCCTCTACCACTCATCTCAGAGCTCTTCGACAGACTATGTGGTGCTTACAACTTAATATGTATTAGAGAAGGGGATGAATGGAAGACTTAACACTCGCGACGGTCATTATGGGTATCTGGTAATGCTGTTTGGTCTCTGTAACGCTCCTGCCGTCTTCCAAGACTTTGTTAATGACATCTTTTGGGAGTTATTATCCACCTCGGTAGTAATATATCTGGATGATATACTTATTTACTCTCCAGATATTGATGCTCACCGAAGAGATGTCTGTGAAGTCTTCGAACTTCAATGTGCCAATTCCCTTTTCGCTAAGTTAGAGAAGTGTGTGTTTGAACAGGAGTCTTTGCCTTTCCTGGGGTATATTATCTCAGCCAAATGGTTGGCCATTGATACTGCCAAACTGGAGTCTGTGATGAACTGGCAAGAGCAGCATTCCCTTAAAGCGGTACAGGTCTTTATGGAGTTTATCAACTATAATCGCCAGTTAATCCCTCACTTCTCTACCCTAGTAGCTACTCTGATAGCCCTCACCAAGGAGGGAGCTAACCCCAAGCAGTGGTCAGAGGAGGTCTCCAAGGCATTTACTTCAGTGAAGTCCCACTTTGCTAGGGCTCCTGTGCTACATCAACCCGATGTGTATAAGCCCTTCATATTAGAGGCGGATGCCTCTTCCATCGGTGCGGGAGCAGTCTTATATCAGAAGGAAGCTGACGGTCGGAAATACCCATGTTTATTCTTTTCTAAGACCTTCACACCAGCAGAGAGAAACTATTCCATCGGTGACAGAGGGTTACTGGCCATGAAGTTAGCCTTCTCTGAGTGGAGACATCTCCAAGAGGGAGACCGGTACCCCTTTCAAGTGTTTACCGACCACAAGAATCTGCTTTATTTGCAGACGGCCCAGCGGCTGAACTCTCACCAGGCCAGATGGTCCTTATTCTTCTCCCAATTTAACTTCACCCTTCACTTTCTCTCCGGGGAGAAGAATTTACGTGCCGATGCCCTATCCCATTCCGTTTTCTAATCCGAGGAGGGGAACGAGCCACAGCTCATTGTCCCATTGGAGAGTCTTCGAACGGTGGCTCCACCTAACCTGCGACCGGAGGTCCTATCTTGGGCTGACTCCTTCAAGGTAGGAGGGCCTTTCGGCATAAAGAGGACCACTGAGCTGTTGGCGAGAACTTATTGGTGGCCTCAGATGGCACAGGACTTTTGGGATTACATTCATGCTTTTGTTTCATGTGCCAGGAATCGGTCGGAGACCCGCAGGCTTGTTACATCCTTTGCCAATGGCAGATAGACCTTGAGACATGGTTGGGATGGATTTTATTGTGGATTTGTCCAAATCTCGTAACAACAGGGTTATTTGGGTGGTCAACAACCATTTCTACAAAATGGTACATTTGGTCCTTCTTCCACGAGTGCCTTCGGCACAGGCCTTGGCGGTACTGCTGGTAAAACACATCTTCCGCCTTCATGGGATGCCTGACAAGTAGGGATGAGCGATATTGCCCGAAATCGTATCGGAATTCCTATTTCCGATATTGGAAAAATATCGGATATCGGAATTTCCGATTTCCGATATCAATGCAAGTCAATGGGAGAAAAAAAATCAGAATTACAAAATGACCACTACAGTGCTATATAATGGATAAAATAGAGGGGAAACACCTCAGGATAATGGGGAAGGAGTATGCAGAGGCGGAGGAGCAAAAAAATCGCTAGAAAAATGCACAGAGCGAAAACTGTAGCAGGAAAACTGGTCGCCATCTTCTTAACAGTTGTGTTTTTTCTTTGGTTTAGGATTAGTTGGGGTAGGGTTAGGGTTTATGGTTAGTAGGGTTAGGGTTAGAGCGAGCGTTGTCGAAACACGGTTTGGAGCAGGAGGTACCCGTGCCCTTGGGCACTCCCGAGAACCAGCTGGCGATGCTGGAACTCGGTTTACCCTTTGGGGGAGGCACCTGTGTCTCCACTTCACTGCCACGAAACAGCCGGCGTGGCTGGATCCCGCCTCTTGTGCTTCTGCCTATAGGTGTTTGGCATCTGTCGTCCTTTTATTCCACTTTGGTCTAACAGGTACAGCTGGCGGTACTGTTGCCCAGAAACACAGCATGCTGTGAAAGTGGCAGTCACGGAAATGGGCACTAGCTGGCAGTACTAGAGCCCAGAAACACGGCATGCTGTGAAAGCGGCAGTCAAGGAAATGGGCACTAGCTGGCGGTACTAGAGCCCAGAAACATGGCATTCTGTGAAAGTGGCAGTCACGGAAATGGGCACTAGCTGGCGGTACAAGAGCCCAGAAACACGGCATGCTGTGAAAGTGGCAGTCACAGAAAAGGGTACTAGCTGGCGGTACTAGAGCTAATGGAAAACAGTATGAGGTGAAAGAGTCAGTCACAGAACCAGGTGCTACCAAGTAGAGGCCAGAGCATGGGCATAACAGATTACGCTGTGTGCAACATAGGCACATGACAGAGCATGCATACTGCTACCAACCATGCATGTAACCTGTGTACTGTGGCCCAGGGCAGTAAAAGTCACCAGAAATCCAGGCCTGGTTCATTTTTAGGAATGTAAGCCGGTCCACATTTGTAGCGGATAGTCTGGTACGTTGGTCTGCTAGTACATTGCCAGCTGCACTAAAGACGCGTTCAGAAATCACACTGGCACCAGGACAAGCCAGGACCTTCAAGGCGTACTGGCTAAGCTCGGGCCATGTATCCAACTTGGAGACCCAAAACTTGAAGGGGGCAGATCCATCCTGAAGCCCACTGACAGGGGTGAAGAGGTATTGTGCCACCATGTCACGTTAACGTTGCCTCCTAGTGCGTTGCACTGTCTGTGCTGATGGTGCCCGAACTGTTTGCGGGTTCAGAAACCGTTGGAACAGGTTGTATATACTGAACCTGTCAGTAGCAGATGTACTGCTTCTGCTACCGGCTTCTGAACGGATTCCGCTGGGCCCAGGACGCACTGAGGTGCCTGCTAGTGCACGCGCATCACTGCTATGCTGTGGAAAAGAGTACATGAGTGAATTAACCAGTGCTTCTTGGTACTCCTGCATTTTACGCGCCTGGTTCAATGGTGTAATTAGGCTTTCAAGGCTGTCCCGGTAACGTGGATCTAAGAGGGTGGCCACCCAGTAGTCATTTGTGTGGAGAATACGAGCCACGCGTGGGTCTTTTCTCAGACACTGCAGCATGAAGTCACTCATGTGCTGAAGGCTGCCAACTGGCCATGCATCGCTGTCACCAGCTGGAGGAATGTGCTTGGCTGATCAGCATCACCCCATCCACGCTCTATCTGGTGACTACTAGTAGAGCGCTGTGTACTTTCCTCCTCTAGCCCATCCTCATAGTCCTCCTCATCTTCCTCGCTTGCTGTGTCCTGCCTGGACCTTTGTGAGGCACCCACAGAGCTTTGTACCAATCGGGCAGAGGAAGATTGCCTGGTTGGTGCAAGTGTCTCATCATACTCCTCCTCCTCCTGAGAAACCTCATCCCTTAGTCCTTTAAGTGATGATTCTATAAGGCATATAAGGGGAATAGTCAGGCTGAGTAGGGCAGCATCGGTGCTCACCATCTGAGTGGAGTCCTCGAAGCACTTCAAAATGGTGCATATGTCCTTCATGGTTGCTCACTCTGTGGTTGTAAAGTGGGAGGGCAGAGATGTGTGTCGCCTACTTTGCGCCTGCTGCAGCTGCAACTCCATAATGCAGGTTGCTGCTCACACAACCTCCGCAGCATATGCAAAGTCGAATTCCACCTGATGGGGAGGTCAACAATGATGCGGTGCTCAGGCAGGCCCAATCTGCGCTGCATGGCTGAAAGGCGCATGCAGCCATGCTTGAACGCCACAAATGAGAGCACTCGTATCTGACTTTGTGCAGCAGCTCCTCAAGGTCAGGATAGTTCCTAAGGAAACTCTGCACCACCAAGTTTAGGACATGGGCAACGCATGAAATGTGAGTCTGACCACCTAGGCCCAGAGCAGTGACCAGGTTTCGGCCGTTGTCACACACCACCATACCTGGCTGGAGGTTGAGCGACGCAAGCCACATGTCGCTCTGCTCCTTGAGCGTGTTCCACAGCTCGGTTGTGGTGTGGCTAACATTACCCAGATAAACCAATTTCAACATGGCCTGTTGATGTTTGGCCGATGCAGTGCTGAAATCGGTTGTTGTGGTACGTCTGGGTGCAGGCGAGTCTGACGAGGAGTATGAGGAGGAGTCAATTTGTACGGAGGAGAGGCCTGAAATCCGTGGAGTTGGCAGGACCCGCGCACTTGCACTGTCTACTTCAGTTCCAGGCTCAACTACATTTACCCAATGGGCGGTGATGGAAATGTAGCGTCCCTGGCCATGCTGACTAGTCCTTGCGTCGGTGGTCAGGTGGACCTTGCTACTAACTGCATTTTGTAGCGCATGCTTAATTTTACGCTCCACATGCTTTTGCAGGGCGGGGACGGCTTGCCTGCTGAAGTAGAAGCGGCAGGGAACGCTGTATTGTGGGATTGCAAACCCCAACATATCGATAAAGGCTGGCTTGCTCACCAGCCAGAATGGTAGCATTTCCACTGCAAGCAGTTTGGCAATGCGAGAATTCATGCCCTGTACTCGTGGGTGGTTTGCCGAGTACGGGTGCCTTTTCTCCCACACCTGTGTGACAGATGGCTGCACACTGGATTGGGAGTGTGAGGATGCCAGTGATTGGGATGCTGACAAAGTACAGACAGTGTGCCGCCGAACAACACTGCCTGCAGATGCACCCTGGCATTCTGGCGAGGGAGCAGGAGCAGCTGTTTGCGAGCTGGAGGAAGAGGTGGCTGAAGAGATGGAAGGTGGGGGACCAGCTGCAGGTGGCGAATCATCTTGGGTGTGGTGCTGCCACTCCACAGGGTGCCTCTTCCTGACATGTGTCAACATATTGGTGGTATTAAGGTTGCTGACGTTCTTCCCTCTCTGCACAGTTTGTCGACAAAGCTTGCATCTGACTACTGTAACGTCATCTGCAACTTGTTCGAAAAAGGCCCATGCACCACAACTCTTGGGCACACCCCTTGTGCTCTTTAAAAGAGCCCTGCTCCTAACGAGTGTGGAAGTTGAGGGAGCAGACAACAAATTTTTCCCTCTTCCTCTCCCACGTAGACGGCCACGCTGCACTACACCTGCAAGCTCTTCCTCTGAGCTATCCATACTTGCTTGCTGCCCCTCAGCATGCCATGATGGGTCAAGGACCTCGTCATCCAATACACTTTCATCAGCAAAAACTGGCAGTTGAGTTTCATCATCATCTGCTGACTGGGGTCTGGTCACTGTGCGCACTGGCCCACCCTCCACTTCTTCCTCAGATGCACACAGTGGTTGCGCATCTGTGCACACTACCTCTTCTTCAGCTGCAGGAATGCTGTCTGGCTGGCACACAGATTCCAAGCCAACAGATTCTGAGAAGAGGATTAAGGTTGGCTCCTGGCCTTCTGAATGTCTGGGCAATTTAGTGGGCGATGAAGAAGCAGATGGTGCTGCTCTTCAGTGGCCTGACCCGATGTGGTGAGAGGTCCTGGGAGGATGCTGCGCTCATTGAGGTGGATGCCTCAGCTGCCATCCAACCAACAATGGTTTCTACTTGATCCTCTCTTATCAGCCTATGGCCCTGTACTCCTAACAAGCTGCGCATAAATGACTGCTGCCGGGTGAAAGTAGGTGCTGAATGACTTGGGCCTGCTGCTTGCTCTGGATGTGGACCATGTCTAGCTGCTGATGCACCTCTTCCGTGGCCGCCACGGGGACGTCCCTTACTCCCTGCCTTCATCTCTATTGATGGATTCAGAACGGCAATTTCACTATTAGATTCGAGATCTCTCCCTATCTCCAACAGCAACCTATCCCTATCTGCTTTCACAGTAGAGTGAGGCTAAAATGGCAGGCGCAGCCTTTTATACTGCCTGATCACACCATCCAGCCAGCCAATCGCAGTGCAGCCCCTAGCTACAAGCCTTAGGGGAGTTACACAATGTTGTCAGCAATTCTTCAGCTCCTGATTGGCTCCACGGAGCGCTCAGAGGCTGAAGGATTATGGGATTTCCGATTTCCGATGTGAAAAAAATATCGGAATCGGAAATCGGAATTCCGATATAGCAAATATCGGGCCGATTTCCGATATTGCAATATCGGAAAGCTCATCCCTACTGACAAGATTGTCAGCGATTGGGGTCCTCAATTCGCATCTCAGTTCTGGTGGGAGCTTTGTCGCTGCTTATTATAGAGCTCAATCTCTCTTCGGCATACCATGCCAAGACGAATGGGCTGGTGGAGAGGGCCAACCAGAGTCTCATTACGTACCTACGGCATTTTGTTTCTGCCAGGCATGATGACTTGGCATCCTTGCTGCCCTGGGCAGAATTTACGTTAAATAACTCCATCTCTGATTCCAATGAGTAGATGCCATTACTCCGTAATTACGGTCAGCATTCCGTGTACTTGTGCCCATGCCCGTCTCGTCCTCCAATCCTAGGGAAGAGGATTGGGCAGTGGAGGCGCGTGATATCTCGGATAATACGCATGATGCCATTAAGGCTTCTAAGGAGAGGATGAGGGTCTCCGCCAGCGAGCATTGCTGTTCCGCTCTGGTTTTTGCCCCTGGCAATTTAATGTGGTTCTCTGCTCATAACATCAGACTGCGTGTAGAGTCCACTAAATTTGCTCCCCGCTATCTGGGTCCTTTCAAGGTTCTGGAACATATCAATCCTGTGGTATAACGTCTCAGTCTTCCTCCAGATCTGAATATCACCGACACCTTCCATGTCTCTTTGTTGAAATCTATATACATGACCCGGTCATCCAGGACTCCTGTCAGGAGCTCGGATACATCCTCGGACAATTTCGAGGTCAATGCCATTGTCGGTTCTAAAGTGGTGCATGGCAAAAAATTATTTTTGGTGGACTGGAAGGGTCATGTGCCAGAGGATAGGACCTGGGAGCCAATTGAGCACATTTGTGCACCCCAGTTCATTGCCGTTTTCGAGCGTGACAATCGTTGCCGGGGAGGGGAGTTTAGGGGCCTGGATTCTACCAAAGCACGGGGTTGATCCCAAGCCTTATCTGCCTCTGCAGTCCCTCATTCAGTTTCAACCGCAGTGGGTGCTGCTCAGCAAAGACGTCGGTCTCAGTGTCTTGCTCAAAGTCGTGCTGTTTGCTTAGTTACTGCTGACTCTCCAGCTAAAGCTATAGTAACTAGCAATAGGCAGCAGTGAACAGACATTCCAGAGGTTAAGTCCAGGAATCACCCTACTGAGCATGCTCGTGAGGTGCGACCTCTCATTGATGGTCGGTCGTCAGCTGCTCGGATGATGTGGCAGCTCCGGATTGGTCCACGAGCAAGGTCCTGTCTGACTGGACTTAAGCAGAGCATATCAAAAGGTCTTTGGGGTGCACATCGGCATGTAAGATCCTTTATGCTATGTGTGTGTCAATGGATACGTTATCACTCTGTGTGCTCGTGTGCCGCTACTAGCACGGCGATTGTATGTCTAGGTCGGCAGCGTAGGGTGAGAATTCCCGCTTGGCTCAGCATCTGACTCCGGACGACCCGTGTTCATGCGTACAGAAAGCACAACCGAGTGTCAGAGCGAGCACAACCACCAGCCTAGACTTCCCTGGGGGGTAGCTATAGGGACTCAAACTAGCGTCATTACTTGCTTTACTCCTGTGGCATCTATCAGGGTATAGCTTCAAGGGATCTGTTATTGTACTGCTCTGTGGAGCAACCGAGCAAGTACTTTGCACTCTTTCCACAAGGAATGACCTTTAGCTTGTGAGTTTACGGTGCTTGCACTCAGCATTGCTCTGCCATTGTTTACTAGTTGCGGTTCCTCCATCACCGCACGGTGAACTCAAGGTTGTGATCGCACCTTCTCATAATTTATATTTGGTGCGATCCGCAAACCCTAAGGCTAAGTTCACACGTTCAGGAATATTTGCGGTTTTTTCGCGTTTTTTTCCGCGATTTTCCGCATCCTGTACATGTTAATGGATTCCGTATGTTTTGGCCACATGTTGCGTATTTTTCCGCGAAAAAAAAGCTTCGCGGAAAAAATAGCAACATGTTCATTAATTTTGCGGAATCGCCGCCATAGGAATGAATTGAACCGCTTACTTTCCGCATGTGGCTATGCGGAATGTAAACGGTTCATGTGCGATGGTACCCAGGGTCTGGAGGAGAGGAGACTCTCCTCCAGGCCCTGGATACCATATCCCTGGTAAAACAATAATTAAAATAAAAAATAATGATATTCTCACCTTCCGGCGGCCCCCGCAGCTTTCCCGCCTCTCAGCGACGCTCCCGTTCCCAGGAGTCCTTTGCGAGAATCACCCAGATGACGTAGCGGTCTCGCGTGATGCTACGTCATCTGGGGTCTGCTGCAAAGCATCCTTGGGAACGCGATTGGCCGGGAGCGTCGCTGAGAGGCGGGAAAGCTGCGGGGGCCGCCGGAAGGTGAGAATATCATTATTTATTATTTTTTTTATTATTTTTACATTAGATCTTTTTACTATTGATGCGGCATAGGCGGCATCAATAGTAAAAAGTTGGTCACACGTGTCAAACACTATGTTTGACTCGTGTGACCAACCTGTCAATCAGTTTTCCAAGCGATGCTACAGATCACTAGGAAAACGCTAGCATTCTGCAAGCTAATTACGCTTGCAAAACGCTAGTTTCTGGTGGGAATACGTATACAAAAAAATGCGTATTTCCCGCGGCAGAGAAGTGCGGGATTGCCGCGGAAATTTCCGCGGCAATTCCGCAACGTGTGAACTTAGCCTAATAGTGTGAACTTAGCCCAAGGTGTGGAGGAGAATTTTTTTTCTCTTATTTATTTTGCCTTATATACAACTCATTATCATGGAAAGAATGTTTCTTAACATTGTTTCCAGTCAAATCCATTTTTAGTGCGATTTTGTATCTTTTATTGTCAGTCCGAAAGAGTAGCATAAAACTCTGGCAACATTGTTCACAGCAGCGACCTGGAATTCAGGGATGCTTCCAGGAGTCTTCACCATGGTGTTACCATGTCATTATAGTGCTGTTTTCATAATTTTCAGCTATTTTTAAACCCCCTACAGACCTCTGTTACAGAAGTGAAGTATTTTATGGAATATTGGTGAAAATACCGTATACAGTGGGGAAAAAAAAAGTATTTAGTCAGCCACCAATGGTGCAAGTTCTACCATTTAAAAAGATGAGAGAGGCTTGTAATTGACATCATAGGTAAACCACATCTTTGAGAGTCCAAATGAGAAAACAAATCCATAAAATCATCTTGTCTGATTTGGCAAGATTTATTTTGCAAATTATGGTGAAATATAAGTTTTTGGTCATTAACAAAAGTTTATCTTAATATTTTGTTATACATCCATTGTTGGCAATGACAGAGGTCAAATGTTTTCTGTAAGCATTCACAAGGTTGGCACACACTGTTGATGGTATGTTGGCCCATTCCTCCATACATATCTCCTCTAGAGCAGTAATGTTTGGGCTTATCGCTGGGCAACACAGACTTTCAAATCCCTCCAAATGTTTTCTATGGGGTTGAGATCTGGAGACTGGCTTGGCCACTCCAGGACCTCATATGCTTCTTATGAAGCCACTCCTTTGTTGCCCTGGCAGTGTGCTTGGAATTATTATCATGCTGAAAGAACCATCCATGTTTTATATTCAATGCCCTTGCTGATGGAAGGAGGTTTGAACTCAAAATCTCACGATACATGGCCCCATTCATTCTTTCATGTACACGGATCAGTCGTCCTGGTCCCTTTGCAGAGAAACAGACCCAAAGCATGATGGTGCCACAACCATACATCACAATAGGTATGGTGTTCTTTGGATGCAGCTCAGCATTCTGTCGCCTCCAAACACGAGTTTTGTTTCAACCAAACAGTTCTACTTTGGTTTCATTAGACCATGTGACATTCTCCCAATACTCTTCTGGATAATCCAAATGCTCTCTATAAACTTCAGGTGGGCCCAGACATGTACTGGCTTAAGCAGGGGGACACGTCTGGCACTGTAGGATCTGAGTCCTTGGCAGCGTAGTGTGTTACTGATGGTAGCCTTTGTTACAGTGGTCTCAGCTCTATGCAGGTTATTCACTAGGTCCCCCTGTGTGGTTCTGGGATTTTTGCTCACCGTTCTTGTGATCATTTTGACCCCACGGGGTGAAATCTTGTGTGGAGCTCCAGATCGAAGGAGATTATTAGTGGTCTTGTATGTCTTCCATTTTCTTATTATTGCTCCCACAGTTGATTTCATCACACCAAGATGCTTGCCTATTGCAGATTCAGTCTTCCCAGCATGGTGCAGGGCTACAATTTTGTTTCTGGTGTCCTTCGACAGCTCTTTGGTCTTCACCATAGTGGAGTTTGGAGTGTGCCTATTTGAGGTTGTGGACAGGAGTCTTTTATACTGATAACAAGTTCAAACAGGTGCCATTACTTATTTTTCACCATAATTTGCAAAATAAAGCTTGCCAAATCAGACAAAGTGATTTTCTGGATTTGTTTTCTCGTTTTGACTCTCGTAGTTGTGGTCTACCTATGATGTCAATTACAATCCTCTCTAATCTTTTTAAGTGGGAGAACTTGCACAATTGGTGGCTGACTAAATACTTTTTTCCCCACTGTATACTTGACTATAAGCTGACCCGAGTATAAGCCAAGGGACCTAATTTTACCACAAAAAAATTGTAAAACTTATTGACTTGAGTATAAGCCGGTTATGCATTGTCCCCACATCCCCATCCTGGTATGCATGGCCACCTCTTCCCTATCCTGGTATGCATGACACCCTCATCTGTTATGATTTGGTAGCTGAGGAGGACAGGAGCAAAAACAGCCAAGGCAGCCGAACACCAGAGAGGTTGGGAACTAAAAGGTTGCAGACCCCTAAACTAACCACACAACTAGTTTCAGCCGTGGGACGTACCTACGGTGACCTAGACGCCTCGACACAGCCGGAGAGATTAGCTACACCTGAAGATAGAAATAGGAAAGCTAACCGCCCTAGAGTAGAGCCCCAAAGGAATAGGCAGCCTCCACACATATAATGGCGGTTAGACAAGATGAAATACAAACGCAGGTAGAAAATAGAGTAAGCAAACGCTGGGGCCAAGAGCTATCTAGACAGGACAGGATAGGAAAGAATACTGTCTGCAACCCAGCAAAACCCTAGGAAAAATTCCAATACTTCTGATTCCAAAAATGCTGAGACCACACAATCTCGCCCCCACTTAATCAGATCTCTGGTGTGAACACGCTGCTACCCAGCAGCACTGAAACAACAGGAACAGAGCAAATGAACAGAAACAAATGAGAACCAGAGACCAGCACAGGCCCCTGTAGGGGACCCGGCTGACCTTGCAAAGCAGGGCAGCAAAAACAAAGAAAATCTAACCACAGAAAAAAGCAGAAAGTAACTTATCTGAATGTTCGCAGGAAACAGCAGAAAACCAGCTGACTTCCAAACTAGACCAGGAAGAGGAAATTAATCACCGGCGAGGATCATGGGAGGGCAGCTCACTTGTATCAGCCCAGTCTGTCTCCCCTGATTGCCAATCCTCGCTTCCAGGTGATAAAGCCTTTTCAGTCAATACAGCTTCAATACCATCAAGAGGGAGCCTCAGCTCAGAAGTCATTTCCAACATGTTCACAACACTCA
Source organism: Oophaga sylvatica (assembly GCA_033576555.1). Lineage (NCBI taxonomy): Eukaryota > Metazoa > Chordata > Amphibia > Anura > Dendrobatidae > Oophaga > Oophaga sylvatica. The sequence continues at coordinate 6,878,908 of JARQOD010000009.1, forward strand.
TCCCTATCCTGGTATGCATGACCTCCTCATCCCTATTCTGGTATGATTTGCCATCTCATCCCTATCCTTGTATGAATGGCTCTTCATCCTTATCCTGAAATGCATGGCTCCTCATCCCTATCCTGGTATGCATGGCTCCTCATGCCTACCCTTATATGCATGGCCACTTCTTCCCTATCCTGTTATGCATGGCCCCTCATCCCAATCCTGGTATGCGTGGTTTACTCATCCATATCCTGGTATGTATGGCTCCTAATCCCTATCCTGGTATGCATGGCCACCTCATCCCTATCCTGGTATGCATGGCTCCTTGTCCCCATCCATTAAAAAAATAAAATGTCCTATTTATCGTCACTGCGCTCCCTAACAGCAGTGTATTGTTCCAGTGCCAGCAGTGGCGGGGAGATCATATGTGCCTGCCACTTAAGGGAATGAATATTCACTGCCCTCCATGCCTATAGGAGGGCAGTAAATATTCATTCCCTTAATTAGCGGACAAACGTGATCGCCCGGCCGCTGCAGGAAGCTGCGACTACTGTGCCCGTTATTAAAGAGAAATGAATATTCATTGCCAGCGCAGTGAATATTAATTTCACTTTAGCAGCGGGCACAGGTTTTAGCCTCAGCAGCTGGCTCCTGCCTCCTGTCACTCGCTGCTCCGCCACTGCTGCCCTCCCACCGTCTTCTGGGACCCTCACTCGAGTATAAGCCTAGGCGGCTTTTTCAGCACAAAAAAATGTGCTGAAATGTGCTGAAAAACTCGGATTATACTCAAGTATATACAGTAAGTTATATTCTGCTAGAGAAGAACAGAGAAGTCTCTACTCCATTCATGCCTGGCCGAGATGTGGGCTGTATATGGAGCTTCAATATCCAACATAGTTCCTCTTAAAAGGTGAGACATGCTCATAAAATGTCCCCAGTGTGGGGAAGGATAGACTGTTTCAAGACATGTGGTAATCACCAGTATGGACTGTGATGTGTTCTAAGTTGCTGACCAGTCAGCCCAACAGCCTAAGATGGCAAGGAGCGCTATGTGATTAGTGGTCAGACAACCAAGGATTTATTTGCACGATGAAGCACTTGCTTTGTTTTGTATGAAACTAATAAAGCTGGTTGTGACCTGTATAGATCCAAACACTCTTACTCTTATTTGAGTGCCAACATCTATCTGGTAGAAAACCATCCCAGGAGTTTATCAATCCCTAAGTTATCACAGTAGCTATACTGCTCCAATAATGTTTAACCCTTGCATATAAGATATGATCACTAATACAAAGTAGACATTCCTTACCTGCAGAAAATGGGATAAATGCCTCTTGTTTCACAAACTTTCCATTATCATCAAGGAAATGTTTTGGGTAAAATTGTAAAGGTTTCTCCCAGACATCATGATCTTTTAGCACAGAGGACAAGTTGGTGATGATAGTGGTGCCCTGTGGAAAAAAAGATGAAAAATAATAAGAATGAAATAAAACATAAAAATGTTTGCAGACATCATATTCATATAAACAGTTGAAACCAGTTTACATACACTATATGAAAAGACACATACAGTACAGACCAAAAGTTTGGACACACCTTCTCATTCAAAGATTCTTCTGTATTTTCATGACTATGAAAATTGTAGAATCACACTGAAGGCATCAAAACTATGAATTAACACATGTGGAATTATACATTACACTTTACAAAAAAGTGTGAAACAACTGAAAATATGTCTTATATTCTAGGTTCTTCAAAGTAGCCACCTTTTGCTTTGATTACTGCTTTGCACGCAGAAAAGGTGAACGGATGGACTCTACATGCCTGGTTCCCACCGTGAAGCATGGAGGAGGTGGTGTGATGGTGTGGGGGTGCTTTGCTAGTGACACTGTTGGGGATTTATTCAAATTTGAAGGCATACTGAACCAGCATGGCTACCACAGCATCTTGCAACAGCATGCTATTCCATCAGGTTTGCGTTTAGTTGGACCATCATTTATTTTTCAACAGGACAATGACCCCAAACACACCTCCAGGCTGTGTAAGGGCTATTTGATCAAGAAGGAGAGTGTTGGGGTGCTACGCCAGATGACCTGGCCTCCACAGTCACCAGACCCGAACCCAATCGAGATGGTTTGGGGTGAGCTGGACCACTCACCGCTTCAATTTTGAATAAATCCCCAACAGTGTCACCAGCAAAGCACCATCACACCATCACACCACCTCCTCCATGCTTCACGGTGGGAACCAGGCATGTAGAGTCCATCCGTTCACCTGTTCTGCGTGCAAAGCAGTAATCAAAGCAAAAGGTGGCTACTTTAAAGAACCTAGATTATGAGACATATTTTCAGTTGTTTCACATTTTTTGTAAAGTGTAATGTATAATTCCACATGTGTTAATTCATAGTTTTGATGCCTTCACTGTGATTCTACAATTTTCATAGTCATGAAAATACAGAAGAATCTCTGAATGAGAAGGTGTGTTCAAACTTTTGGTCTGTACTGTATGCATGCTTTTATCAATATCTGACATAATTACAGAATAAACCTTTCCTATTTTAGGTCAATTCGGACTACCATAACACTGGTCAACACAAAAAAATCACCAGCAAAGGTAATATGTCTATTTTATGGAGTTTGATGTGCTGATTCCAAAAATATGCTTTGTTTTGCTCTATCACATAAAGTTTCTGAGATTTAAGTATTTTTGTTATTACATTATTTCTGCATTTTCAATGCATGTGTGTTGGCAATGATTACTCACGATTAGAGATGAGTGACTTTCCCTTTTTTCGGGTCGAGTCGGGTTTCATGAAACCCGACTTTCGCAAAAGTCGGGTCGAGCGAAATCGGCCGACTATCGGGAAAAGTCGGTGGTTCGATCGAAACACGAAACCCAATGCAAGTCAAAGGGGAAGCAAAGTCGATAGGGAGTGGAGAACAGCAAACACACCTACAGTGCCCATTTGAATGGCAACAACATCAATCATTATTACTTAAGCTTGGCAACTTTAATTTACTGTATAATAATGGTTATGCATCGAAAAATGGGGGTTATTTGGCTAAAGTTGTGGGGGGGGATGGCTCCCGGTTTTCGTGGGCCCCAGGTCAAAGAGTGTCAGTGGGCCCCTTTAACACATATCACAATTCATGATGCTCCGATACGGCACAGAAATATAGGTATAGTACAATGAAAAATACTTCACTTCTTACATGACATGACTGATATCTATGTTAAAATCTACAGTAGCTAAAAAACCGGAAACTATATTCCTCCATACAGTATTATGGCCACCACATAGTGCGCCATACAGAATAATGAGCCCCACATATTGCTCCATACATAATTGGTCCCATATAATGTTCCATACAGTATATGATGAGCTCCACATACTGCTCCAAGATATGATAGTTCCCATATAATGTGCCATAAAGTATAGGACGGTCCCCATAGAGTAGAATGAGCCCCACATAATGGTCCATACAGTATAATTAGTCACATATAAAGCTCCTTACAGTATATGATGGGCATCATATATTGCTCCATACAGAATAGGCCCCATATGATGCTCCATACCCTATATGATGCCCCATAAATAATGAACCCCATATGATTCTCCAGTATATGATGGGCCACATGGATGATGCTCTAGTGTATGATGAGCCAAAATCATGCTCCATATATCATGGGCCCCATTATTAATATTCCAGTGTGTAATGGGCCACGTAAATGCTGCTCCAGTATCTGATCTGCCCCATTTATAATGCTCCAATACATGATGGGCCCCATGGATGATGCTCCAGTGTCTTATGGGCCAAATAAAGCTCCATATATAATGGCGCCATTATTAATGTACCAGTGTATAATGGGCCCCGGAAATGCTGCTCCAGTGTCTTATGTCCCCATTTACAATACTCCCGTATATGATGGGCACCATGGATGACGCTCCAGTGTCTTATGGGCCAAAACAAAGCTCCATATATAATGGGCCCCATTATTAATGTACCAGTGTATAATGGGCCCCGGAAATGCTGCTCCAGTGTCTGATATCCCCCATTTACAATACTCCAGTATATGATGGGCCCCATGGATGCTGCTCCAGTGTCTTATGGGCCAAAACAAAGCTCCATATATATTAGGCCCCATTATTAATGTACCAGTGAATAATGGGCCCAGAAAATGCTGCTCCAGTGTCTGATGTCCCACATTTACAATACTCCAGTATATGATGGGCCCCTTGGATGCTGCTCCAGTGTCGAAGGCTGTGTTTCCAGGTTCAGGAAACACAGCGCTTTGGACTGAGCGGAAAGTCGGCTCCGCCCAAAGCCCCGCCCCCTACTGTACGCGTGCTCATTGCGGATGTGTTCAGGAACACATCCGGAACACATGCGGAATGACCGCAGGGCTACATAGGGCTACATATTCCCAAGGGAATAGGAAATGCTGCGGTCTAAAAAGACGCGCCTCATGTCTGGAATCGCAGGTCTTCCACCTGCGTGTTTTGCAGCATAGTGGAGACTGGATTTCTTGAAATCCCCTCCACTATGCTGTAACATCTGGATGCTGCGTGTTTGACGCTGCGCCAACACACATCGTCAAACATGCAGCTAATCCGGACTGTTTCCTGAACGTGGAAACATACCCTAATGGGCCAAACTAAAGCTCCATATATAATGGGCCCGATTATTAACATACCAGTGTATAATGGGCCCCAAAAATGCTGCTCCTGTGTCTGTTAGGGTTCGAGTTCACGCTGCTGCACAAGGGGAGTCTCAAACCAGTCCCACTGCGGTCCCCCATTCATCTCCAACCGCAGTGGAGCCTGCTCAGCAGAGACGTCGGTCCCAGCATCTTGCCCATTCCGATACTGTGCAGAGACTTGCTGCTGCCTCTCCTGGATCTGCTATTATAGCCAGTGCTGGAGCAGACGTCTTTGGGACGAAGTCCTGCGTTTCCCCTTCTGAGCATGCCCAGGGTACGATCTCTCATTGGAGATCAGGGGTCACATGTTCAGGTACTGCAGCAGCTCCTATTGGTCCGCCAGGAAGGTCCTGAAACTACATGTGTTTTGGAACAGTTTCTCAATGGTCCTTGTTTCTGGCAGGTCCTGTAGCTGTTACTATAAAAGGGTGGCATGGCTGTGCCGCCATGCGCTAATATCAACCGTTATATGTTTTGCGCCAGTGTGGTCATGCGTGTGTGTGGTTAGGGCGGCTGAAATATGCCATTACAATACTGACTTAATCGGTGAGGAGCTTGGTATGCTAGCTGGTCAGGGTCGGTGTCCTAGATGGCCTAGATTACTGGCATAACCGGTGAGGAGTTTGATTGCCATATTCAGGGCCTGGCGTTGAGACGCCATAGATTGCGGGTGACTCCCGCGATGACATTAGCGTATGATCACGTTCTATGTTCGCTTAGCAGTCAACTGTGTACCTGGGTGCCTGACAGGACACAGAAGTTTGTCTCAGCGGCTCTGTGACATAACAGGGTTCGCTTTCAACGCTAGACAGCACCATAGCATGTTTATTTTGCGACTCAGTGGTGTTAAGTGAGTTTCGCACACATTGCCATATAGCGCTGCGGCACTCCTTCTAGCGGCTCTGTGGAATAACAGAGTTCGCACATATTGCCACAGCGCGTTACGGCGTTTATTTTGGCGACTCTGCGGGATAACAGAGTTCGCTTCTTGCGCCATTTTACTAGCAGCAGGCTCCGCCTGCACGGTGGACCCCGGGCTGCGAACGCACCTCTCTACATCATATATTTGGTGCGTTCCGCAGACCCTAACAGTGTCTGATGTCCTCCATTTACAATACTCCAGTATATGATGGGCCCCATGGATGCTGCTCCAGTGTCTTATGGGCCAAAACAAAGCTCCATATATAATGGTCTCAATTATTAATGTTCCAGTGTGTAATGGGCCACATAAATGCTGCTCCAGTGTCTGATCTGCCCCATTTAGAATGTTCCAATACATGATGGGCCCCATGGATGATGCTCCAGTGTCTTATGGGCCAAAAGAAAGCTCCATATATAATGGACCCCATTTGTACCGGTGCAAAATGGGCCCCATTATTAATGTACCAGTGTATAATGGGCCCCGAAATGCTGCTCCAGTGTCTGATGTCCCCCATTTACAATACTCCAGAATATGATGGGCCCCATGGATGCTGCTCCAGTGTCTTATGGGCCAAAAGAAAGCTCCATATATAATGGTCCCTATTATTAATGTTCCAGTGTGTAATGGGCCACGTAAATGCTGCTCCAGTGTCTGATCTGCCCCATTTAATGCTCCAATACATGATGGGCCCCATGGATGATGCTCCAGTGTCTTATGGGCCAAAAAATAGCTCCATATATAATGGGCCCCATTATTAATGTACCAGTGTATAATGGGCCCCGGAAATGCTGCTCCTGTGTCTGATGTCTCCCATTTACAATACTCCAATACATGATGTGCCCCATGGATGATGCTCCAGTGTCTTATGGGCCAAAAGATAGCTCCATATATAATGGACCCAATAATTATTGTTCCAGTGTGTAATGGGCCACGTAAATGCTGCTCCAGGGTCTGATCTGCCCCATTTACAATACTACAGTATATGATGGGCCCATGGATGATGCTCCAGTGTCTTATGGGCCAAAAGAAAGTTCTATATATAATGGGCCCATTATTAATGTACCAGTGTCATGGAAGTAACCTGTCACACGAATGTATGACGTTTTACATCAATTAAGGAATTTACTCCAAAGACCCTGTGAGAACATCACAAAACATTACCAGACCCCAAACAGAGGGCAATAAAATAAAACTTTCACACTCCTTATCTATGAACTGTTCCAATATTTATGCTCATCCCTCTGCCATAATGACTATTCTGCTTCACGTCACTTGTCTCAACTATTGCATTTTTTTTGTGCTGTGTGGTGTATAAATATGTGATTCTTCAGATTTTGTATTAGTCTTTGCCTGATGAAGAGACCTGAGTAGTCTCGAAAGCTTGCAATTTGTTACCATCTTTTCAGTTAGCCATTAAAAGGTATCAACCACTGAGGACTCTCAACTCCAAATATTTTTCTATCTACTGGCTAACATGGTACAAAGATATACATCTTTACTGTTATGAGGCTGTGTCATGGAAATATATATGTATTCCATATATTCAAAGTATATTCACATATATGTATTCACAGTTCACAGTTAGATAGATCTCACTTGCTAAAAAACCTTGTGCTCACATATTTCTAGGCCAGCTATAATCAGTCGTTTTAAAGAAATCTGGCCTTCATAAGGCCTGCATAAGGCCTTCGTAAAGGAACAAATGCATGAAGTACAAAAAGTCCTATTAGATATCTGTTGTTTACATTATAGTTATGCAAGACAACTAGGTCACAAGAATAAAACAATAATTCTGCAACTTCAGCTCTTTTGCCATGATTATCATAATTATCATATTTACACTAGAACAGCCAATAATCTAGCAGCTTTTAATTGTATGTTAATTGAATTACCAGCCCCTTTTTGTAAACGTATAAAACCTTGAATGAATAATAAATGTATGTCTTTGACGAACTGTTATACTGACACTTGCGTTGTGGACAGTCCTCATTTCGTTCTGAGCGCTCAAAAAGACATTAAATAGAGATTTGGAGAGGCAAGCAGCAAACACAGAAGGATATTTTTATCCTAATTAAATTTCCATATCAGCTGTAAGATTTGAGTCAGTCAGAAAAGGATAGTGATGGCAGCAAGGACTGGTATGTGAGGCTCTGACAGGAGACAGGCCTCTACAGGGATCTGAGCCCTGCCACAAGGAGATAGAAGGGAAGGCAGCGGACAGCCACCATTGAGAGAAGATTTTCACAGCATTTCTGGGAGGGCAAGTCACCTCAGAGGGAAGAAAACAGCTCAGCCACTGAGGTGTAACTGAGTGAGGGTCTCCACAGAGAGAGAACCTGAAAACAGCCAATATCACACAGAGAAACTGTCTGTTTGCAAATGTTCAAATGTAAGGAATAGGCTGATCCATTTACCTCACAAATGTATATAGTTATCTACTAGATTACCTCCTGTAAAATCAGTTCTAAATACAAGCTGACTCTGTTATCCTTGTGGAAATATCTACATATAGTCGGTCAGCTAATCGCATTTTTTTTGGAGTTTGTCACCACCATTGAACTGAACTTACTCTACTGTTTGATCTGATTTAAAGGAGAAAAATGTCCCGACAGCATATCAATCATCCGAACAGATTCTGCTATGTGTGTGGTTCTTTTTCTCCAAAAGGCCAAGTACGTTCAATCACTCATGATACTAAAAAGATGTATCAGTTGTACTTTAATTGTCCACTTGGTGATCAAGACAAAAACTGGGCCCCTCATGTGATGTGCTCAAGTTGTTCAAATGGTCTTCGTGACTGGTTGAATATGAGCAGGGCCGGCGTCAGCATCCGGCATACCCGAGCAAGTGCCGGGGCCCTGAGCAGGCGGGGGGGCCCACTCGCCGTCGGCACCCCGGCGCCCGTTAGCAGATGAGAGTGGTACCAGCGCTGCCACTGGGCCCCCCCGCTTCCTCAGGGCCCCGGCAGCAGCTGGCACAATACTTACCTCTCCCCGTGCCTCCGCTGCCGCAGCTCTGGGCTCCAGGGGACGCCTGCGCTTCCTCTCACAGCAGCGCCGCTGAATGACGTCATCATTCAGCGGCCGGCTGTAGCAGAGAGAGCGCGGACGCCGGACAGGTGAGATGTGAGGTGTCTGTGTGTGTCTGTATGTGTGTGTGTGTCTGGGTGTATCAGTGTGTGTGTATGTAGTGCGGTGCTTTGTGTGTGTGTATGTGAGAGAGTGCTGTATGTGTGATGGTGGTGGGGGGAGGCAGTGATGATAATGATGGGGAGGCAATGATGTTGATGATGATGGGGAGGCAATGATGATGATGATGATGATGGGCAGACAATGATGTTGATGGGGAGGCAATGATGATGATGATGATGGGGAGGAAATGATGATGATGATGGGCAGGCAATGATGATGATGGGAAGTCAATGATGATGATGATGATGGGGAGGCAATGATGATGATGATGATGATGGGCAGGCAATGATGATAATGGGGAGTCAATGATCATGATGATGAAGATGGGGAGGCAATGATGTTGATGATGGGCAGGCAATGATGATGATGGGGAGGCAATGATGATGATGATTGGGAGGCAATGATGATGATGATGGGCAGGCAATGATTATGATGAGGCAAATGATGATGATAATGGGGAGTCTTTCCACAGCGCCCTTTCCTGAGCCGTAACAGCGCAGAACGCAGCACAGTGCAGAGGAGAGCTCCATATTTTGTATGGAGCATTATATGGGGATCAGTATCCTGTATGGAGCAATTTATGTGGCCCAGTATTCTGTATGGAGCAGTATATTGGGTCCAGTATTCTGTATGGAGCATTATATGGGGGATGGGGGGTGACATCCTGCATGGGGTATTATATGGGTGATGAGGGGGAGACTATGTGGTTCCCATAATATTGTATGGAGGACTGTACTGTCCGGTCTGTACTGTGCGCTGTGAGGATTTGGCGGTTTTAGAGCTATTGTACAATTTACAATAGATATCAGTCATTTAATGGAAGAAGAGAAGTGTTTGGCATTGTACTGTACCCATATTTCTCTGCTGTATCTGTGCATCATGAATTGTGGTCTGTGTTAAAGGGGCCAACTGAGACGCTTTCGCCAGGGGCCCATAAAAACCTGGAGCCGGCCCTGTCTCTGAAAATGCACTTTTTGCATTCACATTTAGATTTCTTCCCTCAAAATCTTGGGGATATAAGCGATGAACAAAGCAAGCGGTTTCACCAGGACATTAAAGTAATGGAACACAGCTACCAGGCTTTTTGGAATGACTCAATGATGGCAGATTACTGCTGGATGTTATATAGGGACAACCCTGAAAAATTGTATCAACTACAGTATAATGTCAAGCACTTTTAATTTCTGCTCATATTTTGGTTTCTATTTGCATGTGAAATTATTTTGGTTCAATAAAAACTTTTGTAAGGTGAAGCATTTTTTTCTTATACGTAGATTACTGTTTTTTTAATGTCGCCAGTATATTTCCTATACCTGATAATAATGATGCTGCTCCATGGAAACATTATCTGCTGCAGAAAAACTATATACATTTTTGAAATCAGGACAAAAAGATGATTCAGAAAAGTACAAAGTCACCTGCGATGATTATAACAAATATTTTTTTGTAGACCTGTGTAATTATTAATATTTGATAAATACCAGAATTATGAGAGAGAGAAAGAAAGAATGTTTTAAGGCATTTTTACTGCAAAGTAAAAAGTTTACATACACTAAGATAACTAAGCCTTTACACAATTCTGGACTGCACATATGATGATGTCATGTGTTTGGATGCTTCTGATAGGATTTTTGGGAACATCGGAGTTAATTAGAGACACACCTGTGCATGCACACCAGAAACACACTGCTTCTTTGTGTAGCATTATGGGAAAGTCTCAAGAAACCAGCCAAGATATCAGGAAGAGAACTCTGGACTTGCACAAATCTGGCTCATCATTAGGTACCATTCTACCCCCTTTATTCCATCAGACGTACTATTCCGTCCATGTGACCCTGGACCTAATTCCCATGGACGGAATGTGTCAGGAGCGTCACGGACTGCTCCAGGCACATTAACCCCTGGCACACCGCTATCAAACATGATCGCGGTGTACCGGGGGCACAGGGGAGGATCGCGCAGGGAGGGGGCTCCCTGCGCGCTCCCTTGAAACCCTCAGAGCAGCGCGATGTGTCGCGCTGTTCCAAGGGTCCGTCCTCCCTCCAGGTCCCCGGATCCAAGATGGCGCCGGGGTCCTGCAGGGAGGCGGCTTCCTCAGTGCCTGCTGAGAGCAGGCGCTGAGGAAGCCTGCAGCGATGCCAGAGCGATCGCTGGTGTGACAGAGTGCTGTGCACACTGTCACACCAGCGATCTGCTAAAATACTGTGATGTCCCACCCTGGGACAAAGTAAAAAAGTAAAAAAAAATAAAATAAAAAGTGGTAAAAAAAATCATAAAAAAAAAAAAATATTCCCCAATAAATTAATTTTTTCCTGTAAATAAAAAAAACAAAACAAAAGTACACATATTTGGTATCGCCGCATCCGTAACGGCCCCCCCTATAAAACTGTCCCACTAGTTAACCCCTTTAGTGAACCCCTTAAAAAAAAAAAAAAAACCGAAGCAAAAAATCAATGCTTTATCATCATACCGCTGAACAAAAAGTGGAATAACACGCGATCAAAAAGACTGATATAAATAAACATGGTACCGATGAAAACGTCATCTTGTCCCGCAAAAAACGAGCCATCATACAGCATCATCAACGAAAAAATAAAAAAGTTATAGCTCGCAGAAAAAAGCGATGCAAAAATAATAATTTTTTGAATAAAATTGTTTTCATTCTATAAAAGCGCCAAAACATAAAAAAATGATATAAATGAGATATCGCCATAATCGTACTGACCCGAAGAATAAAACTACTTTATCAATTTTACCACACGCGGAACGGTATAAACGCCTCCCCCAAAAGAATTTCATGAATTGCTGATTTTTGTTCATTCTAATCTCCCAAAAATCGAAATAAAAAGCGATCAAAAAATGTCACGTGCTCAAAAATGGTACCAATAAAAACGTCAACTCGTACCACAAAAAATAAGACCTCACATGACTCTGTGGGCCAAAATATGCAAAAATTATAGCTCTCAAAATGTGGTGATGCAAAAAACTATTTTTTGCAATAAAAAGCGTCTTTTAGCGTGACAGCTGCCAATCATAAAAACCCGCTATAAATAGTAAATCAAACCCCCTTTATCACCCCCTTAGTTAGGGAAAAATAATAAAATTAAAAAAATTATTTATTTCCATTTTCCCATTAGGGATAGGGTTAGGGTTGCGGCTAAAGTTAGGGTTAGGGTTGGCGCTAACGTTAGGATTAGGGTTAGGGTTGGGATTACGGTTAGGGGTGTGTTAGGTTTGTGGTTAGGGTTGGGACTAGGGTTAGAGGTGTGTTGGGGTTAGGGTTGGAGTTAGAATTGGGGGGTTTCTGCTGTTTAGGCACATCAGGGGCTCTCCAAATGTGACATGGCGTCTTATCTCAATTCCAGCCAATTCTGCGTTGAAAAAGTCAAACGGTGCTCCTTCACTTCTGAGCTCTGCCATGCGCCCAAACAGTAGTTTACCCCCGCATATGGGGTATCAGCGTACTCTGGACCCAAGAGTTATTGTGCAATTTGTCCTATTTCTTCTGTTACCCTTGGGAAAATAAAAAACTGGGGGCGACAAAATCATTTTTGTAAAAAAAAAAATGATTTTTTGTTTTTACGGCTGTATGTTATAAAACTTCTGTGAAGCACTTGGGGCTTCATAGCGCTCACCACACTCCTAGATAAGTTCCTTGTGGGGTCTATTTTCCAAAATGGGGTCACTTGTGGGGGGTTTCCACTGTTTAGGCGCATCAGGGGCTCTCCAAATGCGACATGACGCCCCCAGAACATTCCATCAAAGTCTGCAATCCAAAACATCACTACTTCCCTTCCGAGCCCAGACGTGCACCCATACAGTCGTTTTCTCCCACATATTGGGTATCAGCGTACTCAGGACAAATTGGACAACAAATTTGGGGTCCAATTTCTCCTGTTACCCTTGTGAAAATAAAATATTGGGGGCGAAAAAATCATTTTTGTAAAAAAAAAAAGGATTTTTTATTTTTACGGCTGTACGTTATAAACTTCTGTGAAGCACTTCGGGGTTCAAAGTGCTCACCACACATCTAGATAAGTTCCTTGTGGGGTCTATTTTCCAAAATGGGGTCACTTGTTGGGTGTTTCCACTGTTTAGGCGCATCAGGGGCTCTCCAAATGCGACATGAGCCCCCAGACCATTCCATCAAAGTCTGCAATCCAAAACGTCACTACTAGTGTTGAGCGATATTGCTCGATATCTAAAAATATCGTATCGAAATTGTATCGCCGATAGCACTAAATATCGTCGATATCCGATTTCGATAGCGGAAGTCCCATGTAAGTCTATGGGAACAAAATATCGCAACAAAAAAAACCCTTTCTTACGTTGTAAACACAAAATATACACACATAGAATACATATATATATATATATATACATGTCATTGTGACATATATATACATATATTTATAGTTTATACACTTCTACATAGTAAAATAGACTCATTCAATTGCCGGGTAAAGCCGTGACATACCCCATAGAAGTCGACGGGCTCGGTGCCGAGTACCCCCAAAACCTCTGGCTCTGTGCGACTCAACTTGGGCGTCACGAACAGGATTCTGTAGCTCGCTATAAGCGAGTCCTGTGTGCCTGAATTGAACTGGTTTTGTGCTTGAGAATTGCTAAAATCATCAGAGAATGTATTTGCCATTTTTCCGCCATATCTGCGTCACGACGAGGCACTGGTGAAGAAGAAGGGCGTGCTCTTCATGGGTGTACTGTACACTCACTCAGTGACGCGAAAACGATGGCTCTAAATGGTACTGCAATGTAAGATCGTGCCCCACAGCTCTTCAGTTCCGCCTCCTCATCCTCCTCAGTGTGTGGAAACTAACACGAAGGTCCCGCCTCCCTACAAAAGAGGGGCCCTCTCCAGATGCTAATGACACATGTGACTTGGCAGAGATGGCTAATGGACACGAGCAGAAGTGTGAAGGGATGGAGCAGTCAGAGCTCTCCCCCCACGGAAGCGACCCGATCGCCACGGAACCACAGTTGGGCACCCGGCCTGGAAACCCTCCTACGCTGTAAGAAGCGGCGGATACCCTAAGAGGCCTGGCCCGGCACTGGGAGGAGGTCGCCAGGATGGAAGCGAGCTGGCGTGCCCTAAAACTACAATTGAAGTGTCTGTACCGGAAGGTGAGGCACCCGTTCTAGTAGAGGAGTCCTTGCAATGTGATCCGGTTGACGTTGTCGCAGTGGAGGCACCCGTTCTTGCAAAAACCACAGCACCGTCAGCACCCCAAATCCCGCTGTCTGCCCCCGTCGCTGAGACAGAAGAAGCGACACCCGTCCTCATGGAGGAGGCCGCGCAGGCACCAGAGCACTACCTGCCTGTACCGGAGCCCCGACTGTCATCTGATTTAGAGCCATCTGCTTCCTCCGCAGGGGAGCGCCGCCAGGACTGGGGGGCGCCAGGAGAGCTGCCGCAAACCGGATACTGTAAGCTGCAGTGGAGTGGTGGAGACATGGAGCAACTGGTGGAGGAGAATTACAACCGGCGTCAGGAGGAAGAGTGGAGACGTTGGGAGCGGGAAGCAGAGCGACAAAGGGAGCAGCGAGAAACCCTAAAACTTCGGCAACGTAACCTGGAGAAGGACCGGCAGATAAGGACCGGATGAGAAAGGATAAAGGAACCCTGTGTGAGCCGCGGCGTAAGGGTGCAGTACGGAGCTTTAAATTGAAAGGTGGTTGGGGCTTCATCAAGGAGCCTGGACTTTATTTAGAAGTCTTTGTGACCCGGCGGGACGTGGAGGCTCACCTCCCAGAAGGACACCCGGGGAGGGACCTGTTGCCAGGAGACTTGGTGACTTACACCCGACACTGGGGTTACAATGGATGGTACGCCCTAAATGTTACCAGGTGCGACCCCTACTCCCCAGTGTGTCAGGAACCTGTGAGACCCTCGGAGCCTTCAGCCTCCCACATCCAGGCCTCTGCAAAAGTGCCCACCCCATGACGTAAATCTCCCCAGCCTCCCTCAGTGGTCTCCTCAGCAGCCCCAGCTATGGACATGATAAGTATAGCTGGCCCTACCCGGCGCCTGTTAGGCCCCCTGGGGTTCGTTCAGTCCGGGACATAGGGCTCCAGACCCGGAGGGAGATGAAAGAGGTGGCCACACAGACCCAGATAGCGGGTCACGACTTGACTGTACAGGCCACACGACGTCATCAGGTCCTGGTGGTCCTTGTGCCTCGGATGTTTGGCAAGCATCAGAAGAGTACCAGGTGGTACCTGGAACACCCCGGCCAAAGAAGTATAAATAACCCGGACAGGGTCCCTGTATGTAAAAAGTTAAATTGTTGATAAATAGTTAAATTGTTTATGTACCCGGACGGGTGAATGTTTATAAAAAAGTTTTTTAATTTAATAAAAAAAAACACAGTTTTCATTACTTTTATTACAGTCTCATCCTGCGACGCCATCGATCTCCTGTAAAAAAAATGAAAAAAAAAAAAAGTATACCACCTGACCGACGCAGTCCATAGTAACGAGTGTCCCACGACGATCCAGCTCTGCTACATCAGAATCCCGGCGCAGCACAGCTGATTACCTGCTTCCCCGGCGGTGACGTCATCGGACTGGTTTACGGCCGGGATTACCCTGCAGTCACTGCAGTTATCGCGAAAAACTGCATGTGACCGCCAGGGAGAAGATAATGGCGGCCATCAAGCAGTCCAGGACGTGACCGCCGGAGATCTTCTGCCAGGTAAGTGCCGCTGACTCCTGACAGACCCGACCGACGGAACTCACAGTGACAGTGACAAATCCGATTCTGGTATTCGATAAGACGAAAATATCGAAACGAATTATCGAAAGGCCGATAGAGCTAATATCGGCCGATAGCCGATATTTGCATTATCGTATCGCTCAACACTAGTCACTACTTCCCTTCCGAGCCCCGACGTGCGCCCATACAGTAGTTTACTCCCACATATTGGGTATCAGCGTACTCAGGACAAATTGGACAACAACTTTTGGGGTCCAATTTCTCCTGTTACCCCTGTAAAAATAAAATATTGGGGGCGAAAAAAAATCATTTTTGTAAAAAAAAAAGGATTTTTTATTTTTACATCTGTACGTTATAAACTTCTGTGAAGCACTTCGGGGTTCAAAGTGCTCACCACACATCTAGATAAGTTCCTTGTGGGGTCTATTTTCCAAAATGGGGTCACTTGTGGGGGGTTTTCACTGTTTAGGCGCATCAGGGGCTCTCCAAATGCGACATGACTCCCCCAGACCATTCCATCAAAGTCTGCAATCCAAAACGTCACTACTTCCCTTCCGAGCCCCGACGTGCGCCCATACATTAGTTTACTCCCACATATTGGGTATCAGCACACTCAGGACAAATTGGACAACAACTTTTGGGGTCCAATTTCTCCTGTTACCCTTGTGAAAATAAAATATTGGGGGCGAAAAAATCATTTTTGTAAAAAAAAAAGAGATTTTTTATTTTTACGGCTGTACGTTATAAACTTCTGTGAAGCACTTTGGGGTTCAAAGTGCTCACCACACATCTAGATAAGTTCCTTGAGGGGTCTAGTTTCCAAAATGGTGTCATTTGTGGGGGGTTTCCACTGTTTAGGCAGATCAGGAGCTCTCCAAACACGACATGGCATCCAGCCAATTCTGCGTTGAAAAAGTCAAACGGCGCTCCTTCCCTTCAAAACTCTGCCATGCACCCAAACAGTGGTTTACCCCACATATGGGGTATCAGCGTACTCAGGACAAATTGCACAATAACTTTTGGAGTCTTGTTACCCTTGGGAAATAAAAATTGGGGTGAAAAGATCAATTTTGTGGAAAAAATATGATTTTTTAATCTTACGGCTCTACGTTATAAACTTGTGTGAAGCACTTGGGGGTTCAAATTGCTCACCAAAGATCTAGATAAGTTCCTTAGGGGGTCTAGTTTCCCAAATGGGGTCACTTGTGGGGGGTTTCCACTGTTTAGGCACATCAGGGGCTCTCCAAATGCAACATGGCGTCCAATCTCAATTCCAGCCAATTTTGGTTGGAAAAAGTCAAATGGTGCTCCTTCCATTCCGAGCTCTGCCATGCGCCCAAACAGTGGTTTCCCCTCATATATGGGGTATCAGCGTACTCAGGACAAATTGGACAACAAATTTTGTGGTCCAGTTTCTCCTGTTACCTATGGGAAAAAAAAAATTAGTGACTAAGAGATAATTTTTGTGGGAAAAAAATAGGATTTTTTATTTTCATGCCCGGGCATTATAAACTTGTGTGAAGCACTTGGGGGTTCAAAGTGCTCACCAAAGATCTAGATAAGTTCCTTAGGGGGTCTAGCTTCCAAAATGGGTCACTTGTGGGGGGTTTCCACTGTTTAGGCTCATCTGGGGCACTACAAACGGAACATGACCCCCATCAATGTTTGCATTCCAAAACGTTACTGCTTCCTTTCCAAGCCCTGCCGTGCGCCCAAACAGTTTCCCCCCACATATGGGGTATCAGCGTACTCAGGACAAATTGGACAACAACTTTTGGGGTCCAATTTCCTTGGGAAAAATCAAAAATTTGGGACTAAAAAATCATTTTTGTGGAAAATTGTTTTTTTTTTTTTTTTCACACCCAGGCATTATAAACTTTTGTGAAACACTTTGGGGTTCAAAGTGCTCACAACAGATCTAGATAAGTTCCTTAGGGGGTCTAGTTTCCAAAATGGTGTCACTTGTGGGGGGTTTCCACTGTTTAGGCGTATCAGGGGCTTTCCAAACACGACATGGCGTCCAATCTCAACTCCAGCCAATTTTAGTTTGGAAAAGTCAAACGGCGCTCCTTCCCTTACGAGCTCTGCCGTGTGCCCAAACATTGGTTTTCCCCCACATATGGGGTATTGGCGTACTCAGGAGAAATTGCACAACAACTTTATCTGCCCATTTTCTCCTTTTACCCTTGTGAAAATAAAAAAAAGTTTGTAAAAGATCATTTTTGTGGCTAAAAAGTTAAATATTAATTTTTTCCTTCCACGTTGCTTCAGCTCGTGTGAAGCACCTGAAGGGTTATTAAACTTCTTGAATGTGGTTTTGAATACCTTGAGGGGTACAGTTTTTAGAATGTTGTCACTTTTGGGTATTTTCTGCTATATAGACCCGTCAAAGTGACTTCATATGTGAGGTGGTCCCTAAAAAAATGGCTTTGTAAATTTTGTTGTAAAAATGAGAAATCACTGGTCAACTTTTAACCCTTATAATTTCCTAACAAAAAAAATTTTGGTTCCAAAATTATGCTGATGTAAAGTAGACATGTGGGAAATGTTATTTATTAACTATTTTGTGTGACATATTTCTCTGTTTTAAGGGAAAAAAAATCAAAGTTTGAAAATTGCAAAATTTTCAAAATTTTCGCCATATTTGTTTTTTTCAAAAATAAACGCAAGGTATATCGAAGAAATTTTACCACTAACGTGAAGTACAATATGTCATGAGAAAACAATCTCAGAATCGCGAATATCCGTTGAAGCGTTCCAGAGTTATAACCTCATAAAGAGACAGTGGTCAGAATTGTAAAAATTGGCCCGGTCATTAACGTGCAAACCACTCTTGGGGGTGAAGGGGTTAAGAAACCTGAAGAAGACTCGTTCATCTGTTCAAACAATTATACGCAAGTACTAACAAGATGGGAAAGTCCAGCCATCATACTGCTCAGGAAGTAGATGGGTTCTTTTTCCCAAAGATGAATGCGCTTTGGTCCGACTTGTGCATATCAACCCAAGGACAAAAGCAAAAGACCTTTTGAAGATGATGGTAACATTATGTCAATATCTACCTTGAAATGAGTACTGTATCAACATGGACCACTCAGCCAGGAAAAAGCCATTACTCCAAAAGAAACATAAAAAAAGCTAGATTGTTTGCAAATACACACAGGAACATATACCTTAATTTTTGGAGACATGTCCTGTGGTTTGATGAAACTAAAATTGAATTTTTTGGGCATAATGACTGATAGCGAAGAGTACTAACAAGATGAGAATGTCCAGCCATCATACTGCTCAGGAAGTAGATGGGTTCTTTTTCCCAAAGATGAATGCGCTTTGGTCCGACTTGTGCATATCAACCCAAGGACAAAAGCAAAAGACCTTTTGAAGATGATGGTAACATTATGTCAATATCTACCTTGAAATGAGTACTGTATCAACATGGACCACTCAGCCAGGAAAAAGCCATTACTCCAAAAGAAACATAAAAAAGCTAGATTGTTTGCAAATACACACAGGAACATATACCTTAATTTTTGGAGACATGTCCTGTGGTTTGATGAAACTAAAATTGAATTTTTTGGGCATAATGACAATCATTATATTTGGAGAAAAAAGGGAGAAGCTTGGTGTTATGAGCTCAGCTGCAACAACGTTATTATGTAATGGATTGCAACCGAACCCTGGGGTCCACGACACAGTTTATGTTCACTGCTGCCGAACACCCTTGGATTAGGAGTGTAATAACTGACAACTAAATATAAAGATCTTGCCTGTGAACTTCACATTGAGCAAGATATAGCATTTGCACTATCTCCGTTAACTTCACGGGAGAAGTGCTGACGACTGGCGTAGATGTAGCCCTGTTAAATAGCACAGAAGCCACTTGCCTGGTTTTAGGTAGTGCATGGGACTCACGCCAGGAGTGCGTGTGCCAGCCGGCGTGCGACCGGACTGAGCAACTTCAAGATACAGCTGATGGCGATGCTCGCGTGCTGCCTACCGGGGTACGAACGGACTGCGCAGCTTCAATATTCAGCTGGTGGCGATGCCCGCATGCTGCCAGCCGGTGTGAGACCGGACTGAGCAAGCTTCACTCTACAGTTGGCAGGTGATGCCCAGGTTACGCACCCCGCAGTCTGCTAAGGGTGTGTAGCTACCCTATATTCGTAGCAGGACTGCACCATGTTAGCTCCAAGTTACGCGCCCCACAGTCTGCTCAGGGTGTACAGCTACCCTATACTTGTAGCAAGACTACGACATTGGCTACCTGCCTGGCATAAGCTGGACCTGCCTGAAGGACCTGACCTAATAAGCTGAGCAAACTCTGGCAAGGTCCTGGAGAGCAAAGCTATAGAGAGCACGTGGAGCCCAGATTCTGGTACGTCCACACATGAGCACTGCCTAATTAAGTATGATCTGACCGCGCCGCGCACAGACAAGCTATTTAAGGGCTAAGCTCCGCCCCAGCCATCTCGTCAATTGCATCACCGATGACGTCATCCGTGACCAATCAGGCGATGCCAGCTCAGAGGATCAGCTGACCTCAAGCACCAATCATGGCTTGCCACGTCACGGACATGCTCAGTGCAGGTATTTCTGGAATTAGGCTTAAAACAGCCTTTTCTTGTTCCGTAACCTAGGTTTAAGGCTACTATGAACAAAGACCCAAGTAACTATTTGTGCTTTTTGGGTATTGGCTGGGCTTTGGGATCAACGGTGAAGCTAAGCAGCATCTGTCTCGACTGGGTCTGGATGGGAGACCTCAGATTCAGATCTCGCCCGATGCCTAACATTATCCCCCCCACTGGACGCTCATATTCCTCAATGAGCAGGGGAGCATGAATATGGTCCACGGGCTCCCAAGTGCGATACTCAGAACAGTGATCCCTCCAGTGCACCAAATAAAATTTTTTGCCTCGCACCACCTTAGACCGCACTATCGCCTCTACCTCAAAATCCTCACCCCCATTGTCAGAAGCATGCTGAGCTTCCGAGAATTACGTCAGGCGAACGGGTTTCAGGAGTGACACATGGAATGTATCATGTATCCTCAAGTGCCGGGACAATTGTAGACGATACATCACGGGATTTACTTGGGCCAGAATTGTAACTATTTGTGCCTCTCAGGTATTGGCTAGGCATTGGGATCGACGGCGAAGCTGAGCAGCATCTGCCTTGGCTGGGTCTGGATGGGAGACCACAGACTCCTCGGATCCAGGTTCAGATCCCGCCGTCGCCTGATGCCTAACATTTGGAAGCCTAAGAACACCATCCCAACTGTGAAACATGATGTTGTGGGGTTGTTTTGCTGCAGGAGGGACCGGTGCACTTCACAAAATAGATGGCATCATGAGAAAATAAGATTATGTGGCAATAAAGAAGCAACATCTCAAGACATCAGCCAGTAAGTTAAAGCTTGGGTGGAAATGGGTCTTCCAAATGGACAGTGACTCGAAGCATATTGCCAAAATGGTAACAAAGTGGCTTAAAGATAACAGTCAATGTTTTGGAGTGGCCATCACAAAGCCCTGATCTGAATCCTATTGAAAATTTATGGGCAAAGCTGAAAAGGCAGGTGGGAGCAAGGCAACCTTACCCCAGTTTTGTCAGGACAAATCTGCCCAAATTCCGGCCAACTATTGTGAGAAGCTTGTGGAATGATATCCCAAACGATTGACCCAAGTCAATCAGTTTAAGGGCAATGGTACCATATACTAATGAAATGTTTGTAAACTTTTGACTTTGAAGTAAGTAATAAAAATGCTGGAAAACATTCTCTCTGTCATTATTCTGGCATTTAGCAATATTAATAATTATGGTAATCCTAATTGACATAAAATGGTAAATGTTTATTCTGATTTCATGTCAGATATTAAGAAAAACATGCATATGTGTTTTTTATGTGTATGTAAACTTCTGATGTCAACTGTATACACCTACTGAGCTGCTACTGTAAGTAATATATAGTACTGTCATAGCACCACCATACTTGTAAGAAGAACATCTTTGCTCATGTGCTCAGGGACAAAATGGTTTATGTTCAGGCTGCTCGCTGAAATAATGTCAGAATTATCAATGTAGACCCTGGATATTTCCATTATATTTCTGTTAGTACAAAAATTTAAGACATTACTGATCGTATTTTACCTTTGGAATAAGGAAACCCTTTATCTCCATGTCTCGGTAGGTCATATGAGGCACAGACAAGGGAGCAATGTCTCCATATCGTTGTACTTCATGGATCACAGCATTAGTATACGGCATTTGTAGAACATCTCCCATTGTCGGTTTTCGCTCCCTCCCAATTACTCGATCAATTTCTTCCTGTACTTTGGCTGAAAACAAATTAGCATTACTATAGGAATTTTTATCCATACCTTAGTATATAATTAACATATATTACCAACCCGACCCGGGTCCTGCTCTATACTACTTTTAACTGTATCGGTGTGTGCAGCGCGCTGAGACAGTTACACTCTCCGACAGAGCGAGGAGACACGATCTTCCTGCACTACCTTTATGGGGCCCTTGAGTCAGAGTGGGGCCCAATGTCAGCACTGCACTGGGCCCCACTGCTCATCATCGCAATTCAACTGTATGAGTATCATAGATTCAGATGTAGTTGAAAGCAATGAGGTAGGAGTGAGTGTCAGCTAACGCTTCCTCCCCTATCATTCTTCCACAGCATCTGATGTCTAAGCGAAACAGGCGTGATAACGTTACTACATGGCACCCTTGATGTTGAGATTCAGAGTGCTTGCTGTAGAGAACGGAGCAGCAGAAAGAGAAGAAGAGGTGAGTATTGTATTTATGTTTTAAAACATTGTGGTGACTAGAATACCATATGGAGAACTATGGGGTGCATTATACTATACAGACTACTATGGGGTGCATTATACTGTATGGACTATGGGTTGCATTATGCTGCATGGACTATGGCATGCATTATACTATATTGAGGACTATGGGATGTATTATACTGTAAGGACTATGGGGTGAATTTTGCTGTATGTACTATGGGGTGTATTATACTATACAGAGGACTATGCAAGGAAATATATTGTATGGACTATGGGGGAATTATGATGTATGGGCTATGGAGAGCATTATGCTTTATGGACTATGGGTTGCATTATGCTGCATGCACTATGGGGTGCCTTATGCTGTATGGACTAGGGGTACATTATACTATATTAAGGACTATGGGATGTATTATACTGTAAGGACTATGGGGTGCATTATACTGTATGGACTATGCAATGCTTTATGCTTTATGGATTATGGGGTGTATTATGCTGTATGGACTATGGGATTCATTATGCCCCATGGACTATGGGGTGCATTTTATTTATACAGAGGACTATGGTATGCATTAAACTGTATGGATTATGGGATGCATTATGCTGTATGGACTATGGGGTGCATTATACTGAATGGACTATGTGTGGGTTATGCCGCATGGACATGGAGTGCATTATACTATACAGAGGACTAAGGGATTCATTACACTGTATGGACTATTTGGTGCATTATACTATATTGAGGACAATGGGATGTATTATACTGTAAGGACTATGGGGTGCATTATGCTATACTGAGGATTGTGAGATGTATTATACTTTAAGGACAATGGGGTGCATTATACTATACAGAGTACTATTTTATTATTATTATTTCTAAATAAATACTATAAGTAGAGCTGAGCGAAACAGGTTGGTCAGATTAAAAAAAAGACCGACTTTCGCCAAAGTCAGGTTTGCCGAGCGAAACCTGACCATAGCGTGAGGTCGGCTATGCGTTTGGCAACCCAAGCGCCAAAGTCGGTTTTCCCATAATGCTTGCAGGCGCCTTTTCTCAGCCAATGAGCAAGGACGCACACTGTGGGCAAAGGGATGACATGCGCAGCGACCACCACCATCTTAGAGAAGGGCATTTGTTATGATTTGGTAGCTGAGGAGAGCAGGCAAAAAAAGGCAATACACCAGAGAGGTTGGAATCTACTGGATTGCAGTACCCTGACTAACCACCACAACTAAAGGCAGCCGTGGAGCGTACCTACGTTGGTCCTAGACGCCTCGTCACAGCCTGAGAAGCTAACTACACCTAAAGATAGAAAGAGGAAAACTATCTACCCCAGAGCAGATCCCCAAAGAACATAGAAAGCCCCCAAACTAGTGTTGAGCGATACTGCTCGATATTGAAAAATATCGGATCGGAATGGTATAACCGATATCACTAAATATCGCCGATATCCGATTCCGATAGCGGAAGTCCCATGTAAGTCTATGGGAACAAAATATCGCAACAAAAAAAAACCCTTTCTTTCGTTGTAAACACAAAATATACACACATAGAATACATATATATATATATATACATGTCATTGTGACATATATATATATAAACATATATTTATAGTTTATACACTTCTACATAGTAAAATAGACTCTGTGCTTGAGAATTGCTAAAATCATCAGAGAATGTATTTGCCAATTTTTTCCGCCATATCTGCGTCACGACGAGGCACTGGTGAAGAAGAAGGGCGTGCTCTTCGTGGGTGTACACTCACTCAGTGGCGTGAAAACGATGGCCGACCAGTGTAAATGTTACTGCAATGTAAGATCGTGCCCCACAGCTCTGGAGTTCCGCCTCCTCATCCTCCTCAGTGTGCGGAAACTAACACGAAGGTCCCGCCTCCCTACAAAAGAGGGGCCCTCTCCAGATGCTAATGACACATGTGACTTGGCAGAGATGGCTAATGGACACGAGCAGAAGTGTGAAGGGATGGAGCAGTCAGAGCTCTCCCCCCACGGAAGCGACCCAATCGCCACGGAATCACCATTGGGCACCCGGCCTGTAAACCCTCCTACGCTGCAAGAAGCGGAGGATACCCTAAGAGGCCTGGCCCGGCACCAGGAGGAGGTCGCCAGGATGGAAGCGAGCTGGCGTGCCCTAAAAATAAACTTGGAGCGGCGCCAATCCCTCTTACCTGAAGTGTCTGTACCGGAAGGTGAGGCACCCGTTCTAGTAGAGGAGCCCTTGCAATGTGATCCGGTTGACGTTGTCGCAGTGGAGGCACCCGTTCCTGCAAAAACCGCAGCACCGTCAGCACCCCAGATCCCGCTGTCTGCCCCCGTCGCTGAGACAGAAGAAGCGACACCCGTCCTCATGGAGGAGGCCGCGCAGGCACCAGAGGTCTACCTGTCTGTACCGGAGCCCCGACTGTCATCTGATTTAGAGCCGTCTGCTTCCTCCGCAGGGGAGCGCCGCCAGGACTGGGGGGCGCCAGGAGAGCTGCCGCAAACCGGACATCGCAAGCTGCAGTGGAGTGGTGGAGACATGGAGCTGCTGGTGGAGGAGAATTTCAACCGGCGTCAGGAGGAAGAGTGGAGACGTTGGGAGCGGGAAGCAGAGCGACAAAGGGAGCAGCGAGAAACCCAAAAACTTCGCCAACGTCAGGTGGAGAAGGACCGGGCAGATAAGGACCGGATGAGAAAGGATAAAAGTACGGTGAGGGAGCCGCGGCGTAAGGGTGCAGTACGGAGCTTTAAATTGAAAGGTGGTTGGGGCTTCATCCAGGAGCCTGGACTTTATTTAGAAGTTTTTGTGACCCGGCGGGACGTGGAGACTCACCTCCCAGAAGGACACCCGGGGAGGGACCTGTTGCCAGGAGACTTGGTGACTTACACCCGACACTGGGGTTACAATGGGTGGTACGCCTTAAATGTTACCAGGTGCGACCCCTACTCCCCAGAGTGTCAGGAACCTGTGAGACCCTCGGAGCCTTCAGCCTCCCACATCCAGGCCTCTGCAAAAGTGCCCACCCCACGCCGTAAATCTCCACAGCCTCCCTCAGTGGTCTCCTCAGCAGCCCCAGCTATGGACATGATAACTATAGCTGGCCCGTACCCGGCGCCTGTTAGGCCCCCTGGGGTTCGTTCAGTCTGGGACATAGGGTTCCAGACCCGGAGGGAGATGAAAGAGGTGGCCACACAGACCCAGATAGCGGGTCACGACTTGACTGTACAGGCCACACGACGTCATCAGGTCCTGGTGGTCCTTGGTGCCTCGGATGTTTGGCAAGCATCAGAAGAGTACCAGGTGGTACCTGGAACACCCCGGCCAAAGAAGTATAAATAACCCGGACAGGGTCCCTGTATGTAAATAGTTAAATTGTTGATAAATAGTTAATTGTTGATGTACCCGGACGGGTGAATGTTCATAAAAAAGTTTTTTAATTTAATAAAAAAAAAAAAACACATTTTTCATTACTTTTATTACAGTCTCATCCTGCGACGCCATCGATCTCCTGTAAAAAAATGAAAAAAAAAAAAAAAGTATACCACCTGACCGACGCAGTCCATAGTAACGAGTGTCCCACGACGATCCAGCTCTGCTACATCAGAATGACAGGCAGAGCCTGTCATCCCTGGGCAGCACAGCTGATTACCTGCTTCCCCGGCGGTGACGTCATCGGACTGGTTTACGGCCGGGATTACCCTGCAGTCACTGCAGTTATCGCGAAAAACTGCATGTGACCGCCAGGGAGAAGATAATGGTGGCCTCAAGCAGTCCAGGACGTGACCGCCGGAGATCTTCTGCCAGGTAAGTGCCGCTGACTCCTGACAGACCCGACCGAAGGACACTCACAGTGACAGTGACAAATCCGATTCCGGTATTCGATATGACGAAAATATCGGTATTCGGAATCGAAAGGCCGATACAGCTAATATCGGCCGATATCCGATATTTGCAGTATCGTATCGCTCAACACTACCCCAAACATGTAATGGCGGTTAGACAAGAGGAAATACAGACACAGACAGAAAATAGTATGAGCAAACGTTGGGGCCCAATCTTCCTAGAAAGAAAAGGATGGGAAGGACACTAACTGCAATCCAAAAACCCTAAAAAAATACCAACTCACTAATTGCAAAAACACCTGAGATCACACGACCTCTACCACCTAAATTAGTTCTCTGGTGTCACAAAACTAAGCCGCAGCCACTGAAAAAACTGGAAAAGGCAAATGAACAAATAACATGGCTCAGATAAACTGAGAGGAGCACAAGCCCCCGGAGGGGACCTGGCTGACCTCCACAGAAGTGCAGGACAAAATGCAAAAAGCAAGCACAAAAATAAAAGCAGAAAATATCTTATCTGTTAGCAGAAGATGCAGGCAAGACACAGCAATAGAGTTGAGCGATACTTTCCGATATCCAAAAGTATCGGAATCGGAATGGTATCGCCGATATCATTAAAATATCGGCGATACCCGATACCGATACCGGAAGTCCCATGTAAGTCTATGGGAACAAAATATCGTAACTAAAAAAACCCATTCTTTCCTTGTAAACACTAAATATACACACATAGAATACATATATATATATATATACATGTCATTGTGACATATATATATACATATATGTATAGTTTATACACTTCTACATAGTAAAATATCCTCTGATTCAATTGCCGGGTAAAGCCGGCTTCTGTGAAAAGACAGAAGCACCCGACATGAAATGACACTTGGTGTACATAGGGTTAACCATGTCTTTTCATGTCGTTTGCTATCTGATTTGCACAAACAATTAAATCAGTCTATGTGTGCAAAATTTCACACCTGTAGGGGTTAATTAAAGGTGTAAATTCGTTGTAAAAAAAACGGACTTTTTTGCTACGAATTTACACCTTTAATTAACCCCTACAGGTGTGAAATTTTGCACACATAGACTGATTTAATTGTTTGTGCAAATTAGATAGCAAAGGACATGAAAAGACATGGTTAACCCTATGTACACCAAGTGTCATTTCATGTCGGGTCACCCGACATGAAATGACACTTGGTGTACATAGGGTTAACCATGTCTTTTCATGTCCTTTGCTATCTGATTTGCACAAACAATTAAATCAGTCTATGTGTGCAAAATTTCACACCTGTAGGGGTTAATTAAAGGTGTAAATTCGTTGTAAAAAAAACGGACTTTTTTGCTACGAATTTACACCTTTAATTAACCCCTACAGGTGTGAAATTTTGCACACATAGACTGATGTAATTGTTTGTGCAAATCAGATAGCAAAGGACATGGTTAACCCTATGTACACCAAGTGTCATTTCATGTCGGGTTCTGCATTTTCACAAAAGCCGGCAATTGAATTAGCGGCTATTATACTATGTAGAAGTGTATGAACTATAAATATAAAATATATATATATATGTGTCACAAATTCAATGACATGTATATATATATATATGAGATGTAAAATTGCTGAAAAAAAATGCGTGGGCTCCCGCCCTATTTTCGCAACCAGACAGACAAAGCCAGTGAGTGGGGGCAGATAATAATAGCCCAGAGAGGGACCATTATTTTTGGCCCCCCCCGGCTACTAACATCTGCCCCCAGACACCCCAGGAAAGACAAATCTATAATTAGATTCGCCCTTTCTGGCACTTTGCCCGTCTATTCCCATTGCCCTGTAGCGGTGGCGAATGGGTTAATATGGGGTTAAAGCCACCTTGCTATTGAAAGGTGACCTTAAGCCAGGTTAATAATTGAGAGCTGTCAATTAGACAACTATCAATTATTAATCCTATTGCATGAAATAAAAATAAAACACACACACTTTAATTAAAAATCATTTTAATGAAATAAAGACACATGTTTTTGACCATCTTTTATTTTACTGCAAAAACCATTTCCTGTAATAAAAATAAAATAAAAAAAGCAAAATTATTCTTACCTATCCCATGCACAGTCAGGTCCCACGGTGTAATCCTTCAGAAAGGGTTAATGTTTACTGCAGGGACCGCAGCTAATGCTGCAGCCTCACAGTAAACCCCAAATGAATGAGTTCCTCTCCTGGCTGACAGGAGAGTAAAGGCTGGGTGTCACATAACGATACACCAGCGATCCCGACAACGATATGCACTTGTCAGGATCGCTGGTGTATCGCTACATGATCGCTGCTGAGCTGCCAAACAGGCAGCTCAGGCAGCGATCTGGGACAGCGACACTGCGGGTAACATCGCTTAAGGGCCCGTCTCACCTAGCGATATCGCTACCGAGATCGCTGCTGAGTCACTAGTTTTGTGACGCAGCAGCGAGCTCACCAGCGATATCGCTGTGTGTGACATTCAGCGACGATCAGCCCCCCTGCCGGGTATCGCTGATCGTCGCAGAAATGTCAGGACCTTTTTTTGATCGCTGGTTTCCCTCTGACAGGCACACATCGCTGCGTGTGACAGGCGGGAGACCAGCGATCCGCTGGTAACCAAGGTACACAGCGGGTTTCCAGGCACCGCGCAGCGCTTGGAAACCCGCTGTGTACCTTGGATACCAGCTCCCTGCATCAGGGCGCTGGTATCCAAGGTACACAGCGGGTTTCTAGGCACAGCCCCGCGCCTGGAAACCCGCTGTGTACCTTGGTTACCAGCGGATCGCTGGTCTCCCGCCTGTCACACGCAGCGATGTGTGCCTGTCAGCGGGAAACCAGCGATCAAAAAAAGGCTTGACATTTCAGCGACGATCAGCGATACCCGGCAGGGGGGCTGATCGTCGCTGAATGTCACACACAGCGATATCGCTGGTGAGCTCGCTGCTGCGTCACAAAACTAGTGACTCAGCAGCGATCTCGGTAGCGATATCGCTATGTGAGACGGGCCCTTAAGTGGAAAGCTTAATTGATTGCTTTCCACTTTCACTTCAGGTCAGCCAGGGACACAATCAGTGACGTCAGAGGGAACTGATTAACAAAAATAGGGGTTCCCTTCGAAAAAAAAAATGGCGTGGGGTCCCCCCTATTTTTGTTAACCAGCCAGATGAAGCAGACCGCTGAGGCCTGGATTTTCAGGCTGTTAAGGAGCCAAGATCCATGGACCTTGCCAGTCTGATAATACCAGGCCACAGCAGTCTGCATATCTTGGCTGATTAACAAAAATAGGGGATCCCCTCGAAAAAAATTGGCGTGGGGTCCCCCCTATTTTTGTTAACCAGCCAGATGAAGCAGACCGCTGAGGCCTGGTTTTTCAGGCTGGTAAGGATCCAATATCCATGGACCTTGCCAGCCTGATAATACCAGGCCACAGCAGTCTGCTTAGCTTGGCTGGTTAACAAAAATAGGGGATCCCCTCGAAAAAAAAACGGCGTGGGTATCCCCCCTATTTTTGTTAACCAGCCAAGTAAAATGCAGACTGCTGCGGCCTGGTATTAAAAGACTGTCAAGGCCCATGGATTTTGGCCCTCAACAGCCTGATAATACCAGGCTACAGCAGCCCCACATTTGGCGCATCAAAAGATGTGCCAATTGTGGCACTTTACCCGGCTCTTCCCACTTGCCCTGTAGCGGTGGCAAGCGGGGTAATAAGGGGTTAATGTCACCGTTGATTGCACGGTGACAATAAGCCCGGTTAATAATGGAGAGGTGTCAATAAGACACCGATCCATTATTAATCCCAAAGTTTTTAAATGTTTAAAAAAAAGACAAAGCAAGAAAAAAGTCTTTTAATGAAATAAAAGAGACAACACAGTTTTCATTAATTTTATTATACTCTCATTCCTGCGATGCCATCGATCTCCTGTAAAAAAGAAAAAAAACAAACCAACAGTATACCACCTGTCCGACGCAGTCCATAACGACAGTCCCACGACGATCCAGCTCTGCTACATCGCAATGACAGGCAGAGCCTGTCATCGCGACACAGCACAGCTGATTACCTGCTTCCCCGGCGGTGACGTCATCGGACTGACTGCTTTACGGCCGGGATTACCCAGTAGTCACTGCAGTTATCGCGAGAAACTGCATGTGACCGCCGGGGAAAGAAGATTGCGGCCATGAAGCAGTCCAGCCCGTGACCGCCGGAGATCTTCTGCCAGGTAAGTGCCGCTGACTCCTGACAGACCCGACCGATGGACACTGACAGTGACAGTGACAATCCCG
Organism: Oophaga sylvatica; assembly: GCA_033576555.1. Lineage (NCBI taxonomy): Eukaryota > Metazoa > Chordata > Amphibia > Anura > Dendrobatidae > Oophaga > Oophaga sylvatica. Next base: position 6,909,375 of record JARQOD010000009.1, read on the forward strand.
ATTCCGGTATCCGATATGACGAAAATATCGGAACTCGGAATCGGAATTCCGATACAGCCAATATCGGCCGATACCCGATATTTGCAGTATCGGAATGCTCAACCCTACACAGCAAGCTTCCAAGTGAACCAGGAACCAAAGTTGAGACAAGAACAATTGATCACTGGCAACCCTGATGGGAGGGAACCTCCCTTATATAAGACCAGTCTGTAACACCTGATTGCCAATCTTCACAATCTTCATTGAATAGTTCAGTACTGTTTGTAACCACCAGAGGGAGCTTCTGCTCAGAATTAATTTCTAACACATTCACAACAGGCATTGCAGTGATTGGCTTGCTTTGTGTGGCGTCACAGTGCCTATAAAAGTCCTCACCGCCGACCGCTATTTTACTTCTGCCGACTCAGCATAGGGAGAGGTTGCTGCCGCTGTTTCTCAGTAGGGAGAGCATTAGGCAGGAAAAAAAAACTTATCAGCTTGTGCTGATAGCTATTAGCTGTACAGTTACTGTGCAGTGACAGGAGAGGATTTTGTTGTGTGCAGCAGCGCTGGTTATTAGGCTGCCTGCTAGCGACAGGGGAGGAATTTCTTGTGTGCAGCAGCAGAGCTGATTATTAGGCTGCGTGCCAGTGAGAGGGGAGGAATTTCTTGTGTGCAGCAGAGATGATTATTAGGCTGCCTGCCAGTGACAGAGGAGGAATTCTTGTGTGCAGCAGCAGAGCTGATTATTAGGCTGCCTGCTAGCTGTATTGCTGTGTGTACACTGCTGTGCAGAGTGCTTTTTAACACAGCACCTACACAGCACTAATACTTTTATTTTTTTTTCTGCACAGTTACCGAGCGTTCATTTTTCCCCACACCGTATAGAGCTGTACGCTCCTCACACACTACCGTGTACCGGCTGGTATCATGGACAAATACATGCTGACTATCTGTGTGTGACTCCAGAAATATATACGGAGATTTCAATTTCCCCCCAAACCATATACAGCTGGTATCTTCCGATACAGTACCGTTTTTCTGCCTTCTGTATTACGGTCAAATCCATACTGAGAGAGCATCTGTGTGTGACTCCGGAAATATATACGGAGATTTAATTTTTCACCAAAACCGTATACAGCTGCTATCTTTTGATACAGTACCGTTTTTTGGCCTTCTGTATTACGGTCAAATCCATACTGAGAGAGCGTTTGTGTGTGACTCCGGAAATATATACGGAGATTTAAATTTTCCCCAAAACCGTATACAGCTGCTATCTTCTGATACAGTACAGTTTTTCTGCCTTCTGTATTACGGTCAAATCCATACTGAGAGCGTCTGTGTGTGAGTGTGTGACTCCAGAAATATATATGGAGATTAAAATTTTCCCCAAAAACGTATACAGCTGCTATCTTCTGATACAGTACAGTTTTTCTGCCTAATGTATTACGGTCAAATCCATACTGAGAGAGCGTCTGTGTGTGACTCCGGAAATATATACGGAGATTAAAATTTTCCCCAAAACTGTAAACAGCTGGTATCTTCTGATACAATACTGTTTTTCGGCCTTTTGTATTACGGTCAAATCCATACTGAGAGAGCGTCTGTGTGTTACTCTGGAAATATATACGAAGATTTAAAATTACCCCAACACTGTATACAGCTGTACGCTACTGAGGCAGTACACTTTTTCTGCTTTTCATATTCTGGTCTACTCCATACTGAGCCTGTGAGCGTCTGTGTGTTATTCCTGAAATATATGCGGAGATTTAAAATACCCAAACACTGCATGGGCGGACATACCACCGGTTCAACCTGTGCAACTGTATCGGGGCCCAGAGCAGGAGGGGGCCCCCGACCGACATAGAAAGTTGTGAATGACAGCTGGCGGCACTATTACTGCTAACAGGAGAAGCAGGGGGCCCGCTCTGCTGCACACATATGATATGAAGGTCAAACGGGCCCCCTTCCTCCCCTGTTAGCACTTGCACACATTGTCCGGCTCTGGCCGGCTGTCACTGGACCGTACAGTCTGCAGTGAGGTGAAGGGCTGCAGAGTGAGCACGCAGATGCTGGAACAGGAGGATGGAGGGGAGGGCTTCTCTCACTGCTGCTGTGCACGCTTCTCAGAGCCTCAACAGTGATCCGCAGGACTGGGTCTGGACCTGGATGGATTAGGCCTCTTTCACACATCCGTTTTGCGCCCTCCGGCGCCCTCCGGCATTTTTTTGTCCATTGACTAACATTAGTGCCGGATAGCGCCGCATGTCCCTGCGGCGCGTCCGGTTTTTGCCGGATACGGCGGTTTCCCGGCTTTTGTTACAATTAAAGCCTATGGACGCCGCAATCCGGTGGCCAGATCCAGTTTTTTAATTGAGATACCATCCCACAGCAAACATATACCAGCCCACAGCAAACATATAAAAAAGCATGCAGTGGGACATCAGACACATGCACATGAGAGAGCAAGAGAGACAGAGCAAGAGAGACGCATCCAGGAGACGCATCCAGGAGACGCATCCAGGAGACGCAGCCAGGAGACGCAGCCAGGAGACGCAGCCAGGATCACCAGGATCCGCAGCCAGCAGCATGGAGCGCCAGGACAACAGACGGTAAATATGAGACCCCCCCACCCACATTTTACAATGCATATGTCACCAATGCTGTGTGAGCTACTGCATTTTTTTGGCACCCTGGGACATTTTCAAATTCATGTTTTTTCTGTGATGGGGTTGGTTCCCCAGGTACTGTACGAAATGTAATTTCCGATGATGGGGTGGGTTTCATTGATAATGTGGATCTACTGGTACTGTTTTTTTTGCCTGTGATGTGGTTGGTCTCCCTGCAACAATATGAAATGTGCATTTTTTGTGTATCATAATGTTGATGTAGTGTTTTATTTTTTCAATTTTTTTTTTTTGGCCTGTGATGCTTTTGCTCCTCATGCTGCTATCTGAAATGTGCATGTTTTTTGTATCATAATGTTGATGTAGTGTTTTATTTTTTAAATTTGTTTTTTGGCCTGTGATGTGGTTGCTTGTCCTGCTACTATCTGAAATGTGCATGTTTTTATATCATAATGTTGATTTATTTTATTTTTTTAAATGTTTTTGCTGTGATGTGGTTGGTCTCCCTGCGACAATATGAAATGTGCATTTTTTGTGTATCATAATGTTGATGTAGTGTTTTATTTTTTCAATTTTTTTTTTGGCCTGTGATGTGGTTGCTTGTCTTGATCCTATCTGAAATGTGCATGTTTTTATATCATAATGTTGATCTATATTTTTTTTTTTTAAATGTTTTTGCTGTGATGTGGTTGGTCTCCCTGCGACAATATGAAATGTGCATTTTTTGTGTATCATAATGTTGATGTAGTGTTTTATTTTTTCAATTTTTTTTTTGGCCTGTGATGCTTTTGGTCCTCATGCTGCTATCTGAAATGTGCATGTTTTTTGTATCATAATGTTGATCTATTTTTTTTTTTTTTTAAATGTTTTTGGCTGTGATGTGGTTGGTCTCCCTGCGACAATATGAAATGTGCATTTTTTGTGTATCATAATGTTGATGTACTGTTTTATTTTTTCAGTTTTTTTTTTGGCCTGTGATGCTTTTGCTCCTCATGCTGCTATCTGAAATGTGCATGTTTTTTGTATCATAATGTTGATGTAGTGTTTTATTTTTTTAATTTTTTTTTTGGCCTGTGATGTGGTTGCTTGTCTTGATCCTATCTGAAATGTGCATGTTTTTATATCATAATGTTGATCTATATTTTTTTTTTTTAAATGTTTTTGCTGTGATGTGGTTGGTCTCCCTGCGACAATATGAAATGTGCATTTTTTGTGTATCATAATGTTGATGTAGTGTTTTATTTTTTCAATTTTTTTTTTGGCCTGTGATGCTTTTGGTCCTCATGCTGCTATCTGAAATGTGCATGTTTTTTGTATCATAATGTTGATCTATTTTTTTTTTTTTTAAATGTTTTTGGCTGTGATGTGGTTGGTCTCCCTGCGACAATATGAAATGTGCATTTTTTGTGTATCATAATGTTGATGTACTGTTTTATTTTTTCAGTTTTTTTTTTGGCCTGTGATGCTTTTGCTCCTCATGCTGCTATCTGAAATGTGCATGTTTTTTGTATCATAATGTTGATGTAGTGTTTTATTTTTTTAATTTTTTTTTTGGCCTGTGATGTGGTTGCTTGTCCTGCTACTATCTGAAATGTGCATGTTTTTATATCATAATGTTGATTTATTTTTTTTTTTTTAAATGTTTTTGCTGTGATGTGGTTGGTCTCCCTGCGACAATATGAAATGTGCATTTTTTGTGTATCATAATGTTGATGTACTGTTTTATTTTTTAAATTTTTTTTTTGGCCTGTGATGTGGTTGCTTGTCTTGATCCTATCTGAAATGTGCATGTTTTTATATCATAATGTTGATCTATATTTTTTTTTTTAAATGTTTTTGTTGTGATGTGGTTGGTCTCCCTGCGACAATATGAAATGTGCATTTTTTGTGTATCATAATGTTGATGTAGTGTTTTATTTTTTCAATTTTTTTTTGGCCTGTGATGCTTTTGGTCCTCATGCTGCTATCTGAAATGTGCATGTTTTTTGTATCATAATGTTGATGTAGTGTTTTATTTTTTCAGAATGTTTTTTGGCATGTGACGGTTTTTCTCCTCATGCTGCTATCTGAAATGTGCATTTTTTGTGTATCATAATGTTGATGTAGTGTTTTATTTTTTAACCCCTTAGTGACAGAGCCATTTTGCAGCTTAATGACAGGGCCAATTTTTACAATTCTGACCACTGTCACTTTATGAGGTTATAACTCTGGAAAGCTTTAACGAATCCCGCTGATTCTGAGATTGTTTTTTCGTGACATATTGTACTTCACGTTAGTGGTAAAATTTCTTTGATATGACTTGTGTTTATTTATGAAAAAAATGGAAATATGGCGAAAATTTTGAAAATTTAACAATTTTCAAACTTTAAATTTTTATGCCCTTAAATCAGAGAGATATGTCACACAAATTTCTTAATAAATAACATTTCCCACATGTCTACTTTACATCAGCACAATTTTGGGACCAACATTTTTTTTTGTTACGAAGTTATAAGGGTTAAAAGTTGACCAGCGATTTCTCATTTTTACCACACCATTTTTATTTTAGGGACCACATCACATTTGAAGTCACTTTGAGGGGTCTATATGATAGAAAATAGCCAAAAGTGACACCATTCTAAAAACTGCACCCCTCAAGGTGCTCAAAACCACATTCAAGAAGTTTATTAACCCTTTACGTGCTTCACAGGAACTGAAGCAATGTGGAAGGAAAAAATTAACATTTAACCTTTTTTGCAAAAACTTTACTTCGGAACCTATTTTTTTTATTTTCACAACTGTTAAAAGAAAAAATGAACCACAAAATTTGTTGTGCAATTTCTCCTGATTAAGCCGATACCCCATATGTGGAGGTAAACCACTTTTTGGGCGCACGGCAGAGGTTGCAAGGGAAGGAGCGACATTTGACTTTTTTAACGCAGAATTGGCTGGACGCCATGTCGCGTTTGTAGAGGCCCTGATGTGTCTAAACAGAGGAAACCCATCACAAGTGACCCCATTTTGGAAACTAGACCCCCTAAGGAACTTATCTAGATGTGTGGTGAGCACTTTGAACCTCCAAGTGCTTCACAGAAGTTTATAACATAGAACAGTGAAAATAAAAAAATCATATTTTTTCCGCAAAAACAATCTTTTCACCCCAATTTTTATTTTCCCAAGGGTAACAAGACCCCAAATGTTTTTGTGCAGTTTGTCCTGAGCATGCTGATACCCCATATGTGGGGGTAAACCACTGTTTGGTTGCAAGGCAGAGCTTGGAAGGGAAGGAGCGCCGTTTGACTTTTTCAGCGCAGAATTGGCTGGACGTCATGTCGTGTTTGTAGAGGCCCTGATGTGTCTAAACAGTGGAAACCCCCCACAAGTGACCCCATTTTGGAAATTAGATCCCTAAGGAACTTATATAGATGTGTGGTGAGCACTTTGAACCTCCAAGTGCTTCACAGAAGTTTATAACATAGAACCGTGAAAATAAAAAATCATATTTTTTCCACAAAAACGATCTGTTCACCCCAATTTTTATTTTCCCAAGGGTAACAAGACCCCAAAAGTTTTTCTGCAATTTTTCCTGAGCATGCCAATACCTCATATGTGGGGGTAAACCACTGTTTGGGCACACGGCAGGGCTTGGAAGGGAAGGAGAGCCGTTTGTTTCAAACCAAAATTGGCTGGAATTGAAATTGGACGCCATGTCGCGTTTGGAGAGCCCCTGATACGCCTAAACAGTCGAAATCCCCCACAAATCACACCATTTTGGAAACTAGACCCCTTAAGGAACTTATCTAGATGTGTGGTGAGCACTTTGAACCCCCAAGTGCTTCACAGAAATTAATAAATGTAGAGCCGTGAAAATAAAAAATCATTTTTTTCCTCAAAAATGATTCTTTAGCCTGCTATTTTTTTTATTTTCCCAAGGGTAACAGGAGAAATTGGACCCAAAAAGTTGTTGTGCAATTTTTCATGAGTACGCTGATACCCCATATGTGGGGTGAAATCACTGTTTGGGCGCATGGGAGTGCTTGGAATGGAAGGAGCGCCATTTTGTAATGCAGACTTTGATGGAATGTTCTGCGAGCGTCATGTTGTGTTTGCAGAGCCCTTGATGTACCTAAACAGTAGAAACCCCCTGCAAGTGACACCATTTTGGAAACTAGACCCCCCAAGGAGCTTATCTAGATGTGTGGTGAGCACTTTGAACCCCCAAGTGCTTCACAAAAATTTATAAACGCAGAGCCGTGAAAATGAAAAATATTTTTTTTTCTCAAAAATGTTTTTTTTAGCCAGCTATTTTTTATTTTCCCAAGGGTAACAGGAGAAATTAGAACCCCAAAATTGGTGTGCAATTTATCCTGAGTACGCTGATACCCCATATGTTGGGGTAAACCACTGTTTGGGCACACGGCAGGGCTCGGAAGGGAGGGAGCGACATTTGACTTTTTGAAAGCCACGTCGTGTTTGGAGACCCCCTGATGTGTCTAAACAGTGGAAACCCCCCACAAGTGACCCCATTTTGGAAACTAGACCCCTTAAGGAACTTATCTAGATATGTGGTGAGCACTTTGAACCCCCAAGTGTTTCACAGAAATTTATAAACGCAGAGCTGTGAAAATAAAAAATCATTTTTTTTCTTAAAAATGATTTTTTTAGCCAGCTATTTTTTATTTTCCCAAGGGTAACAGGAGAAATTAGAACCCCAAAATTGGTGTGCAATTTGTCCTGAGTACGCTGATACCCCATATGTTGGGGTAAACCACTGTTTGGGCGCACGGCAGGACTCGGAAGGGAGGGAGCGCCATTTGACTTTTTGAAAGCCACGTCGTGTTTGGAGACCCCCTGATGTGTCCAAACAGTGGAAACCCCCACAAGTGACCCCATTTTGGAAACTAGACCCCTTAAGGAACTTATCTAGATGTGTGGTGAGCACTTTGAACCCCAAGTGTTTCACAGAAATTTATAAACGCAGAGCTGTGAAAATAAAAAATAATTTTTTTTCTCAAAAATGATTTTTTTAGCCAGCTATTTTTTATTTTCCCAAGGGTAACAGGAGAAATTAGAACCCCAAAATTGGTGTGCAATTTGTCCTGAGTACGCTGATACCCCATATGTTGGGGTAAACCACTGTTTGGGCGCACGGCAGGGCTCGGAAGGGAGGGAGCGCCATTTGACTTTTTGAACGCCACGTCGTGTTTGAAGACCCCCTGATGTGCCTAAATAGTGGAAATCCCTCAATTCTAGCTCCAACCCTAATCCCAACACACCCCTAACCCTAATCCCAACCCTAATCCTAACCTAAATCCCAACCCTAATTCCAACCCTAATTGTAACCCTAACCTTAATTGTAACCCTAACTCTAATTGTAACCCTAACCCTAATTTTAACCCTAACCCTAATTGTAACCCTAACCCTAATTCTAACCCTAATTATAACCCTAACCCTAAGGCTAGGTTCATTTTGCGTTTTACCAGCCCGTTCAACACATAGCGTTGACGGGCTGGTAACGGTATAGCATAACGCAATCGCGTTATGCTATACCCGCTAGCGCAGAGGAATCAGCAGATGATTCATTTGCGTTAGCGGTGACGGAGCCCAGACGCTGCAGCCCGCGTCCGAGGCTCCGTCACTGAATGATGGCACTTCGCAAACGCATGCCGCTTTACGGCATGCGTCGCGATGCGCCCTCAAATGGGGGTGAATGGCAGCGCTAACGGACTGCGTTACACCGCGTTATACCGCGGTGTAACGCAGTCCGTCTAACGGACTGCCATAACGCAGTATAAACCCAGCCTAACCCTAACCCTAATTATAACCCTAACCCTAATGCTAACCCTAATTATAACCCTAACCCTAATTATAACCCTAACCCTAACAGAAAAATGAAAATAAATATAATTTCTATTTTTTATGATATGTCCCTAACTAAGGGGGTGATAAATGGGGGGGTTATTTACAGTTTTTTTTTATTTTGATCACTGTGATAGTTTATCACAGTGATCAAAATGCACTTTCTGGAGAATGAATGAAAAAATTTTTGAATCTGCCGCCAAGCAGATGGGCGGGCGCACTGCGCATGCGCCCGCCATTTTTTTTTTGCAGGAAGAAGACCCCGGGATCCTGGGGCCTGCGGGAGGACGGATAACACCGGTAAGTATGGGGGGGGTGATCGGGGGACCTGGGGACCCTCATTTTCTCCCCTCTGATGTGCGATCACATCAGAGGGGAGAGAAATCATTTTTTTTTTTTTTTTGCGATCGCGTCTATGCTTGCATAGACGCGATCGCAACACCGGGATCGGTGAATACCGACCCGGATCATGTTCTCTGGGGTCTTGGCTACCTCCAGTAGCCGAGACCCCAGAGAATATTTGCCAATCCCCCCAGCACAGCGGCACATAGCGGTGGGCGCACTGAGCATGCGCCCACCATTTTCTACATCGCGCCGGCCCCGGGGGACACCGGAGGGCCCTGGGGCCACATACAGGACATCGGGGGCCACATGGGGGTCCCGGGGACCCTTTTTCTCTGTCCTCTGATATCCGATGACCTCAGAGGACAGAGAAATTAAATGGCACAACTTTTTTTTTTTTTTTGTTGCGGTCGCCGTTATAGGGTTAATAACGGCAATTCGCAACATCGGTGTCGGTAAAAACCAACCCGATTCATGTTCTCTGGGGTCTCGGCTACCCCCGGCGTATCGGCGGTCATTAAGGGGTTAAATTTTTTTTTTGGCCTGTGATGTGGTTGCTTGTCCTGAACCTATCTGAAATGTGCATGTTTTTATATCATAATGTTGATCTATTTTTTTTTTTTTTTTAAATGTTTTTGCTGTGATGTGGTTGGTCTCCCTGCGACAATATGAAATGTGCATTTTTTGTGTATCATAATGTTGATGTAGTGTTTTTTTTTTCTATTTTTTTTTTTTGGCCTGTGATGTGGTTGCTTGTCCTGATCCTATCTGAAATGTGCATGTTTTTATATCATAATGTTGATCTATTTTTTTTTTTTTTTAAATGTTTTTGCTGTGATGTGGTTGGTCTCCCTGCGACAATATGAAATGTGCATTTTTTGTGTATCATAATGTTGATGTAGTGTTTTATTTTTTCTATTTTTTTTTTGGCCTGTGATGCTTTTGGTCCTCATGCTGCTATCTGAAATGTGCATGTTTTTTGTATCATAATGTTGATGTAGTGTTTTATTTTTGAATTTTTTTTTATGGCCTGTCATGGTTTTGCTCCTCATGCTGCTATCTGAAATATGCCATTTTTTATATCATAATGTTTATTTTTTTTCCAAATTTTTTTTTTTTTTGGGGATCGGGTGGTTCCCCCTGGTACTGTATCATGTTTTTTTTTTTGGCAGGGATAGTGTTTCCCCTTGGTACTGTTTATGGCTACAATTAATGACGGGATGTTGTGTTCCGTAAAACATAAAGCTCAATACTGTCCATGTTTGAATCTTATATTTTAAAACAGGGACAATCAATACATATAAACACAGTTCCTTTTTGCCTGTTTATTCCACAGCAGAAGAATTGATGCTGCAGCAGAAAGGGCGCAGGACATCCTGGATGCTAGGAGGGAAGCCAGTAGAAAGTAAATATGACATCCCCCATTTCCCTAAAAATTACATGTTTGTTTTTCTCTTTCAGCCAGTGACAAGGAATCCACTGTCCCTTTTTGTGTCCTTGCTCAACAGCAGAAGACGTCAACGACAGGCGGCGGCCGATGCAGGCCATATAGGAGAGAGGGGAGGAGAGGACCTCCAAGCTCGGAGGATAGCCAGCAGAAAGTAACTATGACATCCCCCATTTTGCTCTAAATTACATGTTTGTTTTTCTTTCAGCCATGGACAAGGAATAGTAAATTCACAGTCCCTTTTTACTCAACAGCAGAAGACGGCAACAACAAGCGGCGGCGGAGGCGGCAGAGAGACGAGAGGAGGAGAGGCGGGCTAGGAGGGAAGCCAGCAGAAAGTAAATATTACATCCCCCAATTCCCGAAAAAATTACATGTTTGTTTTTGTCTTTCAGCCAGGGACAAGGAATATAGAAATATATTCGCTGTCCTTTTTGTTTCTTTCTTCCACAGCAGAGACCGTCAAACAGCTGCTGCAGCTGCCGCAATGGCGGCGTTGGCCGAAGAAGCGGCGGCGTCAGCAGCAGCAGCGGCGGCAGCAGCATCGCCATCTCCTCCCTCCCAGCCACTTGAGCCAGAGCAAGACACATCTTCTTCTGGGAGCCCTCCTACCCATCGTCAGCAATTGGCGGTAAAAATATCTAATTTTTTTTTTCTCTCCACAATCCATCTGTGGGATATACAGGTCCTTCTCAAAAAATTTGCATATAGTGCTAAATTTCATTATTTTCCATAATGTAATGATTACAATTAAACTTTCATATATTTTAGATTCATTACACACCAACTGAAATTTGTCAGGTCTTTTATTGTTTTAATACTGATGATTTTGGCATACAACTCCTGATAACCCAAAAAACCTGTCTCAAAAAATTAGCATATCAAGAAAAGGTTCTCTAAACGACCTATTACCCTAATCTTCTGAATCAACTAATTAACTCTAAACACATGCAAAAGATTTCTGAGGCTTTTAAAAACTCCCTGCCTGGTTCATTACTCAAAACCCCCATCATGGGTAAGACTAGCGACCTTACTGATGTCAAGAAGGCCATCATTGACACCCTCAAGCAAGAGGGTAAGACCCAGAAAGAAATTTCTCAACAAATAGGCTGTTCCCAGAGTGCTGTATCAAGGCACCTCAATGTGAAGTCTGTTGGAAGGAAACAATGTGGCAGAAAACGCTGTACAACGAGAAGAGGTGACCGGACCCTGAAGAAGATTGTGGAGAAGGACCGATTCCAGACCTTGGGGGACCTGAGGAAGCAGTGGACTGAGTCTGGTGTAGAAACATCCAGAGCCACCATGCACAGGCGTGTGCAGGAAATGGGCTACAGGTGCCGCATTCCCCAGGTAAAGCCACTTTTGAACCATAAACAGCGGCAGAAGCGCCTGACCTGGGCTACAGAGAAGCAGCACTGGACTGTTGCTAAGTGGTCCCAAGTACTTTTTTCTGATGAAAGCAAATTTTGCATGTCATTCGGAAATCAAGGTGCCAGAGTCTGGAGGAAGACTGGGGAGAAGGAAATGCCAAAATGCCTGAAGTCCAGTGTCAAGTACCTACAGTCAGTGATGGTGTGGGGTGCCATGTCAGCTGCTGGTGTTGGTCCACTGTGTTTCATCAAGGGCAGGGTCAATGCAGCTAGCTATCAGGAGATTTTGGAGCACTTCATGCTTCCATCGGCTGAAATGCTTTATGGAGATGAAGATTTCATTTTTCAGCACGACCTGGCACCTGCTCACAGTGCCAAAACCACTGGTAAATGGTTTACTGACCATGGTATTACTGTGCTCAATTGGCCTGCCAACTCTCCTGACCTGAACCCCATAGAGAATCTGTGGGATATTGTGAAGAGAAAGTTGAGAGACGCAAGACCCAACACTCTGGATGAGCTTAAGGCCGCTATCGAAGCATCCTGGGCCTCCATAACACCTCAGCAGTGTCACAGGCTGATTGACTCCATGCCACGCCGCATTGAAGCAGTCATTTCTGCAAAAGGATTCCTGACCAAGTATTGAGTGCATAACTGAACTTTAATTATTTGATGTTTTTTTTGTTTGTTTTTAAAAAACACTTATTTTATTGGACGGTTGAAATATGTTAATTTTTTGAGACAGGTTTTTTGGGTTATCAGGAGTTGTATGCCAAAATCATCAGTATTAAAACAATAAAAGACCTGACAAATTTCAGTTGGTGTGTAATGATTCTAAAATATATGAAAGTTTAATTGTAATCATTACATTATGGAAAACAATGAAATTTTGCACTATATGCTAATTTTTTGAGAAGGACCTGTATGTCTTGATTGTCTTTTTTTAATAACAGGAATCGCAAGATGACGAGGAGCTCCCAGAGGAAGAAGGACGGGGTGGAGAGATACCTGGAGTGGGCTCACAATTCGTAAGTATCCTGCATCAATCGCAGAAACACAACATCACACTACACACAACACATAGAAAACCATTTAGTACATACTTGACACAGCGGCCAACACATGCCAATATCCTAATTTTTATTTTCATTTTAGGCTCTCGGATCTGGGAGCCAACAGAGGGTTCCTCCCAGCGCCTCCCAGAGTCGTCGTCGTGAGACTGTCGGCGGTTCTCAACGTGTAAGTTTTTTTTTTTTGTTTTTTTTAATTCATAGTTTTTATTTTTGAAACGTAAATTTTTCTTTTTTTTTTTGGTGTTTTTTAAAATGTCATTTTTGTTTTTTAAAAATTTTGACCTATCTACCATTTTTGGTAGCATTTCATTAAATATAAAAATTTTAAAAAACGTGTTATCTCTAAATTTTTTTGCAGGAATTTTTCCAGTTTAACATGTATAATTTTGACATTTTTCAAATAATGTGTATGGTAATTTTTTTTTTTTCTTTCTTAATTTCACAGGCTTCACAGCGTGCTCCCGACACAGAGGAGGGCCTGGACGTTGAACTCATGATTGATCTGGTCCGAGAAAGGGAGCCGCTGTGGAACATGGGGGACCGCCGGCATTCGGATCAAATTGTGACATGACGGCTCTGGGAGGAAGTGGCAGCGGCAATGGTGGACCGCTGGGAGGACCTCGATGTTAGGTCCCAGACTAAATACCGTAAGTATAGTTCATGTTGCTGACTGTAAAGCTGTGTTTCCAAAACTTCTGTCCTCGTGTCACCCACGCTTCATGTTTTCATGATTTCCTTTTGTGAAACACTATGGAAATAATGAAAACATGACCTTTGGGGGAGACGAGGAATGAAGTTTGGGAAACCCTGATGTTGTATACTAACCAATGTGTGCTTTCTCGTTTCAGGGGAGAGAATTGTGAAGCGGTGGCGTTCTGTGAGGGATTGCTTTAAGAAGTAGTTCAATAAGGAGATGCGGGCCCCGAGTGGTTCTTCAGGACGCCAGAGCAAGTACAAGTACGCACGAGCTCTGGCGTTCCTGCGTGAAACAATGGTCACCAGAAGGTAAATATTACCATCAAATGATAACATCTATCCAATGTTTTTTTTTGCAGCCAGGGCCATTCCACATCTGTATATTAATTTTATGTTTTTTCTTTCTTCCACAGCACGGTGACCAGCACTCGGGCGCCCGCAGAGTTGGCGCCTTCTAGAGCGATCCCTCAGGAGACCGACACCGAGGGACACTTCGACCAACCCTCTACATCTGCACCTTCCCACACAGTTGATCCCGCAGTCCCCTCCACCAGCGCTGGAGCAGCGTGGCCAGCTGCATTACATGAATCTGCTGGTCAGGACCCCACCCTTCTGACCCTGCCACCTCTAGTACAGCTGCGGGTACTGGCGGCAGCGTCAGAGGGGTCAGGAAAAGAACTATGCGCCCGAGTTCTTGCATATGAATGCATCTTTCCAGAACTGTCTTAAGGTATTATCTGAACAACTTGCCACAGGCATTCATCAGATAACCTCCCTAGTTGGTGAGGTAAAGACACTTCTGCAAACTGTGCAGTCATAGGTAGAGTTGAGCGATACTTTCCGATATCCAAAAATATCGGATCGGAATGGTATCGCCGATATCACTAAATATCGGCGATATCCGATTCCGATACCGGAAGTCCCATGTAAGTCTATGGGAACAAAATATCGCAACTAAAAAAACACTTTCTTTCCTTGTAAACACAAAATATACACACATAGAATACATATATATATATATATATACATGTCATTGTGACATATATATATACATATATGTATAGTTTATACACTTCTACATAGTAAAATATCCTCTGATTCAATTGCCGGGTAAAGCCGGCTTCTGTGAAAAGACAGAAGCACCCGACATGAAATGACACTTGGTGTACATAGGGTTAACCATGTCTTTTCATGTCGTTTGCTATCTGATTTGCACAAACAATTACATCAGTCTATGTGTGCAAAATTTCACACCTGTAGGGGTTAATTAAAGTTGTAAATTCGTTGTAAAAAAAACGGACTTTTTTGCTACGAATTTACACCTTTAATTAACCCCTACAGGTGTGAAATTTTGCACACATAGACTGATGTAATTGTTTGTGCAAATCAGATAGCAAAGGACATGGTTAACCCTATGTACACCAAGTGTCATTTCATGTCGGGTTCTGCATTTTCACAAAAGCCGGCAATTGAATTAGCGGCTATTATACTATGTAGAAGTGTATGAACTATAAATATAAATATATATATATATATGTGTCACAAATTCAATGACATGTATATATATATATATGAGGTGTAAAATTGTTTAAAAAAAATGCGTGGGCTCCCGCCCTATTTTCGCAACCAGACAGACAAAGCCAGCGAATGGGGGCAGATAATAATAGCCCAGAGAGGGACCATTATTTTTGCCCCCCCCCCTGGCTACTAACATCTGCCCCCAGACACCCCAGAAAAGACAAATCTATAATTAGATTCGCCCTTTCTGGCACTTTGCCCGTCTATTCCCATTGCCCTGTAGCGGTGGCGAATGGGTTAATATGGGGTTAAAGCCACCTTGCAATTGAAAGGTGACCTTAAGCCAGGTTAATAATTGAGAGCTGTCAATTAGACAACTATCAATTATTAATCCTGTTGCATGAAATAAAAATAAAACACACACACTTTAATTAAAAATCATTTTAATGAAATAAAGACACATGTTTTTGACCATCTTTTATTTGACTGCAAAAACCATTTCCTGTAATAAAAATAAAATAAAAAAGCAAAATTATTCTTACCTATCCCATGCACAGTCAGGTCCCACGGTGTAATCCTTCAGAAAGGGTTAATGTTTACTGCAGGGACCGCAGCTAATGCTGCAGCCTCACAGTAAACCCCCAAATAAATGAGTTCCTCTCCTGGCTGACAGGAGAGGAAGTGGAAAGCTTAATTGATTGCTTTCCACTTTCACTTCAGGTCAGCCAGGGACACAATCAGTGACGTCAGAGGGAACTGATTAACAAAAATAGGGGTTCCCTTCGAAAAAAAAATGGCGTCGGGTCCCCCCTATTTTTGTTAACCAGCCTGATGAAGCAGACTGCTGAGCAGTGGCGTACCGTGAATGAAGCAGACCAAGCAGCTGCTATGGGGCCCGGACAGGTGAGGGGGCCCTCGACGGTCGGGTAGCTGTGCTGACACAGTACTACCAGGGGGTCGGCGGGGGAGCGCAGCTCTTCTATATACTCACCTCTCCTGGTGCGGTCTCTGCAGCCCCTGCTCTTCTCCCACGGTCTCCGACGCCTGTGTTCAGCGGTCAGGTGGTACCGCTCATTACAGTCATGAATACGCACATATTCATGACTTTAATGAGCTGTCCCGCGTGACCGCTGAACACTGGCGGCGGAGACCGTGGGAGAAGAGCAGGGGCTGCACAGACCGCGCCGGCAGAAGGGTGAGTATAAGGGATATTTACCTGTCCCGTTCCACCGTTGCTCGCGTCCTCTTGCTGCAATGTTCAGGTCAGAGGGCGCGATGACGTCGTTAGTGCGCGCCGCGCCCTCTGCCTGATCGTTCACTGCTGGAGGACCCCGAAGACAGCGGCACTCAGCAGTGGAGAGAGGACAGGTAAATATCTCAGGTGCCGGGGCCCTGAGCGAGCGGTGACATCGGCACCTGGTGTCATCCCCTGCTCAGGACACCGGCACCTGGCCCCCAGCGACGAAAGGTGAGTACGTCTTTTTTTTTCTTTTGGTTGCAGCAGCTGCGGCAGCATAAGGGCCTATACTATGGAGCATCTATGGGGGCACAATCTATGGGGGCATAATACATTTTTTTGTTTAATGTGTCCCCTCACTGTGCTGGCACTTTACATTTACAATGGCTCTGGGTTTTTTTTTTTTTGGGGGGGCCCATTCAGAATTTTGCTATGGGGCCCCATGATTTCTATGTACGCCCCTGCTGCTGAGGCATGGTATTTAAGGCTGTTAAGGAGCCAATATCCATGGACCTTGCCAGCAGCGTCGGACTGGAGTACCTTGGGCCCACCAGAGAAAAAATATTCTTGGGGCCCACCATCATACTTCCCAACCTTTGAAGAAGGGAAAGAGGGACAAAGGCTGTGGCACGCTGTGCGTGCTGCAGCAAATTTTAGGCCATGCCACGTTGCACCACAGACTGTCCAGGAGTTGGTGAATGCTTTAGTCCAGGTGTGGGAGGAGATCCCTCAGGAGACCATCCGTCGCGCTCATCAGGAGCATGGCCAGAAGTTGTAGTGAGGTCATACAGCATACCTCCCAAATTTTGAAGACAGGAAAGAGGGTTAAAGGCTGCGGCGCGTGTAGGGCGTCGCTGCAAATTTTAGGCCACGCCCCAACCACACCCATTTAACAGCTAATCACACCCATATCCTGGCCCCAAGCGTACCCATTTAGCACTGCTGATCACACTGACTGGTAATGAGGGCACAGTGGCTGGTACTGAGGAAAAGAAAGAAAGAGCAGCGAGAGAGAAAGAACAAACAGAGAAAGAAAGAGAGGAAAGAAAGAAAAGAGAGAGAGAAAGAAAGAACAGAGAGAAAAAAGAACAGAGAGCGAGAAAGAAAGAACAGAGAGCGAGAAAGAAAGAACAGAGAGCGAGAAAGACTAGAGAGAGAAAGAAAGACTAGAGAGAGAGCCAGAGGCGTAGCTAGGGTTTTGGTTTAGTGGGGGCGAAACTTCTGAGTGGGCCCCTAATCAGAGAACCTCAGCAAATGACCGCGCTGTTGCCAAAAATAATCTATATATAAAAAGACCAATATTGATATTACCGCCATATGGTCTGTGGTAAATAATACCAGTCCTACAGAACATATAATAGATTACAGCACAGGTACAGATAATGACTTACCGCTGATGTTCTTTCTAATGGAATTGTTCACTTTTCATTTCTTTTCCATCTGGCCCAGACCGACATGACGACTTCTCCAGCCAGGACGCGACTGCAGAGATTACAACAAAGACACATTTCACTTCTCATATTTTTAGCACCAATTGGACTATTCTCAACCTGCACAAACTCCTCATCCTGCCGATACCCCAATACTGAGCCGCTGCTGCCATATGTGTCCCTATTTCTGCACCTGATACCCCAATACTGAGCCGCTGCTGCCATATGTGTCCCTATTACTGCACCTGATACCCCAATACTGAGCCGCTGCTGCCGTATGTGTCCCTATTACTGCACGTGATACCCCAATACTGAGCTGCTGCTGCTGCTGCCGTATGTGTCCCTATTACTGCACCTGCTGTGTGGTTCTGTGTGACCTCTAAATTTTAAAGCACCCCTCTAGAATATAGTAATGCCGGGTGCAAGTGCCCTAGAAAACAGTGACCACATTTTGTCCCCTAGACTGTAATAATGCCCTGTGTGCCCTTTTGACAGTCACAGTAACCCGAGTTCCCCTATAACAATAAGTGTCCACTTTACATTTAATAATGTCCCAAGTCTCCCCCTGTGCATCTCCCCTATACACAGAATAATGCCCCTCACTGGATATATACTGACCCCTTAATGTCCCCAAACTATTTAATGGGTCCAACACTGTATGATGGCCCTAGATAGCATCCATACAGCATAATACACCAGATAGTCCTCAATATAGTATAATGCACCCCCATAGGCAGCCTCTATATTATAATAAACCCCCATAGGCAGAGTCTATAATATAATGCACCACCATAGGCAGCCGCTATATTATAATGCACCCCCATAGGCAGCCTCTGTAGTATAATGCATCCCCATAGGGAGTCTCTGTAGTATAATGCACCCCAATATGGAGCCTCTGTAGTATAATGCAGCCCCCATATACAGCCTCTGTAGTATAATGCACCCCCCATATACAGCCTCTGTAGTATAATGCACCCCTATTAAAAAAAAAAAAAACAATACTCACCTCCCGGCTCCTGTGCTGCTCACTGTTCTCCCTCTCAGCGTCTGACAGCGGGCGCCGGCAGGTGATGTTATTGCGCCCGCTGTCATACGCTGAGAGGGGGATTATGGGAGAGAAGGAGCGCTCGCTCCTTCTCTCTCTATGCGGTCAGCTGTATCGTCTGGATGCCGATACAGCTGACCCTCCGATGACGGGTGGGGGGCCCACTGCTGGCACCGGGTCCCCCCAACGCCTGTTCAGGCCCCATAGCTTCTGGGCGGCAGAGCAGGAAGATCGATTCTCCCTGCTCTGCCGCAGAATGTAACTGTAGCATAGCTCCAGGTGGGCCCCCTCAGAGCGCGGGGCCCGGGGCCACCGCCCCCTCTGCCCCGCGACCTATCCTTTCAAATCAGGGCCCACCACGCAGGAGCTGGGGCCCACCAGAGGTTTCTCCGGTGGCTCAGTCCGACCCTGCTTGCCAGCCTGATAATACCAGGCCACAGCAGTCTGCTTATCTTTGCTGGTTAACAAAAATAGGGGATCCCGTCGAAAAAATTTGGCGTGGGGTCCCCCCTATTTTTGTTAACCAGCCAGATGAAGCAGACTGCTGAGGCCTGGTTTTTCAGGCTGGTAAGGAGCCAAGATCCATGGACCTTGCCAGCCTGATAATACCAGGCCACAGCAGTCTGCATATCTTGGCTGGTTAACAAAAATAGGGGATCCCCTCGAAAAAAATTTGGCGTGGGGTCCCCCCTATTTTTGTTAACCAGCCAGATGAAGCAGACTGCTGAGGCCTGGTTTTTCAGGCTGGTAAGGAGCCAAGATCCATGGACCTTGCCAGCCTGATAATACCAGGCCACAGCAGGCTGCATATCTTGGCTGGTTAACAAAATAGGGGATCCCCTCGAAAAAAAAATTGGCGTGGGGTCCCCCCTATTTTTGTTAACCAGCCAGATGAAGCAGACTGCTGAGGCCTGGTTTTTCAGGCTGGTAAGGATCCAATATCCATGGACCTTGCCAGCCTGATAATACCAGGCCACAGCAGTCTGCTTAGCTTGGCTGGTTAACAAAAATAGGGGATCCCCTCGAAAAAAAAACGGCTTAGGGGTCCCCCTATTTTTGTTAACCAGCCAAGTAAAATGCAGACTGCTGCGGCCTGGTATTAAAAGACTGTCAAGGCCCATGGATTTTGGCCCTCAACAGCCTGATAATACCAGGCTACAGCAGCCCCACATTTGGCGCATCAAAAGATGTGCCAATTGTGGCACTTTACCCGGCTCTTCCCACTGTCCTGTAGCGGTGGCAAGTGGGGCTAATAAGGGGTTAATGTCACCATTGATTGCACGGTGACAATAAGCCCGGTTAATAATGGATAGGCGTCAATAAGACACCGATCCATTATTAATCCCAAAGTTTTTAAATGTATAAAAAAAAGACAAAGCAAGAAAAAAGTCTTTTAATGAAATAAAAGAGACAACACAGTTTTCATTTCTTTTATTGTACTCTCATTCCCGCGACGCCATCGATCTCCTGTAGAAAAAGGAAAAAAACAAACCAACAGTATACCACCTGTCCGACGCAGTCCATAGTAACGACTGTCCCACGACGATCCAGCTCTGCTACATCGCAATGACAGGCAGAGCCTGTCATCGCGACGCAGCACAGCTGTTTACCTGCTTCCCCGGCGGTGACGTCATCGGACTGACTGCTTATCTGTTATCTGTTACTGTTGACTGTTATCGCGAGAAACTGCATGTGACCGCCGGGGAAAGATGATGGCGGCCATTAAGCAGTCCAGGCCGTGACCACCGGAGATCTTCTGCCAGGTAAGTGCCGCTGACTCCTGACAGACCCGACCGACGGACACTGACAGTGACAGTGACAATTCCGATTCCGGTATCCGATAAGACGACAATATCGGAACTCGGAATCGAAAGTCTGATACAGCTAATATCGGCCGATACCCGATATTTGCAGTATCGTATCGCTCAACACTAGTCATAGGCAAGAGCATCACCGAACCACAGTTTTTTTAGGTCAGTTGCGGAGCGCATAGATCCGCTATCTGCTGACCAG